>JAJHSJ010000003.1:25943110-26043110 GCA_021015155.1 Magnolia officinalis | reverse complement strand
CTCCTGATGGCAGCCAGATCTTTGCAATGCAATGAGCCTCCTCATGTCGCTTCTACTTGCTGTGGAAGCTCATTGCCTCTTCTCATTGATAAGCATTTTTCCTTTGGGGATGAAAATCAATATATTGCTTATGTCGCTTTCTCTTTAGACCTTTTTGAAGAAGGTTCTGTTATAACATGTTTATTTCCATTGTGGGTAATGTCTTTGGGTTCAATGCCCTAGGAGCTCTTTCTGGAGGATCTGCGAATTCCTCCTTATATCAAAACTTTCCAAGGCCCACCCAGCTAGGTCAGGGTTCCATTTGCTAGCTTCATGGATTATTTCATTACCTTGATGGGCAAGATCACGTCCCTCATTACGAGCTTGTACATACGCTTCTAACACCACCCAATTAGCTACTGCACCAGCTGCAATTCCACCCTCATGTTTCATAGCTTTCCTTGTCTCTTACTAGAGCTTTGGAAGATTTGCTTGCATGATCCTTGCAGGTGATCCTCTATGTAAATGTGTAAGCTTGTGCTTTATCTTGTTTTTCCATCTCTCTGTTGCATGTATCAGCAATTATTCAATTCTAGTTCCTCCCTTTCGCATAATCTACAGTTAAGGATACCAACTCTTTTTCTTTCTTTTTCCTTTTTTGTTGTTGTGTTGTTGTTGTGGTACTTGTTTAATCAACACCTATTTGATGATATTATGTGACAGAAGTCACAATTATAGATGCACTTATCTACCAAGCTCATTACAGTGATATATTGGTGTGAGATACTTAGCTGTCCTTGGATCAATGTTCATTTTGTTGTTGATGTCTGTTACAGCATGCTTGGTCGGATTATTATGTCGAATGTACTGTTTATCCTTATTTCTTTTCTATTTTTAGAATCACAAGTTTAGCATTTTGGTATTTACTAAAAGTATCATGGCGTTCTGTTTTACCCATTAGTTGGATTTCCAGTACTGTGCTCTTTTTGAGGATAAACCAAATGAATATTGAGCATATTCTAGAAGTGGCTCCGTTAACGAACTTGTATGTGTTTATGTTGCAGCGAGCACGCCTGGAAGAGCAAATAAAACAACACAATGATAAGAGAGCAACCACTAGTCCAGCATCAGATTCAGCAAACGAAAAGGGAAAGAAAGGCGATGACAGCTCCTATGAAGTGTCTTTGGATGAAGACTTTCTAACAGCTTTGGAGTATGGAATGCCACCGGCTTCAGGAATGGTAAGATGATTCTTGTTGATGGTATTGGCTTTGGCCATACACTAGCTTCATGGAGCATGTTATAATGACAGAACTGCAAAAGAATGTGTTCTTGTTATACTTACTAATTGAATGTGTTGAAATTCTTCTGTGAATTATGTTCGAACATGAACCTTTTATACCATTTGGTTATGGTTGCATATTCTGGTGTGGCTAGGTAATGTGCTTGCGCCTATCTTTCTTTCATTGTTCGTTGAATTTTAAGGTATATAGGCTCAAGATTATGATTGTTTGGTGCATTACCCTCTAGTCTGTACAGAATATTCACCATGCAGATAAAATCCCTAGCATTTATACTTGTTGTCCATGCATATTAAATCTGTGGTCTTGCCTAGTGTTTTAAGTATCAACAATATCGGCCGATATATCCCACGATATATCTTGTATCCCACCTGTGCGATACGAAAAACACTTGTGGGATATATACCACATGTTTGATCTGATAAGCATTCTCGGTTTTCGATCTTTTTTTCTTTTTTTCTTTTTTTTTTTTCCTGTAAATCATGTTAAATCAGTGTCAAATTGTTACAAATTCATGATTTTTCATGTTTTGCATGAAAAATCATGGATTGAGAGCTTCGACTTTGAGATTTGAAGGAGATGGGCCGAGTTACGGAAAATTGAAAAAAAATCAAAAGTTCTCAATATCTCGGAAATCAGTTGCAATATTTATGTCCAAACATAAAATCAAACATGTATGTAACCTAATCTAGTGATTCTTCTTTTACTTTTGAATGTATTGCTTGTGTTTCCACACGTCTTCTTACATTTTAAAATTATATGAATAGACTTTGAATATACTCGCATCAAATCAGTTAGACAATGCATACATTAGGACCCCATACAAAGAAAACCTATTATGTGCCCTTATTTTTTGTAATGTTTTGATTTATAAGTGTGTATTGATATCTTTTTTAACAATAACCAAAGTTTCATTGAAAAATTCGACCAATTTCCCAATGTTTCCCCATGTTTCCAACAATAACGAAACATTATGCGATACAATCGATACGTGTCCATATCCCAAGGGTGCGATACTGATATTTTGAACACTGGTCTTGCCAAACCATACCTTGTGCTGTATGCCTGTGTCCATTCCTTTGTTAAGTAATGTGGAAAATAACAGTTCCATGGGTATAATTTCTTATACAAGCTCAGATAGAATAGCCATGTGTAACATGGGCATTCATTCTTGAAAGTAATTGCCAGATGGTGCATGTGTGGACCCTACTATCAAGAACTCATTAACCTCTTAAGGGGAAATCTCGATTTATCTTTTTTCCTTATATTATATCTACTTCATTAACATTTGTTTGTTTTTCCATTTAGTGGGTGTTTGATTTTTTAACCTACCCTACTAATCACTGTAAATAAGTAATTATTATTTTCATTGGTAATTCTTGCAGCCTTCCCAATGTTCTGATGACAGGCGCTGTTTGAACTTATCCCTCTCTAAACCCAAGGGTACAGACTGTGGGGCCCACCATGATGATGTGGCTTATCCATGCCGTTCATTCCTTCTACCAGCTCATTTTAGGGAATGAGCCAAAAATGAGGAAGATCCAAAGCTCAAGTGGACCACACCACAGGAAACAATGGGAATTGAACTCCTATTGTTGAAAACTTCTTGGAAGTCTCAAAAGTTTTTGATCAATCTGATTTTTGTGTTTTCCCTTTATCCATGTTTGTGTGACCTTATGAATGGGTTAGATGACATATAAATCAATGTGGGCCCAAGGAATGAAACAGCTTTCAACAGTGGACTTTACATGGACCACTGTTTCCTGTGGTGTGGTCCACTTGAGCTTTGGATCTGCTTCAGTTTTGGGTTAATGCCTTAAAATGTTCTGGTAAAACAGATCGATGGCGTGGATAAGTCGCATACGTCACAGTGGGGCCACTATTTCAAGTCGGCCCTTTCCAGATCAGTTTTTGAGGTGGAAGAATTCCATCTCGTTGCAAACGTGTTCGAAACTTAGAAGTAATAATGACCCATTATGGGTATTTACCAAGGATTTGAAAAATCAAACACCCCCATAAACAACAGCTTGTGGTGAGATAGATGCTTTCCCGGTATTGGTGTCTCCCCATTAGGTGTATGTGTTACGCCTTTACTTTTTTGCATTTTCTGTAGAAGAATTAACTGCTAAGTCTCTAAGGTGAGGTCCCTTGTTGTATGTTTGTTCGCAATGGTGTGGTGATGGTTGATGAGACCACAAAGGGGGGTTAGTGCCTTGGAGGAAGGCTTTGGAATTTAGAGTTTTAGAAATTTGTAGAACTGAGGCCTTGGTTGCACGTTCCTTCTAACCAGGTGCTGTTCTAGATCTGAATCATGCTTCCGATTTGTGCTCTGGTCCTGCTTCCTAGCTGTTTATACTTGCCAATATTCTGAAACAGGGGGGGAGCTGGAATTTTTTTTAATGACTTTTTCTATGAAAATACATTCCTTTTTTTTTTTTTTTCTTTTGAGAATACATTCTTGGAAAATATTTTCCAGCAAAAAGTAGACTCCCAATCAGGGATGAAATTTTTTCATTTTCTTGGAAAGTATTTTATACCCAAATACTTTCCAAACTCCCTTACAGGTCCTACAGAACTCTATGAGCATAGGCACCAATTGATATTTTGTTGCAGAGAATTTTCTTCAGTAATACTGCAGAAGACATCTAAATAGAAATTTGGATGCATAGAGTTTTCTTATTCTTGCTTTTGACAGTAGGATATGTTGAGTGGAGACTAAAATGTAGTGACATTGACTTTACAAACTTTGAAAAACATGCTTTTGTGAAGGCTAAAGAGAAATGGTATTCATGCCTCTGGGATTGCTAATCCCACAGATGTGTGCCATCACATATGCACATGCATCAAGTTGTCTATTTGATGGGATTGACTGCATAGATGCTCTGGCCCACAAATGCATCCAGCCTGCCCATCAGGTGGGCCAGAGTATGAAACAAAGCTCAATTGATGGGTGGTCTCGTCTAACTTCTGTGCTGGGTATCTACATGGTTAGGCCCATAGTTAGCTGAACTCCATTTTTAATGCCACATTTTTTGGGGGGAAAAACTCGTATAATTGATAAAACACTTAATTTCTGTATATTTTGAAATTAAAATAAATAAATATAAATAAATAAATAAAGCTCCCTTTTTGGGGCAAACCAAATTAAACAGTGTTAAACAGTGTGTTTGATTCAAAAAAGAGCAAAAACTTTTGGGGGCTATTTGGAAATTAGAGATTGTTAGCCGCCGCCCAGTTTATGAATTGAGTAGAAGGTGAAATTTTTTTGTAGGAACTAGGAACGGATCGATTTATATGAGGATTACTTGAAAAGGAAGGGTTTGAGAGAGTCAAAGAAGACCATCTGGTTACCTATGTACTTCTTTTTTTTGCTGGATGGTTACTTATATACATTTTTGCTTATAGAAATTCTAATTATTTGAATTAAGCTTTCTATTTTAACCTTATTTGTATATAATATATTGAATTTGTATATAATATATTGAAATATATATGCTCATGTAAGCTCTTTCACTCAATTTTTTGAGACCAAACAGTTTTAAACCTGATATTTTCATTTTCTGAGTTTTTGGCATTTCCGTTTCTTTTACTGAACTTTGACGGTCTTTTTAATCGATTGAGACCGAATTAAACACACATTTCCTGTACATTTTTTGCTATATGCTGTTTTGCTAACTATTATTGGGCCCACTTTATGAATGACTGGGATCTTGGACATGTTCGCCAGCTTGCACGTGTGCTGCTGTATTGGTTGGACGGCCTATACACACGTGGCATAGCAAGCGTAGGAAGAAAAAAGTATTGTAAGCAATGTTTTTCGTAGTTGTTCATAAATTGCATGCTGATCGAGATCAAAATGATTTCAGGGTTTGGGGATTGATCGGCTGGTGATGCTTCTAACGAACTCTGCCAGTATTCGAGATGTTATTGCTTTCCCTGTACTCAAGATTCAACAATAGTTGGTTCAGAATCGAACAAGTAATGATGCTTCCACCGAATTCTTCTGATATTCGACCACTGTTCTATCTACCATCCTCGAGATGGGTTCTTTTATTGAAGTCATAGAAGCTTTTGCTTCTGTGGAGGTTATTATATGATTTGAAAGCTGATTTCAGCTCATTCTTATTGAGTTTTCGTTTGAAGGAAATTACTGTAATGAAGTAGAAGACAGACAAAATGTTGTTACGCCTTTTGCCCCTGCCTGGCAATGCATTTTTGGGCCATATTTTGTATTATCTCCAACAGAAACCGTTTATTTGAGTAATTTATATGCCCTGGGGTGGCTGACTAATCTTTATAGGAATAAAATTGAAAGAAGGAAAGAAAGAAAGCTTGGTTCCAGCTTATTTTGGGTTTTAAGTTGTATCATACAAGTCCAAGTCGATTTGGACTCGATAGGACCTGATCCATTTCGATACCCTGAGTCACACCTGAGGTCCCATCCAAGGGGAATTGGTCCGATTCAGGTTCAGCCCTGACTCGACTCAAGACCAAACGAGTTGGTCTGAGCTGCCGAGTCTTTTAACTGTGGCTCCTGCACATGAACTAACAAACTGAGTCCAGATCCAGCCCAGTCCATGAGCTAACAAACTGCATTCACACTGGCTGGGCTGGGCCCACTGACCATTAAGTCAGGATGGGCAGGGTGGGTTACTCTGGCCATTGGCTGATTCAATTTCAGGTCTGGCCAATATGTTAAAAGGGCCTAGATACCAGGCCTAACTACAACCATGAGTCCCTAGACTCAGCTCAAACCTGGCATAAAGCAGTCTGGACTAAGGCTTTTTAGCAACCTGAAGTGCAGGTGAAGGAAACTTGTCACTGAGCAATGCAAGGGAAGGTATATAAAATGGTGAATGCAGGTGCCACTTTTCTTTCTTTTTTTTTTTTTTTTTTCTTTTCTCTTTCTTTTCTTTTCTTTCTTCTTTTTTTTTTTTTTTAATTTTTTTTAATTTTTTTTATTTTTTAATTCTGTTGGACAAGGAGGTTTCCCGTACCATTCTTGTGTTGGAGGGTGCAAGTTGCGTGATATATCGACTTAAATCAAACCGTCCATATTGTGGCCCCAATTTATATGGCTCCTATAATTTGAAAACTTCATGGATTTAATTTCTTAGTTGTCTGATTGATGCTCCATTTCATTAGCAATTCATTTGCCATTCATGGACACACACCAGACGAGTGCAATTTGAGTCCATGCAATGCTTTAGACAATGCAAAAGTGACGTCGAGGCCATTCGACAAGAAAATGGAGCCTTTTTACACGAAGATATAGAGGAATTGGCCCTTCCCATTTAATCATATTGGCAATTTTTCTAAAATATATTCAGGAAGCAAAACATAATAATTACAATCACGAAAGAAGAGCTTATCAAAGGAAATCTCTTAAATCGATCAAATTAAGTTGCATCAATTTTTTTATTATCATATTTTTCAAATTGGAGAATCAGCTTGGACATTGGTCAAGTTGGATTGATGTCTTGAAATGGTCACTGTGTGCATGGTTTGAAAAATTCAGCCAATCGGATTCCCTCGATGCTATATGGACCATAAAGCGATTTTGATAATGTATGTTGTTGACATTATAGTCATTGGCAACGATACATCTGGCATTGCTGAAGTTCTACAATCAACAATAATTTTGAAAGAAGGATCTACATCATCTAAGATATTTCCTTGGAATTGAAGTGTCACATTCTGTATGTGGCATCATGCTTAGCGAAAGTAAATTGGCTCTTGACCGTATTGTAGAGATTGGAATGATGGGGTGTAAGCCAAGCAACACTCTAATGGAACCAATATGTAAATTGTTCGACGACTTCGGGGAATTCTTTGATGACCCTGAAAGATACCACAACTAGTGGGAAAGTTCATATTGTTTGAAGACCCTAAAAGATACCACAAACTAGTGCGAAAGCTCATCCATAGTATTATGACTTATCCTGATGTATCTTTTGTTGTTGGAGTCGTGAAGAGGTTTATGCATCAGCCACAAACTCGACATTGGAAAGCTATAATTAATATCTAACGGCATTTGAAAGGAGCATTGGGAAGGTTGATATATAGATCCAATTGCTACCTTCAGGAAGAAGGATATGCAGACACTCTTTGGGTTGGATCTATATGATAGATAGAAGATACACATCTGCTAGGAGAAACTTGGTTACTTGAAAAAGTAAGAAGTAAAATGTGGTGGCTAGATACAACGCTAAAGTAGAATACAGACCCATGGGCCACATAGTCTGTGAAATGATTTAAGCAAAATTTATTCTTCAAGAATTTAGATAGTTTGAAAAGTTGTATATGGTTTTTTAATGTGACAGTCAGGAAGAGGCTCGCATTGCTAATAATTTGATGTTCCATGAAAGAACTAAGCATATTAAAGTGGATTATCACTTAATTGGAGAAAAAAGTCATGCCTGAATAAATTATCACAAGGCATGTTCAATTGAAGTTCTAATTGGCAAACATCTTCATCAATGTATTGCCTCGGGCTGTGGGAATACAAACACAAGTAGTGCATACAAAATATATATATATATATATATATATATATATTATATTATATATATATATATATATATATATATATGTTCTAACTCAAGGAGTGTAGAAACTTAAGGTTTATATATAGTGTTCGGGCCTTGGGCTTTACTCTGTGTGTGCGCGTCATTACTATAATTTGGACCTGAGCTTGAAGCCCATTTGTATTTTTAAAATTTAAGATAAGAGGTCCTGGAACATGGAACCCAAAACACTTTTTCTAGATTTCTCAATTCTCTCTTTCCCTTTTTCGTCCATTTTTTTCTCTCTCATTCTTTCTTTTCATCTGCAATTCTACTTAAGACATCAGGATGAATATGTTATACCATACCTAGATCAACGTGTAGCTGATTTACACATTGTTGTGTGGAGCTTACATTCGAACCATCCATCATGGTCTCCTCATGTGTTCCTTGGATCCAAATATCGGGCGATCAAAGACTTGGGTATAAGCGTAAATGTGAAAATTTTATCAATTTTCACATTTTCAGAAATGGAATTACCTTGAATGCTTAATTACAATCACCTTGGATCCAAAATATCGGGCTCAACTGTCACTTTGATCCAAAATTTTGGTGGGCCATGGAAAAAGGAATGGTTTCCTCCCTGATTTGTCTCTCTTTTGCCATGGCCACAAATTTTGGATAAGGGTAAAAGTCACGCCTTTGGGTTTTTATGGGGTGCTGCATCAAGACGATTCAAATTTTTGCACCCAAATCATGTGTGTGACTTGTGAAAGTTCTCAAGAGCTTCTTGTGAGAACACAATCACTTTCTTACATGAGCACCCGTGCGCACCTTTGTACACTTGTCATAGGCACATAATCTAAATGGTCAACGTGATGTGACACCCTTTAAAACTTCACAAGCTCAAATTTCAGCCCGATGCAAAACTCTGGAAGGCTATGACAAAAGGAAATAGTTTCCTTCCTTGATTTGCATTTCTCTTTGCTATGGCCCGCTAGAGTTTTAGATCAGGCTGAAAATTGGGCCCACTAGAGAGAGATGAATGCTCACCTGCGCACCTTCTTACGTGAGCACCTATGCGCATGCACCTTTGCACACATGTCATGGTCATAGGATCTAAATGGTACACTTGATGCAGCACCTCTTAAAACCTCACAAGCCCAATTTTCAGCCCGATGCGGAACTCTAGTGGACCATGACAAAAGGAAATAGTTTATTCCCTTGATTTGCATTTCTCTTTGCTATGGCCCACTAGAGTTTTGGATTAGCTAAAATTGGGCCCATAGAGTTTCAAGGGGTGCTGCATCACATGGACTAGGGCTAAAAGTTGGGCGGGTCGAGTTGGGTTGGGTTGGGTTGGGTTGATGCTCAACCCTAGCCCAACCCAAGGTTCCTATACCTCAACCCTAACCCAACCCAACCCAACCTCGGGTTGGGAATTCTCAACCCAAGCCCAACCCAAGCCCAACCCAAGCGGGCTTGGTCGGGTTGATCGGGTTAGTCGGGTAAATACATGGTAATATTTTCATTATTACATTAGTCTATTATATTTCAATACATGTTTTTTTTTTTTTTTTGTACTTATGACTTTATTAATTATATATGTAGTTATTTATGGTAAAGAACCTCATTTTTTCTAAACAATCAAACCAAAATATAGGACTACTCATTTAAAAGTCATGTGACGTAGTATGCAATCATTTTGAGAGAGAAATCTAGCATATCTTTTTAGCTTGAGTCATTCGAAATGGCATGGACCAATTAGACCTGACGGCACCAGAATTTCCTATTGCCTTCAACACAGATGATCCACACTCAATTATCATTTATAACTTATATAACGATCGGATTCGGGTTGGGTCGGGCAACCCGAGACCTCAACCCAAGCCCTACCCAACCTTTATCGGGTTAGTGTTTATATAACCCAAGCTTAAGACCAAACCCAACACATCCTGCCTGAGCCCAACCCAAGGTCGGTCGGGTTGAACCCGCCCGACTTTCAGCCCTAACGTGGACCTTCAAATTTTGTGACCATGACATGTGTGCAAAGGTGTGCACAAGTGAGCATTCCTACACACACACCACACAACACACAACACACACACACACACATATAATATATATATAAATATCTAAAAATATAGAAAAGGTTCAATGCTGTCGAGCTCATGGGAACTTCCCATGAGTCGAATGGTGCATCTGACTGATGGGGTAGATGTTCGACACGCATCACGGTAGGGCCCACACAATCGACCTCATGGGAAGTTCCCAATGAGCTCGACCGCATAGAACCTTGCGCATTGGTCTTTGTCATGTGAGAAGCATATGAGAAGGATACCGAGCCTTTCACCAATAATGAATATTGGCTTCATCTCATCATCATGGTCAACTTAAATATATATGGTATATCCGTGCATTACGTGAAACAATTACATCTATGCATATAAACTCAAATAACAATTAAAAAAAAAATTAATGTGTACAAATATATAATGTGCTAATAAGAATCCAATTAGCCAGACAAAATCTAACACATCAGGTGGGCCAGACCATGTAAAACCATGCCTAAAATTTCTAAAATCACATTACATGGTCTAGGTGAGTTTTCAATGGGCCTAATTTTTGCATTATCCATTCATCACGGTGGGCAGAATCCTTTGAATGGATTGGATGTCATATAAAAAGCATGGTGTGAGATAGACATAATCTGGAAGGTTTTAAGAACATTTTCTATGGTGTGAGCCACGTGTGTTTTCAATTAGGATGATTTTTTAGATAACAAGTAAAAATAAAGGGGTGAACCTTATGGGACTTATATTCTACACCATGGTGGGCCCCACACGCAAAGTATTGTAGAAAGCTTACAATACAACATTTTAGAGTAACCGTTCAGATTGTTTTTTTTTTTTTTTTTTTAAGTCACTTTCATTCCAATACGGTGGAAATGTGGAGTCCTCGTCAGCAAATGTAACAAGTTTGACCCGAGTTTAATAATCCTAACCATTGATATGATGGGCCCCACCATGCTTGTGGATTAGCTTAAAATTTTCAGATTGGAGGACCGAAACAGCAACTGTACACACTCAACTAAAAAAAGAAAAAATATTAAAAGGTTAGGATTCACCAATCCTGGAAATTTCTGGATGTTCCCTTATCATCAGTGGGGTCCATCAGATAAACGGATCGGATCACCGAACCATGAGTCCCAGAGACTACATCAGCTGATGAGGAGTACCCCATCTGGCTCCATGTCCAAGGAATGTAGAGTTTCAAAGTCTACAAGGCAATCTTAGCTAGTGGACTTTAGCAACGATCAGAGCACATTTGTCGGTCAGTGGAGAATCTGTTTGACTTTGACTTCAGAAAAGAAGAGTGATAGGCTGACCAATCAATTGTGGCCGTCCATCTAAGTTGCCCCTACTGTGGATACAACATGTTTCCAAACACATATACATTGGATGATCCTGTCCATCCAACGGGTTGCCTCCAAAGTGACTTTTTAAAATTAAAATATTTAATGACTTTTAAAAGTTAGAGATTTGTGATGGATAGGATTGCTAGAAAGAAATGATCCGGTGCTTCCATAGTACCATAAGTTACAGTGCAGATTGCATTAATCTAGATCGTTCATTAGGTCCAACGCACATTTTATGAGCAACGATACAAGCCTTATACCCATCTGACAAATATTAACCGTTCGATATTTAATATGGACGGGCAAGATCATTTAAATATAGGCCCAATTAACAATTTGATCCATCTATTTGTTAGAGACCATGTTAGATTGCTTAGGATTCTAAAGAATTACTTTTGTTGGGAAATTGTAGACATCCCATCCATGGCTAAGAAAATGAATGGTCAGTGCGAATATATAGCTAAATCAATGATGGATTGGATCATCTGGTCATCACGAGCGTTTCATGGTAGCCTGAGAAATGTGTTCTGGACTTAATGGACGGTTCCGATCAATCGATTGAACTGTCTAATTGAACTGATGCAAGTATGAGTACTAGGCATTTATCTAGTCTAAAGCCAAATCAACTGTCTGTTTTTTAGGATGCGGCTGTGGCCTGAAGTTCCTGCGCTTAGAAGCTAGGTGGGGCCCATATTGATGTTTCTGTGACATCCACCCCGTCCATCCGTTTTTTCAGATCATGTGATAATATGATCTGAAAAATGAGGCAGATTCAAAACTCAATTGGGCCGCACGAAAGGAAAATGTTGGTAGGGAAATGCTTACCGTTGAAATCTCCCTGGGTCCACCGTGATGTTTATATGACATCCAATCCGTTCATAAGATTATTCCTACTACTGAAAAGACAGAAATATTAGCCATATCCAAAACTTCCGTGGCCTCACAAATGTTTCAACGGTAGTCGTTCAATCTTCTTCACTGTTTCCTGTCGTGGGGTCCACTTGAGTTCTGGATCTGCCTCATTTTTGAGATCACGTCCTAACATGATCTGAAAAACCAGATGGACGGAGTGAATTTCTCAGAAACAACACGGTGGGCCCCACCTAGCTTATGAGTGCAGGAACTTCCTGCCACACCCCGTATCAGGCAATCCACGTCCAATATTTTTTAAAGCATGAGCCATCCATGATGGGGCCCACTCTATGGACAGCCCTGATTAATATATCTCTGGAATGATGGGGCCCCCTCTACCGAGTAGGAATGATTCATACCTTGAAAGGCTTCACGGAAAAAGCATGCCATTGGGAATATGGTATTTTTCTCCTGTCCACATAAATTCCAACCTGTGGCTCTACAACACTCTCAGCTCAGCAACATGGGCCACTACGAAGACAGAGAGTGACTTTTCAGTCAGCCCCACGACATGGACCACTCGAACTTGCAACCTCCACAAGATGCACTTGGCTATTTGTTATTTATTTATTTATTTATTATTATTATTTTATTTTTTTTAATTTTAATTTTTTATAGTACTTATAAGTCATATATCACTATTTTAATATTCTTTAGAGAATTTTATATAAAAAATTACTTAATTAATATCAAATTTACTTTTCCTAAATTTTTCAAAAAGCTATCTCATTAAGTCAATTACTATCATTCAACTATCATTCATTATCTTTCTTAACCGCGTCTTTGGTCCACTCATGCTGGTAAATGGTTAGTGGCTCGAATGGACCCCACCGTGATGCTCATACGAAATCCACCCTAACTAACTGATGTGTCACCCCCATTTTCGGTCTAGGTCTCTAAAATCAGTCTACCCGTGATTTAGGTGGACTATGTGATGGAAATACTTACCCTCTAAAGTGTTTCTCTTGGTGCAGCCTGTTGGGGGCCTTGCACAAAACCTTAGGATATAGTCTTTCAAAATAAACTAAAATTATATGATAATAAAGCAATGAAATAAATCAAAGCATAAACCACACCACACAAGAGATTTTTATGTGGAAAACCCTCAAAGATGTAAAAACCACGGGACCTCATCTAGATCAATAATCCATTATAAAGTAGAACGTTACAACCTTCTTTACTCACGCAGAAGTGAATAAAAAATAAAAGAATAAAAGAAAAACGGAAAGATCTCACAGATTACGATGACGTGGAAGCGTTGAGATATAGTAGATCACTTCTACGAGCATAACTTCCCTTCCGCAAGTTTTTTTTTTTTTTTTCTTTCTCTCTCACACATTTGATAGCCCTAAACCCTTTAGCAAACCCTTGCAAAGCTTTAGGAAACCCTCTTGCATTACCTAGAAAGGCCTTAGGCACTCCTATTTATAGTTTAAGAAACTCCCTTTCGCACCCCTTGCGAAAGGGCCTCGGATTTCCGCAGTCCGCACAAGATCCGGACTCAAATCTGCGTAAGCTCGACTGATCGAGCCGAGTCCTCGACCGGTCGACTACCTCCCTCGACTGGTCAAGCACCTCGGAGAAAATACATCAATTGGTCGCTGGACTTTGAGTCGAGCGCTACTCGACTGGTCGAGCGCCACTCACGACTGGTCGAACAACCCACTCGACCGATCGAGCAACGTGGTGAATTACTCCGAATTTTCAACCCGCTGCACTGTCTCTCCCTTGAATTGAGGAGGAAAATTTCATTAAATCTCCCCATTTTCGACTCAGGAGGGATTCACCTTCTTCAAGCCAGCCAGGTTTCTACAAATCTCAAACTTGCCCTTGAACAAAGTCTTGGTCATCATGTCTGACACATTATCGTCCGTGTGGACCTTCTCAAGTTGTAATACCATCTGTTCCAAAGTATCCTTGATCCAGTGATATCGAATCTCTATGTGCTTCGACTTGGAGTGCTGACTTGGATTCTTGCTCAAGTGTATAGCACTTTGACTATCGCAATAGACCACGTGCTCCTCCGGCTTCAGGCTAAGTTCTTGGAGGAACCTTTTCATCCAAAACATCTCTTTACATGCCTCTGTGACTGTAATGTACTCGACCTCTGTCGTCGACAATGATACGACCTTCTGTAACTTGCTCTGCCAAGAAATCGCTCCCCCTGCAAACTTGAACATTAACCCCGATGTAGACTTCCTGGAGTCTATGTCGCCTGCCATATCTGCATTTGTATAGCCCTCTAACACAAGTTTTTCGTCACCATAGCATATACTCAACCTGGATGAGCCTCTTAGATATCGCAGTATCCATTTCACCGTTGCCCAATGCTCTTTGTCAGGATTGACATGATCCCAGCTGACAACACCAACCGCATATGATATGTCTGGGCATGTACACACCATAGCATACATAAACTTCCTACAGCTGACGCGTAGGGTATCTTCTGCATCTCTTCCACCTCTGCCTTTGTCTTGGGACACTGTCTGTCGCTCAATCTGAAGTGACCATCCAGTGGAGTACTAACCGGCTTCGCTGCATTCATATTGAACCGCTTTAGGACTTTCTCAATATACCGCTCTTGTGACAGCCAAAGCTTCCTGCTGCTTCTGTCACGGGTTATATCCATTCATAGGATTTGTTTAATTAGGCTTAAGTCTTTCATCACGAACGACTTGCCCAACTCTTGTTTCAGTCAGTCAATCTTCTTGATGTCTTTTTCCATGATGAACATGTCATCAACGTATAAGAGCAGAACTAAGAAATCACCATATGAGAACTTGCGCACGAACACACAGTGGTCCGACTCCGTTCTGTCATACCCATGCTTCAACATAAATGAGTCGAACTTCTTGTACCATTGCCGTGGAGCTTGTTTCAGCTCATACAAGCTCTTTCTCAACCTATACACCATATGCTCTTTGCCTTGACTTCGAACCCCTCTGGTTGGTGCATGTAGATCTCTTCTTTGAGGTCACTATGGAGGAAGGCAGTTTTAACATCTAACTGCTCTATCTTTAGATCCATGCTAGCCGCCAACCCAAATAGCACCCGTATGGATGTCATCTTCACTACTGGTGAGAATATCTCCTCAAAGTCTATGCCTTTCCTTTGACCAAACCCTTTCACCACAAGTCTAACCTTGAACATCATCTGTGAATTCTTCTGCTCAACCTTCTTTCTGAACACCCACTTGTTGCTCAAAGCTTTCTTGCCCTTAGACAATTTTACCATATCATAAGTGTGGTTCTTATGCAAAGATTTCATCTCCTCTTGCATAGCTTTTAACCACTCCCCCTTATGCTCGTCGGCTAGGGCCTCAGAATAATCTTCTGGCTCTCCCCCATCAGTCAGCATAATGTACTCATGCGGTGAGTACCTCTTGGACGGCTGTCAGTCCCTAGATGACCTCCTCACCTGTGGCTCAACAGGTGCATCAAGTGGGAGCTGCTCCCCTGGTCCATCTTCTGAAGGAACTCCCTCGTCCTCTGCACCTTGTTGTACTCTCCCATCATCGGCATCACGGGAGGAATAACTGGTTCCATGTCCTCTAGCTCACCTGAACTAGGTTGGTTATTCTCTGGCTTACCAATGTCTTCTATACACTGATCTTCAAAGAAACCACATTTCTGCTCTTGACGAGCTTATTCTCGGTCGGATCCCACAATCTGTAACCGAACTTTTCATCACCGTACCTCAAGAACACACATTGCCTGATCTTCATATCGAGCTTAGACCTCTCGTCCTTTGGTATGTGAACGGATGCCCTGCATTCAAACACCCTGAGATGACTGTACGATAGATCCTGTCCAGTCCACACCTTCTCAGGTACTTCTCCATTCAATGGGGCTGATGGAGACCCGTTTATCAAATACACTGTCGTGTGCATTGCTTTTCCCCAGAACGTCTTGGGCAACTTCGCATGGGATAACATGCATTTGATTCTCTCTACAATGGTGTGATTCATTCGCTCAGCCACACCATTATGCTGGGGGGTCTTGGGAACCGTCTGTTCATGCTGTATACCTAGGGACGTACAATACTCATGAAAGTCGCCAATGTATTCACCACCATTGTCAGTGCGGATGCACTTCAATGATATACCTGTCTCTCTCTCTCTCGACCATAGCACGAAACAACTTAAACACATGAAAGACCTCGTCCTTGGATTTTAAAGCATAAACCCAAACCCTCCTAGATGCATCATCTATAAAAGTGACAAAATACAATGCCCCACCCAAGGTTTTTGTCCTCATAGGACCACAAAAATTAGAATAAACCAAATCTAATGCATGCACTTTATTAACATGAGAAACAATTTTAACAAATGAAACTCTATGTTGTTTCCTTGATAAACAATCTGTAAGGCCCCTATCATAGACTGTACCGTTCCATAGGCTTCCGCGGTCCTTCCGGTCGAATTCCAGCAACCCTCGACCCGTATCCGACGTTTGCGACCGTGCCGTCGCCGCAGTTCCAACGCCGCGGCTCGCGCACCGATCCGATACCCAGGCTAGGAGTTGTGGGCCCGCGTTCATCGAAGAAAACACTGTGCGTTACAAATTTTGAGGGAATCTCTACAACATGTCCCATCAATCAATCAATCAATCAAGTCAAGTACACTCCATACCTCAAGTACCAAAACTCATCCCTCCTTTTCCACAAGTCAACACTCTCTTTCCCTACCCATCCCTCTTTTTCCAAATTTCAAACTAAACCTTACCTCTCTATCTCCTTTCCTTATAACAACCACTCCATCCATCCCTTTCATCAATTATTTCTATCTCTCTTACTCTCATTTCTATCTTTACTCTCCAATTCCACTAGAGCTCCAACATCCAAGCTCTCTCCCAAATACTAAGTGTGGCCTACCTTCTCATCTCTCATCTTAACCTTTCAATCACCATCAACCTCTATCAAAAGTGAAGGTAAGGAGCATAGAGTCCAAGGGATCAAGGAGGAGTACAATAGGTGGGTGATCCACCGTTGATTTCTATTTTAAGGGCCCACTTGTTGTGGGACCCACTTGATGTATGCATAGTGTAAGAGAGGGCCCAATAGTGGCGGGGTCCCTCCCCTTCTCACGCTTTTCTCTCTTTCTCTCTCTTCTTCTTATTTTGATGATGGTGATGATGTGTGTGGCCTATTTGATGTGTCCAATGATCTGGACCATCCAGATTTCCTTCGACGTCTAGCAGATGTGGCCCACTTGCTACTAATTTTCGGGCCTGCCCGGATATAAGGAAACATGAAGATTAGCTTGGTCAGTGGGATAGTCCACCGGTGCGGTCCCACCATATATGTGTTGCACGTTGGCAATCACAACCTCAGCCAAAAAATTAAAAAAATATATAAATAATAAACCAATTTTGGGTGGGTCACACCATGTGGACCCATCTTGAAGACCGTGGATCCAACCATCCAGCATCACACCCTGGACGCTGGATGTTGTAATCTTATAGTATAATGTTATTTATATTGTATTATATTTTATAATATATATTACATTGGTTTCATATATTATATAATATTATATAATATAATATATTATATTATATGTAAGTAGGTGGGCCACACCCACGTGATATCTCCACTGAATGCATCCAGCCGTATGCTAGGTGGATATATATTATCTTGTATATATATATATATATATATATATATATATATATATATATATATATATATATATATATAATATTTATATTAGATATTTTTTATATAATTGTGGTGGGCCCCACGTGGACCACCTATCTAGAAAACGGATTGGCTGGTCTACATACGCCAGCTATATGGCTGGTATTATTGACGTCAGCAAATTCCGTGGGACGCACCTGACGTGTGGGTTTTATCCACACCGTCCGTCTGTTTTCTGGACGGGTGGGCCCACCTCGCTGATATGTTGTATATCCCACCGTCCACCTGGACGGTGTGCCAGAAGACTCACACCAGCTAAACAGCTGCTGTGTGACGCCTACCAGCTCTGTGGGTCCCTCCATGATGTATGCCCTGATCCACGCTGTCCATCTATGGGACCCACCATGACGCATGTGTTGTAGCCAAACCGTGCAGACACTCGGTAAGCTCGTCCTTGGGTTAGAGAAGAAAAATAAGACCGATCTACCTATCAAGTGGACTACACTGCCGTAACAGTGGGGATTGAACTCACAGTAGTAGAACTTTTTGGGTCGCAGAAGTTCTGGACCAACATAAAATTCGTTTTCCCTCCTGTTCAGGTCTTTATGACCGTATGAATAGTCTGGATGGAAAATAAATGTTATGGTGCCCCCTATGAAATTTTCTAAACAGTGAAAATCACTATCTCCACTGCTATTTGTGATGCGGTCCAAATGATATTTTGATCATTATCACAACTGCCATTCGTGATATAGTTCAGATGATCCTTGGGATATGATTCATTTGCGATGATGTTAAAAAAAAATGATTTCTTGCTATAAAGAATAGTGTGGTTGGTTTGAACCCATTTGAATCGGCCATTTGACTCGGTCCATTTGACTCTGCCATTTGACTCGGCCCATTTGAATCGACCCATTTGATTCGGCCCCTTTGATTCAGCCCATTCGATTGGCCCATTTAAATCGGCCCCTTTGATTTGACCCATTTAATGTAGCCCATTTGATATAACCCACTTGATACATGGTTGACCCAATGGAGCGGCCCACATGATGCGGCCCACTTGGGGTATATGAGGCCCAATGAGACATATGAGAGGCCTTGTGTGGGCTGACTGTGATGTATATGAAGCCCATTGCGATATGAAATTCCACCACGATGTATGTAATGATGTTTGGTGACCGTGCCTTGGGAGCAATGATGATTTGACATCCACATTGTAAGAGCAATGATGGTTAAATGCCCGCATTGTAACTCTCCCTAGGGCCCTTTGATAGGCTCATACTTGTAGTGTGTAGGCAGTCTAAGCCCCTCTTCGTTATGAACAGGATCCATCACCACATAACATGTTTAATATAGTTTTATGATCCATGCTCATACGCATCATATGTATGCTTAATATGAGGAGTGACCGATCATAGCATATGCCTTCGGGCAGATTATTTATGGGCTCCCTAATAGGCGGAGTTGACCTTCATGAGCGCGCAGTACGCGCAGGATTGTTGCATGATTGGTAGGGTGATTCATGCACTTCGCATTTGTATGACATGATTTCTATACGCCCTAACGACATCGGGGCTATGACCTCCATAGGCACATTGTGGATGGCATTGAAAACTGGAAATATTGTTACTAAGCATCGGGGCGTCATAGATGTCCCTTGTCACGCCCCAAACCCAGAGATCGGACTCACAAGAATCCCGATCGTCGAATCTGGTGCCGACAGCCTCCATAGTACCCCATTCTCGGCTCCTAGCACTCATACGCCAGATTCCGATCCTGGGATCCCACAAGGAGGATTTTCCAATGTACATTTATCTCGTAAGAAGCATAACCAAGTTTACCCAAATCACAAAGGCAACATCATCATCACATTCCCACTAATATAAATATTTGAATACAATGCTGAAAGGGAAATACATATGTCAAAATCAAAGCTCCAGAAGACCGCTGCATGCTCCATGCTTAACGCTGCTGCAACTTAATGCCACCTGCACGCATCTATCATGCATAAGCTTATAGAAAGCTTAGTGGGTGGTAAAAGTGTGTGCACAAGGTAAGTGCTAAATAAGCAATATCAGAGAAATCAGAGTAAGCGAAAATATTGACAAGCTCATAAATCATACAATATCAGAGTAATGCGAAAACATATTGATAGACCTATAAATACCATCAGCCTTATCCAAGCTATACGAGGAAGAAATATAATAAAAACAATATCCAAGCTACATATAACCGCCGCCACTGACGCGCCACTATGCAAGTGGAAGAGACCTCACCATCCTCTTGGTCAGTAGTCAGCCAATATCTACCCGGCACGTCGATAGCAGACCCATTTACGAGCTGGTCAAACTTAGCTTAGCTATGCCCCCTACCCTCGGGTGGGTAAGGCCACACCCCCTCCCAACCGACCACGACACAGTGGGAGACGCGGCCTCCTGGTATTCAGCACTCAGGCACTCATGTATCCACTCGGTCTAGACGTTGGGGCGTCTCCTAGTCCGAAAGTTTAGGGATTTTCACCCAGGGCCATCTATGTCAGCCCGATGCTAATAACATATTTCCGGTGTCCCATCTGGCCATCCACGATATGCCTGTAGAGGCTACGGCCCTAATGTCACTAGGGTGTACAGTAATCATATCACACAATGCAATATGCATGAGTCATACAATCTAGTCATGCATCCATCCTGCGCATATCGTGCGCTCATGTGAGATAACTTTCTCCTGTCAGGTAGTCTCATAATAACCTGCCCAATGACATATGCAATGGTTAACCACATCTCATAACAAACATGCAGATGATGCGTATAGGCATGTATCATGATGTTATGCTGTCACATACTCATAAATCGACATCAATAACCGGTATCGACAATCGACCTCGACAATGTGGACATTTAACCAACATTGCCCCCAATGAATGGCCCACATAGAGCCAAACATATAATGGGCCCACGACCTCACACAAAGGCCTAATATACAACACAATGGGCCTTACTCAAGGGTCACATATACACAACAGGTGGGCCCTACTCATGGGCCTCAAATACATGACATGTGGGCCCTACACATGGGTCTCGAATACATTAAATGGGCCATGCATCATGGGCCTAATACATATTACAATAGGCCTTGCCCATAGGCCACAAATACATCACAATGGGCCTTGCCCATGTGCCATCAATACATCACAATGGGCCTTGCCCATGGGCCTCAAATACATCACGATGGGCCCCATCACATAGACCTCATATTCATCACATTAGACCTTAAACACGGGCTGCGTATACATCACACAAGCCGAATACACATCATAATGGACCTCAACTACAGGTTGTATATACACCATATAGGTCTCAACAATCGGCCTTGGCAATCAAAATCGACACTCGGAATCGACCTCGACAATCGGAATCGGCCTATACAATCGGCCTCGACAAATTGGAATCGGCCTCGATACTCTGCCTCGACAATCGGAATCGGCCTCAATACTCGGCCTCGACAATCGGAATCGGCCTATACGATCGGCCTTGACAATTCGGAATCGGCCTCGATACTCGGTCTCGATGCTAATCAGTCAATCGCCCATGACAATCGAAATCGATCGATAATCCGCACCGATAATCAACATATAAACAAGGCATGGTCCATAGATGGTCAGTCGATCAACTATAGTATAAAGATCGGCACTCGGTTGTGGTTATATCAAATCCGATAGCACGAAGTCAACCGTCTACAGTGAATGAGACCCACTTATTTGGGTTAACCCGCAATAGAATGATGAGAATGGGCCTAACAAGGCTTAAGGGAAGGTCACAATATGGACATCCAACCATCATTGCCCATCAATGAGGACATTTAACCAACATTGCTCCCAAGGAGTGGCCTACATAGGGTCAAACATATAGTGGGCCCATGGCCTCACACAAAGGCCTAATATACATCGCAATGGGTTGCATGACATGGGCCTAATACGTCACATCGGGCCTCATCAAATGGGCCGCAATTGCATCCAGGTGGGCCTTAACAGATGGGCCACCATTACGTCAAGGTGGTCCGCATTTACGGACTGCACCAATGGGCCGCACCATCTATAAGTGGGCCACATCAATGGGCCACAAATACATTCGGGTGGGCCCCATGGATGGGCCTAAAATACATCAGGGTAGGGCCCACCATAACGGATATTCTCCATCCAGTCTAATCATAAGGTCACAAAGACCTGGATTAAGAGGGAAAACAAATATCATATTGATCTAAACTTCTCTGCACCCAAAAAGGGTTTCAATGGTAGACATTCAAACCTCCACTATTTTCTGCAGTGGTCTACCTGGTAGACAGCGTGGATATAGAATAAATACATCAATGGTGGGTCCCACCGTCCATAATAAATGTATCACGGTGGAGTCCACACTGATGGATGGTGTGGATCAATTCCACACATCATGGTGGGACACACATACAATGGACAGTGTGGAACAACATATACATCATGCTAAACACCCACCGCCCAGACAGTGGACGGCTGGGGCAAAACACATACCTCATGGTGGAATCTCACATAGCAATGGACCTCATGTACATCACATTCGGCCCACACATAGGCCTCACATACATCTCATTGGGCCCCATATACATCAAATGGGCAGATCAAATGGGTTGATTCAAATGGGCCGACTAAATGGACTTCATGTATATCAAATCGGGCCGCACCAATGGGCCTCGTATATATCAAATCGGGCCGCACCAATGGGCCTCATCTATATCAAATTGAGTCGCGCCAATGGGCCTCACTATATCAAATCGGGCCCACCCTTATGTATTTTTGAGATTCGACCTATTCATAAGCTAACATAGAGATAGATGAAGTGAAAACAATTATCAACTTAATTGGAAACTACCGTGGCCCTTAGGAGTTGAACAATGGATGTCACGGTCCACTATTTAAATGATGGGGTCCACTTGAACTTTAAATCTGACCCATCCCTTTTGCTCTTGCCATGAAATGATATCTCAATATAGTTGGACGGTTTGGATACAACGTATGCATCATGGTGGGCCCCACTGTCCAAACAGTGAACGGTGTATCAAAAAACACACATCAATTAGGGGCCTGAGGGCTTGCTGTCATCCAAAGGAGCAGCTAATGGCTGTTGTACATGCAACTCGCTGCACAAAAGGGCAGAGGTGGGTCCCACGTAGGGCCCACCCAATCTGTTGATAAGGTCATGCATACCTGGATGCAGAGGAAAAACAAATTTCATAATGGTCCAAAACTTCTGGGACACCTAAAAGGGTTTCAATGGCAGTCGTTCACTCCCACTATTTCCTGAGACGTGGGCCACCTAAGTTCCACAGGCAGCTGACTTTTGGAGGGCCCACTGCCCTAAGGGGCCCTATTAAAATGCATGGTGTTGATGTTCTCACCCATCACGGTGGGGCCCACGGCTGGGACCCGTGGTCCCTACCCGTCCGTCCACAGCACAGCGCCTGCTGCTCTGGACGTCAGCGGCAGCAGGTGCTGTAGTCCCCTTTTTTTTGAAAAAATAGTTTTATGTGGTTTTTCATAGGTGGGGCCCGCATCAATAGAATCCACCCCGTCCACTAGTTCCTATGGCTTAAGACAAGATAAACAATCCCAATATTCAGCATATTTTGGGGTGTAAAAACATCAAAGTGGATTTTAATGGTAAAAACTAATGTTTTCTATGAAATGGCCCACCGGATAATCGGATTGATTTCATTTTTCGGCTCAACGCCTAAAATAATCTAGGAAATAGGATGGACGACATGGATTGAATCCATACATTAAGGTGGGGCCTGTATGAGCGGTCCACCTAAGGTTTGAATCAAACTAATATATATTATTATATATAATTCTTTTTCTTTGTTAGCTCATCAGTACCCTACACTGAAAGTTCACACTTCATTGATGTCCAGCGTCAGGGACGCTGGACGGTTTTGGATACAACACATATTAAGGTGGGCCCCACCTTCAGACGTGCTGTCCAAGTGGGCCACCATATGTATGGATGGTGTGAATTAGACATGCACTAAGGTGGGGTCCATCCGAGTGGGCCACACATCACACAAAAATGAGAAAGAGAGAGAGAGAGAAGCACCCACCTTTGATCTTCTCTTCTGTCTTCTGCCTATAGTCTCTAGAGCTCAAAGGAAACGATTCAGACGGTTGAGATGGATTTTGAATGGTGGAGATGGGAGGTAGGAAGGTGGGCCACACTAGCTCTCTCATGGGGAGCTTGGACGTGGGTTACTTGGGAGGAAAAATGAGAGAGAGAATGAAAGAGAGAGAAATGATGGGAGAGGAGTGATGGGAGAGGGATGGATGGGTGTACTTGTGTAATGGAGAGAGTTGACTTTTAAGGGTTGCTTTTGTACTTGGGGATGGGATAGAGTAATGGGTGTACTTTGACAAGTGATGTGATTGATGTGATGGATTCTCTACGGATTTGTAACACAAGAAATTTTCCTCGAATTGAACGCGGGCCTAGGTATCGCCTCGGCGGGTAATACGCGGCTACGGCGGGGTCGCAATGGTACAAGTTTCGAGTCGAACCGACTCTAATATATGGGACACAACTCAGGATCATGCGCAAACACCGATAACAGATCGTGGGTCGCCGGAATTCGACCGGGAGGACCGCGGAGGCATACGGAACGGTACGAGATAAGATACGGGTCTGACATCCCTGGGTGAAAATTCCTAAACCCGATGGTACCAGAGGATGACTCCAACGTCGAGACCGAATGGATATATGAGCGCACGAGGGCCGAATACCAGGAGGCCGCATCTTCCACTGTGTCGTGGTCGGTTGGAAAGGGGTGTAGCCTTACTCGCCTAAGGGTAGGGAGCAATACTAGGCTGAGTTTGACCAGCTCATGAATGGGTCCGCTATCGACGTGCCGGATAGGTATTGGCAAATTATTGGCCAGGCGGATAGTGAGATTTCTTAAGTTCACTTGGACTGCACGTCTGGGAAAGGGGCAGTGCCATTTGGAGTGTATTAAACCCCGGTGATTATTCAGAATGAGAACCGTACTGACATTTGATGCTCTAGTGAGGATCTGCATTGATATGTGGATGAGGATTGACATGCATGAGTTGCATTTCGCAATGCATAGCCTTGATATGGCCGATAGCATTCATGTTTTGCACTGCATAGCCTTGGTACGGCTAATTGTATTTATGTACTCATCAGCATGATTCCGCATTACTCTGACATTGCATTCTGAGCACGCTCATAATATGCACACACTTTGTAACATCCCGAAAAATCGAGGGTCGAGTAATAACCCAACTCTCGAGTTTCCAGAACATCACTTATGCAACGTAGATAATGATGATTAAATGTTGACTGTATTAGAGTAGTGAACATGAGTGAGATTAAGCCAAATAGCATATCATACTCCAGAGACAGTTAAATTTGCAAGCGGAAGACTGTGATAGATAGATAAAATATGTAAACTAAGATGAGTCTCCAGTGTGTGATAACATTACCAGGTTAAATAATTACAAGTACAATCCTAAAATATACCAAATGTATAAGGTCTTCTAGTCAATATCCCAGAAAGCCCTTCCGATTAGGACACGGCTCACTGGAAGCCGTCAGAAGACAACCAATACAAGCAGGTATCGTAGTCATTGCAGAGGTCCGGCTCCACCTCAGAAGTAGCGTCGCCATCTGAAATCAGACAATGTCTGGTGGGTGTTCGAAACACCATCCCGTAACGTGGGAGTGAGTAGCTAACTCAGTGGAACAATAAAGCATAGGTTAACATATTATCAATGCAGTCAAGCAGTAATGATAAAGCAGTAAAATCAAACACTCCTAACTAGTCTTATTAATGCAAGTACGGATGCGGGTATGATGTATGCCCTCACCACACCCTCCCTCCTGCGACACCATCTCACGTTCGCGGCATGCTTTCATCCCTCAGTGCTCCACATCTTCCAGGCACATGCAATGCATGATGAGCATGATTACCGAGTTTTTAATTAGTCCATTTCAAACAGCAGGATTGGGAAACTAAGGTACCTCCCTTGTATCATTCTCAAACATGATCCATTCTAGGGTCGTCAGTTCTAGTTAATATTAGACGACGGTGTGTTTTTTAGGTCACTGCAAAGGCTGTCAGGGCTGTTACGCATAAAGGTTACACCACTCCCCCATCACCTCTTAAACGATTCATCATAATACAGAAACAGGCCTAATTCATACTCGATATACCGCGACAAACTCTAAGGCTCACCGCGATTTCAGAGTATGCTCGAGGTCACTACAAAGGGCTGCCAGGGCTGTTGCTCGCATTCGTTGCACCACTCCCCCATCACCTTATCAATGTAGGCCGACAGCACGAATATAGTGTCCCATACCACCATAATCGGCTCACGAGTTTGGTTGCTCACTGGTCACTACAGGGAGGCACGTGGCCCCACGTAGGCCGACAGCTCGACCACGGTGTCCCATACCACCATGCCCGGCTCATGAGTCTTAGCGGATAGAGGTACCATGGTTAAAAGGGATTCCACTGGTAAGTTCGGTACCCTAGCTTCAAGCAGTAACGTCCAAACATGGTGAACATACATAAGACAGATCGGGTTGCCTAACGAGCTCGGTTAGCTCGAGCGCACAACAAGTTGAACGACATGAAGTGCATAAACACTTCGCGTGGCCAACCACTATCGCCAACCGAAGTACGACTCGACTTCGTCGAACACATCTCACGTGGCAAATGAATCACAGCCACGAATTCAATTCTGGTACCGATTGTTTGGACTATAATTATAACCCCAAACACAATCAATTGTAGATAGATAAAGCAGTAGTGGATCAAGATTCAACTCATACAATCAAGGTCTGGTATTATCCGTTTAGGGCTGCCAGGACTGTTACACGCATTCGTTGCTCCACTCCCCCATCACCCATGATGGATCATACAACGTAAACATGAATTTAACATATGCATTACATAGATAAAATCATAAAAGCAGTTGAGCATGTTATAAAACACAACACAAGCATGAGTTTGTACATGTTCAATTCCTAATCACACAACTATCCAAGGAAATCATACACATAGTTAAAAGAGTTGAGAATCATATCTCAACACCCTTATACCTTACAATCTACTAACTACTACTCATTCAGACATTTCAACAAACACTTTAAAAGACATTCATCAACATACATGACATATGTTGATCACATAAGCATTAGGCCAAATCCTTTCACTAGGGAGTTACCCCAATCATAACACGCATACACCCACGACGGATAGTCATGGCAAACCAGAATCCAAGTTCCATATTCATTCAGTCATTTCTACAAACACTTGGGCCACACATTTTAGCATATATAGTGTATATTGGCCGTGGCATGATTTAGGGCAAATCCTTTCTTCAAAACGGGTATCGCCAATACAACAATCATGAATCCATGACAATTAGTCATGGCGAGCACGAATAAGAATTCTATACTCATTCAGTCATTTTCACAAACACTTAGAATACACTATTACAACATACATGGTGTATGTTAGCAAAACATGTATTAGGGCTATCCTTTAGCCAAGCGAGTATTTTATCCATGTATAATATATTCATACAGCAAATAATCATGATAAATACATCTCCAAAATTTATACGTATACGGTATTTTCTAGAATACACAATTTCAACATTCATAATGTATATAAGCAAACATGTATTATGGCTATTCCTTTCGCCAAACAAGTATTTTATCTATATACCATATATTCATACAACAAATAAACATGGCAAACATATTTCCAAAATTTGTACGTATACGGTATTTCTACGTATACCTAGAGTATGTAAAATTTCATATTCTACATTTTTAATCGAAACGGAAAACAGATAGCACTTTGTACATGTGCAATTGCATGTAGATCATGAATCTATCATTATCTGACATTGAAAGCGTTGAAACCATAACCTATACACCTAAAGTCCGCACCTTTTATCGTAGAATCGTAACGAATCCAATAGGTTTGTTAAGCCTTCGTATATGGCAGTTTGGCGACCTATAGAACGAAATAGGTTAGTTATTTTATAACCTACAACTATCAAAACCCCAAATCAGGTTAGGGTTAGGGTTTCTTACCTAGAAATGATGCCGGAATCGCCGGGAAAGCGATTAGAGCGGAGCGGTGTAGCTTGTGTAGCGGCAGGATAAAGTGGCAGGGAGATTCCCCCACATCTCCCACACTTTCTCTCTCTTTTCTCTCTCTTTTCTCTCTCTCAATCTCAAATTCGTATGGCTGCCATGAGAGAGGGTTTAAGGTCCTTATATAGCCTAAAACTTCACCGAAATAGACTCCAGGTCAAAGTATACTTAGGTTATAACCAAAGCAGGTCAGTTTCAGCTCAACGGAGGACTTCTGGCGGGCCTCCTTGAGCCAAAGGTCGGACTTAAGCTCACCGACAATGGATCTAGGTTCTATTAAGTTTTCGTTCCAGTAGGGTTCTCAGATCACGCGTAGCGGACCAGTTTCAGTTCAACGGTCAGCGGATCTCGATCGGAGATTCCGAGTACATATAAATGTGTATGAAATTTCTCCTGATCCGAGGGTGTAATTTGGTTTGATTCTGACGGTCTGGTTGCTTAAAACTGATCCGCAAGCAAGAGGTGTCAGATTACTATTCAAGATATTTTATTTTGAATTAATTTCACATTTCTCACACTCTTTACTTCGAGCTCAAGCGAATAGCGCTGGGACACTATCTGGATTTAATTTCCGAGATGGTTGTCAAGCCCAGCAAGGTGGTCCTAATTCCTTAACTTCGTGTTAATCGGACTTCCGACGTGCGGTCCAGATCCAATACGGAGTTTCGAGATGCTCCCGAGAGCAGCCGGGTAATGAGATTGATCCTAGATTTTAGGGTAGCCTAGCGTCAATGATTTTACAAGTTTTGGGTCTTGCAGATCGTATTTAAAGTGATTGGTGCTAATTTCACAGGCACCCTAGTTTAACACTAGCTAAATCTCGCCTAATTTCTAAAGGATTTAGTCCTGAGTGATTTCGGTCTGAGGTGGTACTTAGACCTTTGTAGCAATGTTTAGTTTGAGTATTGTTCTTCATCACCTAAACTTTAAGGTAGTGTCTAATGTAAAAGTACTTAGAAAATTTAAAAAAACAAGGCGGTGAAGGGTGGGATTTGTGAAGGAAATGGGTTAATGAGCGATTTTAGACTGTGGGATTCAGTTCTGACAAGTTAATAAGGTGTTAGGATCGACTCATCGCCTAAGGACGTCTAATCCCAGGTTGGCAAAAATCTGGGATGTTACACACTTACACCACCCTCTAAGCTTTCTATAAGCTTATGCATGATTGATGTGTGCAGGTGACGCCAGGACGCAGTCGTAGCTTTGCCGCAGTAGGAGCGTACAGTTGAGCTTCAGGAGTTTCCGTGATCTTGTATTTCCGTTCATATGCATTGTACTCAAAGTTTTTTATCATAGTGGATTTTGTGATGGTGTTCTTGTGGTTATTGTTCATGGGTTATGCTTATGGTTATGCTCATTACAAATCAAAATTATATTAGAAATCCTCCTTGTAGAATCCCAGGATCGGAACTTGGTGTAAGGGTGCTGGAAGCCGAAAATGGGGTACTACGGAGGCTGTCGGTGCCAGATTCGGCGATCAGTAATTTTGTGAGCCCGGTTTCTGAGTTTGGGGCGTGACACAATCAATACAGGTTTTAAGAGGTATACCTGTCACATCTGGAAGGAGCCACTTCCTCGCTAGTACTTGAAGCCATTTTTCACTCATGTGGCCTAGACGTCTGTGCCACATGTCAATAGCTGAATCTTTCACTGCATTCAACCCACCCTTGCACACACTGACACTTGCCTTGTAAAGGGTGAAGCACTTCTTTCCTCTGACAGCGATTAACGAATCCTTGATGAGCTTCCAGCGCCCACCAGCAAACCAGCTTTCATAACCATCATCATCCAGTCTTCCCGTCGACATCAAGTTGAGTCGAAGGTCTGGGATATGCCTCACATCCCTGAGAACCAATGTGCAGCCCACATCAGTTTTCACACAAATATCACCGACCCCTACGATCTTCGATACTCCAGAATTTCTCATCTTCACGGTCCCATAATCACCTGCTTGGAGTCGCATGAAAAGAAGCTCCCGAGTCTATCACCCAGTTGGTGTCTTGACTCGTAGCTGAGAGACATACATCATGATCTGCTGAAAGAATAACTACAACGTCCCCATCTGAGGCGACCGCAGTGGAATCTGATTCATCTTCCTTCTCCTTTCCTTTTTCTTTCTTGTCGTTCTTCGTACCACGACATTCATGCTTGTAGTGGCCCTTCTTGCGACAATTTCAGCATTCAACATCCTTCCTTATACTCGACTTGCCTCTTGATTTATCTCGGGCCTTCCCGTCCTTCCTGTTCTTTCCTCTCCCTCGTTCCTGTGTCACAAGGGCCTCTTGCTGAGTAGACCTCTGAGACTTCCTCCTTGTCTCCTCATTGAAGATACAACTGGTTACCTGTTCCATGGATATCTTTCCATCTGACGCAGAGTTGCTTAGAGACACCACCAATGTCTCTCAACTGTTGGGCAACGAACTAAGCAATAGCAAAGCCTGTAATTCATCATCTAGAACCATCTTCATAGCGGAGAGCTGGTTCACTATATTACTGACCTCATTCATATGCTCAGCCATAGAACCACCATCTTTGAACTTGAGATTCACAAGTCGTCTTATCAGGAAGATTTTATTACCGGCTGTCTTCCTCTCATACAACCCTTCCAATTTCAGCCATAGGCTAGCGGCTGAGGTCTCCGTAGACACATGGTGAAATACAGAATCGTCCAACCATTGTCTAATAAACCCCACCGCTTTCCGGTCCAACTTCTTCCAATCATCATCAAACATATCCTTGAATTTTGCTGATATGCCTAAAATTGGAGAATATAAGTCCTTGCAATAAAGCAAGTCCTCCATCTTAGCCTTCCATATGGTCCAGTTAGAACCATTGAAGCTGATCATCCTTGATGAGCCACCTTCCATAATTCAAAACCGATCCTACCAGTTTAATGAACTTAGCTCTGATACTACTGTGTTGGGGGCCTTGCACAAAACCTTAAGATCTAGCCTCCCAAAATAAACCAGAATTATGGGATAATAAAGCAATGAAATAAATCAAAGCATAAATCACACCACACAAGAGATTTTTACGTGGAAAACCCTCAAAGAGGTAAAAACCACGGGACCTCGTCCAGATCAACAATCCACTATGAAGTAGAACGTTACAACCTTCCTCACTCACACAAGAGTAGATAAACAATAAGAGAATAAAAGAAAAACGGAGAGATCTCACCGATTACGAGGATGTGGAAGCGCTGAGATATAGTATATCACCTCTACGAGCATAACCTCCCTTCCACAAGCTTCCTCTCTCTCTCTCTCTCTCTCGCTCTCTCTCTCTCTCTCTTTCTTTCTCTCTCTCTCTCTCACACACACACCTTTGATAGCCCTAAACCCTTTAGCAAACCCTTGCAAAGCTTTAGTAAACCCTCTTGCATTACCTAGAAAGGCCCTAGGCACCCTTATTTATAGTTTAGGAAACTCCCTTCGCACCCCTTGCGAAAGGGCCTCAGATTTCTGCAGTTCGCACAAGATCTAGACTCAAATCTGCGTAAGTTCGACTGGTCGAGCCGAGTCCTCGACCGGTCGAGCGGCCCACTCGACCGGTCGAGCACCTCACTCGACTGGTCGAGCACCTCGGAGAAAATACATCAATTGGTCGCTGGACTTTGAGTCGAGCCCCACTCGACTGGTTGAGCGCCACTCACGACCGGTCGAGCAACGCGGTGAATTACTCTAAATTTTCAACCCGCTGCACTGTCTCTCCCCTGAACTGAAGAGAAAAACCCCACACAGCCCACATGAATTGCATATTAGCTTGACTTTTAGGTACTTGGTCTAAATTATGGTATGGTATCTAATGGTTGGAGTGGATTTTATAACATGACTTTTTATGTAAATACACCTAACGTTTTGTGAGGAGCTCGAAAATAACGTCAATTTTCAAATTATTATTTTTTATACTTAAAATATCATTATGAATTTTCCACGACGAAAATGCTCCTAAAGACCTTTATCAATTTTCTGTACTCTCTTTTATAATTAATCTCTTGTAAACTCCTTTTCTACCACTACTCTACGGTAATCTTTCATACTTACTACTACTCTACGGTAATTTTTCATACTTTTCGACTATTCTCTCCAACAAAAACTTCCACCTCAGAAAAATAGGTTCTTCTCCTTATTTTAACCTATTATGTTAAAATGAGCTCATTTGAAAAGAAAATGAGATTTTTTTTAAAAATGCTATAAATATTCTACTTTTCAAAGATAGGTTCTTCTTTCTTTAAAAGATTCTACTTAAATGAATCTTTTACAAAGAAATAGATAAAAAGGAAAGAAAAGAGAGTAAAAATTTCACTTTTAGAGGAGTTTTTTCTCCCCTTTTATAAAGATTATGCTTAGATGAGTTAGCTTGGGAAGAAACTGATGTAAGGAGAGAAGAGATATAAAACACTTTACTTTTAAAAATGATTTCTTCTTATTTCTTCAAAAGATTAGGCTTAAATTGCTCTTTTACTAAGAGTTGAATTTTGGGCCCAGTTTTGAAAGGTTAAACAGTTTCCAAATAAGATATTCAAAAGTTATTTAAAATTTTTGTTCAATTATTATACCCATAAGCCCAAGATCACCCCGATTTGACTAGTAATAAGGGAGTTATGGTTGTTTTCATGGAATCACGTGATGTTAGAAATGAAAGTGAACAAAGAAAGTGAACAAAAACAAGAATTTAGGTCCACTTTTTGAAAACTCAAATGGTCTCTAAATAAGATGATTCTAAAGTCATTTGAAAGTTTATTGAATTATCTTTTCAATAAGTATAAGATCACCTCGATTTGACTAGTAACGAGAAAATTATAACCATTTTCGTGGGACGACATGATGCTGAAAATGAGAACGAACGTGAGCAAGAATTTGGGTTAATTTTTAAAAGTCAAATGGTCTCCAAATGAGATTATTCTAAATATATTTGAAAATTTATTGAATTTCTTTCCAATGATCACAAGATCAACCCAATCCGACCTATAACAAGAGAGTTATGACCATTTTCATGAGATCGCATAATGCTGGAAATAAGAACAAATGTGAGTGAACACTATTATAGAATTTAGGCTCAACTTTTAATGATCAAATGATTTCTAAATGAGATGATTATAAATCTATTTGAAATTTCATTGAATTATCTTTTCAACAAGTATAAGATCACCTAGATCTGACCTGTAACAAGGGAGTTATGACTATTTTCGTGGAATGTGAAATGTCAAAAATGAATTCAAATAAGAGAAAATGCCATTATTGTCATGCCCTAAACCTGGAAATCGGATTCACAGGAATCCCGATCGCCGAATCTGGTGCTGACAGCCTCTGTAGTACCCCATTCTCTGCTCCCAACACTCATATGCCAGGTTCCGATCCTGGGATCCTAGAAGGAGGATTTTGTTTTCCAACATACAATTATCTCGTAAGAAGCATAACCACAAGTTTACCCAAATCACAAAAGCAACATCATCATCACATATCCACTAATATAAACATTTGAGTACAATGCCGAAAGGAAAATACATATTTCAAAATAAAATCAAAGCTCCAGAAGTCAGCTAAATGCTCCAGGCTCCACGCTGCTGCAACCTAACATTAACTGCACGCATCTATCGTGCATAAGCTTATAGAAAGCTTAGAGGGTGGTGTAAGTGTGTGCACAAGGTAAGTGCCAAGTAATCAACATAATACCATAATCATACAACATCGAAAATGCTAGTAAGATCATGAATCGTACTGTATCAGGTAAGCGGAAATACCGACAAGTCCATAAGTCAAATAATATTAGAGTACGCAATACAGATCAGCTATGCGAATGAGGAGTTATAAAGAGTCAAATATCAGATGCCGAGGATTCAATGCAATATACAATTCCTGATGAGTTCACGAATAGCGTCAGCCGTACATAGACCATATAAATGTAGAAACATAGTAAGCCATATGCCGCGGATGTAATGCAATATGCAGTGAGAATTGAATGACCATGCTGGAGTATGAAGTCAGGATGATAGTATGTAGTATCGCAGGTTATGGGGTCTATCACATGAAACTTCTATCCAAACCAGTCCCATACTTAAATTTGGATAGTCAGACTCAATGTGGCAAACTCTTGATCTCAGGTTAGTCGCACGCCCCAACCGAAATCCTGGCCATTGCGAAGGCACACGTAAGAAATAGTTGCGCACCATCAGCCCGAGTGGATAGTGAATGAATGAATGAGTATACAACTCCTGCCCAATAAGTCCACATACTAGTACTGTTAATCTCTAGGATCATCATAAGGGTTTAGTACACTCCAAATGGCACTGCCGCTCTCCCAGCCGCACAGTCCAAGTGAGCGTAAGAAACTTCACTATCCGCCTGGCCAATAGTCTACCAATACCTATTTGGCACATCGATAGCGGACCCATTCACGAGCTGGTCAAACTCAGCCTAGCAATGCCCCTACGCTCGGGCAAGTAAGGCCACACCCCCTCCCAACCGACCACGACACAGTGGGAGACGTGGCCTCCTAGTATTCGGTACCCAGGCGCTCATGTATCCACTTGGTCTCGACATTAGAGCGTCTTCTGGTACCAAGAGGGTTTATGAATTTTCACCCAGGGCCATCTATGGCAGCCCGATGCTAGTAACAGATTTTTGGTGTCCCATTGGCCATCCACGATATGCCTGTGGAGGCTATGGCCCTGATGTTGCTAGGGCGTACAATAATCACAATGTAAGATGGAATAGTCATACAATCCAGTCATGCATCAATCTTGCGCATACCGTGCACTCATGTGAGATAACCTCCGCCTATCTGGGAGTCTCATAACAACCTGCCCAATGTCATATGCAATGGTCAACCACATCTCATAATAAACATGTAGATGATGCGTATGGGCATGTATCATGATGCTATGCTATCACGTACTCATAATCGGTATCCATAACCGGCATCAACAATCGGCCTCGACAATGTGGACATCTAACCAACATTGCCCCAAAGAATGGTCCACATAGAGCCAAACATATAATGGGCCCACGGCCTCACACAAAGGCCCATTATACAACACGGTGGGCCTTACCCAAGGGCCACATATACACAACAGGTGGGCCCTGCTCATGGGCCTTAAATACATGACATGTGTGCCCTACACATGGGTCTTGAATACATCAAATGAGCCATGCATCATGGGCCTAATACATATCACAATGGGCATTACCCATAGGCCATGAATACATCACAATGGGCCCCAACTATGGGTCGCATATACATCATATAGGTCTCGACAATCAGCCTCGGCCTCAACAATCGAAATTTACACTCAGAATTGGCCTCGATACTCGGCCTCGATAATCGGAATCAGCCTTGATACTCGGCTTCGACAATTGGAATCAGCCACGACAAATCGGAATAATCCTCAATACTCGGCCTCGACAATTGGAATCGACCTTGATACTCGGTCTTGACATATTAGAATCGGCCTCGATACTCTGCTTCGACAATCAGAATCGATCAGAATCGGCAAATCGGTCACGTCAATCGGAATCGGCAATCGGTTATGATAATCAAAATCGATTGATAATCAGAATCGGCAAATCGGTCATGATAATTAGAATCGGCAATCGATCATGAAATCGGCCTCGATTGCTAATCGGCAATTGGCTACAACAATCAGGATCGATCGATAATCATAATCGGCAGATCAGTCATGGCAATCGGAATCGGTGATCGGCCACGACAATCGAAATCGATCGATAATCAAAATCGGTAAATCGGTCACGTCAATCAGTCACGATAATCAGAATCGATCGATAATTAGAATCGACAAATCGGTCATGATAATAAGAATCAGCAATCGGTCATGAAATCGGCCTCGATCGCTAATCGGCAATCGGCCACGACAATCGGGATCGATCGATAATCAGAATCGGCAGATCGGTCACGACAATCGGAATCGGCGATCAGCCACGACAATCAGAATCGATCGATAATCAGAATCGGTAAATCGGTCACGACAATCGGAATCGACCTTGATGATCGGTCGATCAAGGCTTAAGGGGAAGTCACTATGTGGACATTAAACCATCATTGCACATCAATGTAGACATTTAACCAACATTGTTCCCAAGGAGTGGCCCACATAGGGCCAAACATATAGTGGGCCCCTGGCCTCTGACAAGGGCCTCATACACAACATAATGGGCCTCATCGTATGGGTCGAAAATATATCACAATGGGCCATGAATACATCAAGTCGGGCTTCATTCAAGGGTCAGAATATATGGTCTTCAAATACACAACAAGTGGGCCCTGCACATGGGCCTCATATAAATCAAAGTGGGCCTTAACAATGGGCCACAAATACGTCAGGATGGTCCTAATCACATGAGCCTCGTATAAATCAGAGTGGGCCTAAACAACGGGCCACAAATAGTCAATAAGGGCCTAATCACATGGGCCTCATATAAATCAAAGTGGACCTCAACAACGGGCCACAAATACGTTAAGATGATCCTAATCACATGGGCCACACCCAAATATAAGTGGTGATAAGGATTTCCACCAATAGAATTTCCAAGGGTTTAATGGTGGACGTTCAAACCCACCGTTTCCTGAAATGTGACCCACTTGATCCTAGATCTGTCTTATTATATATATATATATATATATATATATATATATATATTTGTCTCAAGCCCAAAAATTTTATTTCAAAAATGGTTGGACGGTTAGGATGCAATACACGCATCATGGTGGGTCCCATAGGGATGGACGACATAGATAAATCACATACCTCATGGTGGAGGTCCACATTGATGAGAGGTGTGGGTACTATACATACATCAGTGGGTCTCATGTGGGGCCCACCACAATGTTTATTTTCCACCCAACCTGTGGATATGGTCACACAGACCTGGGCCCACCATAATGTTCGTTTTCCACCCAACCTGTGGGTAAGGTCACGTAGACCCGTATGAAGAGGAAAACAAATATCATTTTGATTCAAAAGTTCCCTGACCCAAGAGGGTTTCAATGGCAGACGTTTAATCCACACTATTTTCAGCCGTGTGGGCCACCTGAGTTGTATACGGCTGATTTTTGGGAAGGGGGACCCACTGCCATAAGGGGCCCACCTAATGCACGGTGTTGATGGCAACACCCGTCACGGTGAGGCCCATGGTTGGGACCGTGAGTCCCTGCCTCTTCACACCACTCGACAGCGTCCTGCGCTGCACGCATCTGAAGGTAGCAGCAGTGCCTGCTGCTGCCTATTTTATTATTTATTTATTTATTTATTACATTTTTTTATGGTTTTTCCTAGGTGGGGCCCGCCTCAGAAAAATCCAACCAAGCCATTGGTCTTTATGGCTCAATACAAACCCATCAAGCCCAATATTTGATGGGTTTTGGTGTACAAAATATCAGGGTGTATTTCAACGGTGAAAATACAGCTTTCTATACTACGGCCCGCCAGAAAATCGGATTAGCTTTATTTTTTGGCTCAACACCTTATGACTTGGGAATTAGGATGGACGGCTTGGATTAAGTACATACATCAAGATGAGGCCTACATGAGCGGTCCACCCAAGGCTTGGCTAGCTAGTACATCCTAACGTCAGTTCACACTTTCACTGTTAGCCATAACACGGTGGCCACGTCCAGCGTCTCTGGACGCTGGACGGTGTGGAATAGCACAGGCATCATGGTGGGTCCCACATGTACGTGGCCCACCATGCATGTACATATATATATATGTATTATATTAATATAAATATAATATATATATCATTTAAATCCAGCATGTGGGACTTCTCACCGTCCCAACAATGAACGGTGGATTTCACCTAAACTGTGGTGGGCCACACCGTTTGATGGAAGGGGGTAGATTTAGCACGATTCGGTGGGGCCCACTTCATTGTAGGGAAAGGATAAAGAGAGAGAGAGAGAGAAAGACACGGTGATACAGGGACCCCGCCACTATGGGCCTCTCTCTACATTGCATACATCATTTTGGGTCTCACATCAAGTGGCCCTAAAGTTGAAATCAACGGTGGATCGCCCACCTATCGGCCCCTTGGACTCCTATGCTCCTTATCTTCACTTTTGATGGTGGTTGATGGGGTTTTGATGGTAGGTATGAGAGATGAGAGGGTGGGCCACACTTGTTGTTGTGGAAGGGAGCTTGGAAAGGTTTGGACGTGTGATGCTTTCATGGGATTTGGGAGGTTGCTTGAAAAAATGAGAGAGAAAGTGAGGTGATGGATTGATATGGATGGGTGGAATGGGTGTTGTAAGGAGAGGTATGGGTTGGGTTGAAATTTTGGTAAAAGAGGAATGGTGAGGGGAGGGAGAGAATTGACTTATGGAAAAGGAGGGATGGGTTGTTGTACTTGACATTTATTGAAGGATTGATGTGACCTATCGAGAGATTCTCTCGGAATCCACAACGCGAGGCTTTTCATTGAAAAAATATGCGGGCCCACATCTCCTAGCCCGGGTATCTGATCGATTCGTGAGTCCCGGCGTTGGAACCGCGGCGACGGCGCGATCGCTAGGGTATAAGTTTCGAGTTGAGTCGACTCCGATATGCAGGACTCGACTTAGGATCGCGCGCAAACATCGGATATAAGTCGAGGGTCACCGAAATTTGACCGGGAGGACAGCAGAAGCCTACAGAATGGTACGAGTTAGGATACGAATCTCACTGCTCTCCCCTCCTAATAAAAATTTCATCCTCGAAATTTACAGAATAGACAAGGGAAGAGGAAACATCATCAAGTATATATGTCAAGACTCAATCAACTTATAAAAGGATGAAGGTAGTGCTCTCTAATCTCAACCTCGCCCTCCGAAGACGCATCATCAACACTATGGTGACCCAACTAATCTTCGAACGGATCAGAGACGACCGAAACTGGAATACATGCAGCCTCACAATCTCAACGGTAAGGGGCTATATCAGAAAATCTCTAAGTTATTCAAATTTGGGGATCTAATCATTCTAAGTTCTCAACAATCATAGAGTGTAGGGTAACTATCAGCAAATATGTGATGTTATCTTCAGGTATTCCCAAGTTATACTCTGATACCAACTTCTATCATGCCCCAAACCCAGAAATCGGATTCACAGGAATCCCGATCGCCGAATCTAGTGCCGACAGCCTCTGTAGTACCCCATTCTCGGCTCCAAGCGCTCATATGCCAAGTTTCGATCCTGGGATCCTATAAGGGGGATTTTTTTTCCAACGTACATTTATCTCGTAAAAGCATAACCACAAGTTTATCCAAATCACAAAAGCAACATCATCATCACATATCCACTAATATAAATATTTGAGTACAATGCCGAAAGGGAAATACATATGTTAAAATAAAATCAAAGCTCTAAAAGTCAACTAAATGCTCCAGGCTGCACGCTGCTGCAACCTAACATTACCTGCATGCATCTATCGTGCATAAGCTTATAGAAAGCTTAGAGGGTGGTGTAAGTGTGTGCACAAGGTAAGTGTCAAGTAATCAACATAATGTCATAATCATACAACATCGAAAATGCTAGTAAGATCATGAATCGTACTGTATCAGGGTAAGCGGAAATACTAACAAGTCCATAAGTCAAACAATATTAGAGTACGCAATACAGATCAGCTATGCGAATGAGGAGTTATAAAGAGCCAAATATCAGATGTCAAGGATGCAATGCAATATACAATTCCTGATAAGTTCACGAATAGCGTCAACCGTACATAGACCATATAAATGCAGAAACATAGTAACCCAAAATGCTATATGCCGCGGATGTAATGCAATATGTAGTGCGAATGGAATGATCATGCTGGAGTGTGAAGTCAGGATGATAGTATGTAGTATCGCAGGCTATGGGGTCCATCATAAGAAACTTCTATCCAAACCAGTCCCATACCTAAATTTGGATAGTCAGACTCAATGTGGTAAACTCCTGATCTCAGGTTAGTCGCGTGCCCCAACCGAAATCCTGGCCATTGCGAAGGCACACCAAAGAAATAGTTGCGCACCATCAGCCCGAGTGGATAGTGAATGAATGAATGAATGAGTATACAACTCTTGCCCAATAAGTCCACATATCAGTACTGTTAATCTCTGGGATCATCACCGGGGTTTAGTACACTCCAAATGGCACTGCCGCTCTCCCAGCAGCACAGTCCAAGTGAGCGTAAGAAACTTCACTATCCGCCTAGCCAATAGTCTGCCAATACCTATTCGGCACGTCGATAGCGGACCCATTCATGAGCTGGTCAAACTCAGCCCAGTAATGCCCTATGCTCGGGCTGGTAAGGCCACACCCCCTCCCAACTGACCACGACACAGTGAGAGACGCAACCTCCTAGTATTCGGCACTCGGGCACTCATGTATCCACTCGGTCTCGACGTTGGGGCGTCCTCTGGTACCAAGAGGGTTTGGGAATTTTCACCCAGGGCCATCTATGGCAGCCTGATGCTAGTAACAGATTTTCTGTGTCTCATCTGGCCATCCAAGATATGCCTGTGGAGGTTACGGCCCTGATGTTGGTAAGGTGTACAGTAATCACAATGCAAGATGCAGGAGTCATATAATCCAGTCATGCATCAGTCTTGCGCATACTGTGCGCTCATGTGAGCGGAGGAGTCTCATAACAACCTTCCCAATGTTATATGCAATGGTCAACCACATCTCATAATAAACTTGCAGATGATGCGTATGGGCATGTATCAGATGCTATGCTGTCACATACTCATAATCGGTATCCATAACCGGCATCAACAATCGGCCTCGACAATGTGGACATCTAACCAACATTGTCCCAAGGAATGACGCACATAGAGCCAAACATATAATGGGCCCACGGCCTCACACAAAGGCCTAATATACAACACAGTGGGCCTTACCCAAGGGCCACATATACACAACAGGTGGGCCCTGCTCATGGGCCTTAAATACATGACATGTGGGCCCTACACATGGGTCTCGAATACATCAAATGAGCCATGCATCATGGGCCTAATACATATCACAATGGGCATTGCCCATAAGCCATGAATACATCACAATGGGCCCCAACTACAGGTCGCATATACATCATATAGGTCTCGACAATCGGCCTCGGCCTCAACAATCGAAATTTACGCTCAGAATTGGCCTCGATACTCGGCCTTGACAATCGGAATCAACCTCGATACTCAGCTTCGACAATCAGAATTAACCTATACAATCGGCCATGACAATTCAGAATAAGCCTCAATACTCGGCCTCGACAATCGAAATCGACCTTGATACTCGGTCTCGACAGATTGAAATTGGCCTCGATACTCAGCCTCGACAATTAAAATCGATTAGAATCGGCAAATCGGTCACGTCAATCGGAATCGGCAATCAGTCATGATAATCAGAATCAACCGATAATCAGAATCGATCGATAATCAGAATGGACAATTGGTCATGAAATCGGCCTCGATTGCTAATCGGCAATCGGCCACGACAATTAGGATCGATCGATAATCAGAATCGGCAGATCGGTCACGGCGATCGATCACGACAATCGGAATCGATCGATAATCAGAATTGGTAAATTGGTCACATCAATCAGAATTGGCAATCGGTCATGATAATCAGAATCGATCAATAATCAGAATCGACAAATCGGTCATGATAATTAGAATCAGCAATCGGTCATGAAATCGGCCTCGATCGCTAATCGACAATTGGCCATGACAATCGAGATCGATCGATAATCAGAATCGGCAGATCAGTCACAGCAATCGGAATCGGCGATCGGCCATGACAATCGGAATCGATCGATAATCAGAATCGGTAAATCGGTCACGACAATCGAAATCGACCTCGATGATCGGTCGATCAAGGATTAAGGGGAGGTCACGATGTGGACATTAAACCATAATTGCCTATCAATGTAGACATTTAACCAACATTGCTCCCAAGGAGTGGCCCACATAGGGCCAAACATATAGTGGGTCCCTGGCCTCTCACAACGGCCTCATACACAACATAATGGGCCTCATCGTATGGGCCAAAAATATATCACAATGGGCGATGAATACATCAAGTCGGGCTTCATTCAAGGGTCAGAATATATGGTCTTCAAATACACATCAGGTTGGCCCTGCACATAGGCCTCATATAAATCAAAGTGGGCGATAACAACGGGCCACAAATACGTCAAGATGGGCCTAATCACATGGGCCTCATATAAATCAGAGTGGGCCTCAACAATGGGCCACAAATACGTCAAGATGGGCCTAATCACATGGGCCTCATATAAATCAAAGTGGGCCTCAACAACGGGCCACAAATACGTCAAGATGAGCCTAATCACATGGGCCACATGTATATCAAATGGGCCACACCCAAATATAAGTGGTGATAAGGATGGGCAGGACTAGAGCATATGCCACAAGCCTCGGCTTGAGTTTGTGGAGGTCCATTATGCAACATCAGAGCATCAACCTTCTTGGTTAGGCCATCAATCTTGGCATGGAGGTCTGGCGTGACTCCTATCTCATATATACCACCTCTCTTTTGTGGTTGGGGACTTCTGTCATCTCTATTTGAATAGTCCCATTGCTGGGAATTTTCACATAAGGTTTCAAAGAAGTTCCATGCTTCCACATCACTTTTGGTCATGAATGACCCTCCACTGGTGGCATCAACCATGCGACGGTTTTGGGGTGTCAAACCGTCATAAAAGTATTGAACCTGTTGCCACTTTTCAAAACCATGGTGTGGACATTTAAGAAGTAAGTCCTTCCATCTTTCCCAACATTCATGAAAGTGCTCTCCCTCTTTTTGTGTGAAATTAGTGATTTCTCTACGGAGAGCATTTGTTTTGTGAACAGGGAAGAACTTGTTTAAGAACTTCCTAGACAATTGGTCCCATGTAGTGATAGACCCAACTCCTAGAGAATTCAACCATGCTTTCGCCTTATCCTTCAAAGAAAAAGGAAAAAGGCGCAAACGGATCGAATCGTCTGAAAAGTTTTGAAACCTAAAGGTAGAGCAAATGTCTAGGAATTCTTTCACATGATGATATGGGTCCTCCTTGTCTAACCCATAAAAGGAAGGCAACAACTGTATGACCCCAGTCTTCAGTTCAAAGTGTGCTGCCGTGGTGGTGGGCAACACTATGCATGAAGGCGCATTGAATTGGACAGGAGCTGAATAATCTCTAAGAGCTTTAGTTCCATTCTCTTCTGCCATTTCAAATAGGATGTTTCTAAATCTTTTACGAAAAGTTCTTTCTATTTCAGGATCAAAAGGTGCTAGTTCTATATTCAGAGATCTACGTCCTAGCATAAACTATGTTATTGCAATGTAAGAAAGGAAACTAAACTAAAAAGCAACCTAAGAGAAATAAAACTAGAACTAGAAACTATGAGATTCTAAAACAAGTTAAAACTATGTCAACAAGAATGGGAAGAAAGAACCCAGGAAAGGAGATGATTGATGTCAGAAGATTTCAGAAGCTCCTCCTTCACTTAGTAGCTTCCTTCCTCAATTCCTGTAAATAAAAACAAAAACAAATCAAGTTTCCTAAAATAATGATAGAAAAATCCTAAGCAACGGTTAATTTCTAAAAAAAAGTTTCTAAAACTAGAAAATAGAAAGTTACCAAATCCAAAGTTAGAAAGTAGAAAATTCCTAAAAATTGAAAACCTAAATCTCAAAATAGAAAGTAGAGAGGACTGGAGAATTTAGAAAGATGTTACCAATGGGAGATCTATGTTAAAATCCTGCAAAAGAAAACAAAACAAGTTAGTTTCTAAAACAGAAAATCTAAAATTAGAAACTTCCTAAAGAACAAAAAAGAAGAGTTAGTTTCTAAAAAGGAAAAAAAAAATCCTAGAATTAGAAAGTTACTAAAAATAAAAAACTAAGTAGGTTTCTAAAAAGAAATTTCTAAAAATAGAAAGTTACTTAAAAGAAGAATCTAAATCTAAAAATAGAAAATTCAAAAAAAAAGAAATTCTAGAATTAGAAAATTCCTAAAAAGTAAAATCCTAATTCTAAAAATAGAAATTAGAAAAAAAATAAAGAATTTAGAAAGGGATTACCAAATTAGAAGTTTATTTCAGGACCCTACAAAATAGGAAACAGGTTAGTTTCTAAACAAAAAACTCTAATCTAAAATTAGTAAAATCCTAAGACTATGAATTATGATAAGAGAGAATCTTAAATCCAATTTGGATCGAAACAATCCCCGGCAACGGCGCCAAAAACTTGTTCACTCCCCAAGTATAGGGTTGTGATGTAGTAATAACTCGGTAAGATCGAGGTCGAATCCACAGGGACTGGTCGTCACAATTCAAATTTACGATTCTCCTTAACTAATTCAACAAATAAAGGATCAAATTGCTAACACAAATTTATGGAAAATAACTATTGAGAATAGGGAAGAAAATTTAATCAGAGAAAGAGAACTAGGACTTTCGAATCCACCCCTAATTATCCTAACCCTTGTTTTGTCTGTTAATTCACCTTAAATTAGATTGGTCCACTTATCTAGAAAAAGCACAATCTGTGTCCTTAATTGGGCATACAGATTGTCTAATTCCTTTAAGCAATGCCATGAATAACATATCCCATGTCCAAATCGGGCATATGGAATATGCAGTTCAGTAAAGCACCCTGTTTCTTCCTCTACAGGAACCTGTTCATGATCAGATACAAGCACCTAGAATAATCATCCAGACCACATCCATTCATAGACTCTGATCAAGCTCATAAATGGAGAAGTATAGAATTTGAATCAATCAAACACACTTAAAGAAAGAAACAATTCAATCTAGTTAAGATGAGTTCAACACATTAACAAGAGCCAATCAAATTAAAGGCTTCATCTCAGCCCTAGACAAGGGATTTAGCAATCCATAGAATTGGTTAGGAAGGAAGAAAAATAAAACATAAGTGATAGAAACATCTGGCCTATCTTTCTTCCTCTCTGCTTCTTTTCTTTCTTTCTTTCTTCTCTTTTCTTTCCAAGCTCTGGATCTGTTATCTCCCACTCTTCAAGCTCTGGATCTGTTCCCTGGCGTTCTCTCCAGTTCTCTTCCTCCCACGTCTCTTTATAGCCATCCAAGGGTGGTGGAGAAGTGCTTCCTTTTTGGAATCGGTGAGAGAAACTATGCAGCCACAAAGAACAAATTGCGTGCGCAGAACCTATTTACGCAGGCACAAAAACACCACCGATACTCCCACTTCCCTTTGCTGTCTTTCCATAGAAACAACGTCTTTTGGGACGTCTTGAGATGAGCTTTACGATGGACGGTCCAGATCTGCCATATGATCAACGACCATGATCGTGCAATCGGCCAATCAATGTCGGTTTCGGATGCTGACACAGAGCATGCGTAACATACCTTACGCTGTGTGACATTGGTGGGGCCCACTTCGTTCATTGTTTTGGGAAATCCAATCCGTCCATTGGATGGAGGACGAAATTTCAGTCAGGAATACACTTGTTTTACCTTCTGTTGATGAGCCCACATGATTTCACTTCTTGCCATCCATTCCACTTTTGAACGGTTGAAAAGCCAATATTCATTGTCTTTTTCAATTATGTCACCTAGGCGTGGATGAGAAGGACTTGGGGACTCTGATGAACGGTCTGGATTGTTGGTGATGGACGGTGTGGACCCACAATTGCGAACCGCAAGTCTCTGTTGCAAACAGAGAATGCGAACTTTGCTTTATGAAAGTCGGTGGTGCCCATGATCTGTCTCTACTGATGGATCCATTCCGTCCACTAGATTCATGTCAAAAACCCTTCAGATAATGACAGTTTTAGTTTGGATTGAGTGTGTCCCATTAAGTTTTAAACCAGCCGTCCGTTAGAGGCGGTGGACGCTGTTTCCATGCGTACACGTGCATGGGTCTAGGGAACCTCCCTTTGTACGGTTAATTTGACCTCTTTGGATGAATGGACGGTCCAGATCGAGCACATGATCGAAGATGGTGGGCCGCAGAATGTGTTACTGCGGACGCTGGCGAAAGAAACAAAATAAGAAGTTTCTATTTCGAATTCTGTCGGTCAAGGGTGTCTTGACCTTCATTGTATTTACAATGCACGGCTAGTGTACATATGTACTATGCACATACCACACAAGGCGGGGTCCACTACTCTTCTTGTGAAAGATCCGATCCGTCCATCCTTTTTCTTATCTCATTTAAACCATCGATACTAATTTTGAAGCATATCCAGATAGCAGGTGGGCCCAAAATCAATGGTTTATGGGCTGATCTGTCCATTGGGCCACTTCCACAGGGATCCAATGGCTAAAATTTTACGTGTACGGTTGATTTATGGCCCCCAGGTCATGTATGAAGTTTTGAGTCAAATGGACGGCGCTGGAACCATGTGATCTTGCATTCTGGCTGATTTTCGGGCCCGTTTAATGTAAACGGCTTGATTTTCTTGGATCTCTGACGTATAAATCCGCTGATCTTGGTCCTCTGGAGTCCGCCCCTTGCTCTGATGACTTCTGAGCGTTAAATCCATGCTTGCAGTACTCATTTTTAGTCAATGCTCCTAATTACTCCCTGCAACAAAAATACAATTAAAATATGATATTAAGCATTATCATGTACACAAAAGCAGGAGATTAATTGGGGTCTAAGATGCAATATTTGACCCTCATCATCCACCCAAGGCTTGGCTAGCTAGTACATCCCAACGTCAGTTCACACTTTCATTGTTAGCCACAACACAGTGGCCACGTCTAGTGTCTCAGGACGCTGGACGGTGTGGAATAACACAGGCATCATGGTGGGTCCCACATCTACGTGGCCCACCATGCATGTACATATATATATATATGTATTATATTAATATAAATATAATATATATATATATATATATATATAGATATATCATTTAAATCCAGCATGTGGGACTTCTCACTGTCCCAAGAATGAACGGTGGATTTCACCTAAACTGTAGTGGGCAACACCGTTTGATGGAAGGGGGTAGATTTAACAGGATTCGGTGGGGTCCACTTCATTGTAGGGAAAGGATAAAGAGAGAGAAAGACACGGTGATAGAGGGACCCTGCCACTATGGGCCCCTCTCTACATTGCATACAACATTTTGGGTCCCACATCAAGTGGCACTAAAGTTGAAATCAACAGTGGATCACCCACCTATTGGCCTTCTCCTTCATCCCTTGGACTCCTATGCTCCTTGCCTTCACTTTTGATGGTGGTTGATGGGGTTTTGATGGTGGGGATGAGAGATGAGAGGGTGGGCCACACTTGTTGTTGTGGAAGGGAGCTTAGAAAGGTTTAGACGTGTGGTGCTTTCATGGGATTTGGGAGGTTGCTTGGAAAAATGAGAGAGAAAGTGAGGTGGTAGATTGATATGGGATGGGTAGAATGGGTGTTGTAAGGAGAGGTATGGGTTGGGTTGAAATTTTGGTAAAAGAGGAATGGTGAGGAGAGGGAGAGACTTGACTTATGGAAAAGGAGGGATGGGTTGTTGTACTTGACATTTATTGAAGGATTAATGTGCCCTATCGTAGAGATTCTCTCAGAATCCGCAACGCGCGGCGTTTCATCGAAAAAATACGCGAGCCCACATCTCCTGGCTTGGGTATCGGATCGCGGCGTTGGAACCGCAGCGACGGCGCGATCGCTAGGGTATAAGTTTCAAGTTGAGTCGACTCTGATATGTAGGACTCGGCTTATGATTGCGCGCAAATATCGGATACAGGTCGGGGGTCGCCGGAATTCGACCGGGAGGACCGCAAAAGCCTACGGAATGGTACAGGCTAGGATACGAGTCTCACAATTATGGACTTTGGACCCACTTTTGAATGATTAAATAGTATTCAAATGCGATGATTCTAAATCTATTTGAAAGTTCATTGAATTATTTTTCCAATGAGTACTAGATCACCCCAATTTGACTTGTAACAAGGGATTTATGTCTGTTTTCATGGGATTGAGTGATGCTGAAAATAAGAGCGGAGGTTTGCAAATGCTATCATGGGCTTTAGGCCCAATTTTAAGTAGTCAAATAATGTTTAAATAAGATCATTCTAATTTTAATTGAAATTCGTTAAATTATCTTTTCAACTAGTATAAGATTGCCCGATCCAAACTGTAATGAGGGAGTTATGAGTATTTTCGTGGGATCGCGTGAAGCTAACGCATTCATGTTTGTGTTCGGTTGTAGCTTCATATGATCCCACAAAAATTGTTATAACTCACTCATTACAAGTTACTTGTTAGTGAAATGGCCTAGCTATATGTCCTAGAGGGGGGGTGAATAGGACTGCCAAATTTAAAATTATACCAACGGAATTAAACAATAAGATAGCCTTATAAACAAATAAATGAAAAGATAGTACTTTAAATAAATAACAATAAGGAAATGTAAAGCAACCTCAATATTCAAGTATTGAGAGGCTGATACAAATGATGTTCTAAGGACAACCTTGCACCATAAAAACCAAGGGTTTATGGCAGGACAACCTTACTAGAACGGTATAAGTATCAATATCTCAAACTGAAGAGGAATAAAGAAAATAGCAAGAATTGAAATTCTAAACTATTACAACATTCCCACAATGCTTGAAATGTAAAAGATTACAACATTCACATCCAAACATATATTCCACAGCTTTAAATGATAAAAGATAGAAATTAAATAAATATTCAAACCACAAGACAAAGAATTATAGTGATTCGCCTTGTGTTCACCAACTGTTAAACAACAGCCACACAACTTGCTACTCCACTCCAATATCCTCACACAGGGGATATCAGCGTTCACTATGAAAATAGGTTTCACAGGTTCACCTAAAACCTTCACAATTGTGTCTTTCAAATAGGCTTACACAATTCAAAAACTCCACTTTCTGAGTTTTCTGGCTCTCCTCAGATAACCAACACAATGAGATTTTTCTGGCTCAATCTCAAAAGAAACCAAAAGCAATGAAAATTTACACAAATTTAAAATACCTGGATTTCTTCTTTTGTAGCAGCCTTGAAGAACCAATCGGAGTAGAAGTTCGAATATAGAAGTTCAATTGTCCAATACTCACATTGAAATGGTTCTATATTCTAATTGATTTTAAATTAAACCAGATGGGCTAGCTCTATTTGATTTTGATTCCATGAAGAAGGAATACAGCAATTCCTCTTTTCAATTCAGATTGGAATATAGAAACAAAATCAAATTGATAAAGCTAATAAAAGAGAATATTAAATATGCACAGCGTAGCTTAAAAATTAACACAAACTTATCTCAGAGTGAAGCCTTGATTTTACTTGAATTTGGATTGAGAAACTATGAAATTCATGTTCTATTTATAGATGCAGAAATCGCATCTATGACTGGTCAAGTGGCCACCACGACTGGTCGTATGTCGAACTGCATTTTAAAATTTTAAGCGCGATCGGATAAAACTGTTCCACGACTAGTCGTAGGGTGTCCACGACTGGTCGTGACCAACCCACCACTGGTCGTGAGGAACCAAGAATGGTTGCTGGAGTTTGAGTCGTAGTTGTAGGACTGATCGTGAATGAGTCGGCACTGTTCCTATGACCGGTCGAGCCGACTCCAGGACTAGTCGAAGCTCAACTAAAAAAAATTTAAAATTTTGCAACAACTTAGGACTGGTTTTAGAATTTCTTGGACTGGTCGACCGAGTTTTAGGACTAGTTGAACAGAGTCCAGGACTGGTCTTAGAACAGACCAAACACTTATAAAAAGATTCAATTTGAATTATGTATACAAAATGACCTACCCTAAAGTCAATCTAAGGTCATTCATACCTTAAATGTGAAGTATGGTCATTGAGTCTTCATTTCTTCATATGATAGTTGACCTTTTGAAGATTGTGAAGCTTGAGATCTCGATTCTTGATATAGCATTGAACTTGAGATCTTCTAGAGATTGAATTATATTTCATCTTGAGTTGAGTCTTGAACAAGATCACTTCTTTTGTTGTAGCTTGTACTTGCATGTTTTGAAGTAGTTCTTCGTTCTTGACTTGAAGCAAAGATGCAGTGTCTTAAACATATAAATCAACAAGCTACACAAGACATAAATTGTGTTTTTGGCACCACAAAATTTGACAACCAAAGGATTAGGAAACCATAGCACTTACAATCTCCCCCTTTGTCAAATTTGTGACAAAACACACTTAACAAAAATATGACCATTTTGAACACAACGAATCATGCACCAGTTATAAAAGTAAACCAGTTACAACCTGATTAAAGAATCATGCACCAGTTGTCATTAACTAGCACAAATTCCTCATTACTTACTCCCCCTAAATAACACACATAGATCCATAAATTATGCTACTCTCCCACAATCCATATACATTCCATATTATCAAACTTAAAATATTCTCTCCCTTTTTGTCACAATATGACAAAGGAAGAAAGGAATAAATGGAAGTGGAAGACCAATAAGAGAGTAATTAAATGATTAACTAGTTAAGATATGCAAGTAATATAAGCAAATTCAAAGTTCACATATCATTAACCAACTGAAATAAAAGTCAGTCATACAAACTGAAGTAAAATCAAAGTCCATACACCAACAAAAGAAGTATAAAAGTTATTATAAACCAAAGGATAAAACACTTAATCAGATCCTGAGGAAGGAGCAGGTATGGTAGGATGAAGTTGATGTAGCCCATTGTTAATGTGCCTAAGATACTTACGCATATATTTAAATTGTAAATCATGAGCAACATTCATGTTCCCTGCCTTCTCCTCAAGTGCACGAAGACGAGCATCAAAATCAGATGGCGCATAGTCAGGATCATTAGTAGAATCTGATTCAATTCCATCAAAAATGTCATCCATATTTATATCATCAGAAGGAATATCGCCACCTTCTTCTTCATTCCCTGCTTCAGCACCACCACCACCCCCATCTCTTTGGCCAGGAGCCAATTCCAGCTTCATCTGGTTTATATTAGAATTATTAAAAATAAGATGATGAATAGGAGCCTCTTCAACAAGCATAACAACTAGCATGTGAGAAGCTAAGACAGTCATAAGACAAGCAAAAGGAATATCACTGTGTCCTGGATGGAGACGAAACTGAATTATGAAATGACATATTAAAGAAGGCAGACAGACTTTAGTACCAGTGACGATAGAATGTAAAATACGAACCATAAAAGAAGTTAGTTCTGTTTTGTTACCAGAACGAGGATATAAATTTGAAGTAAAGATTATGTGGAGAACCCTGTATCTGGGTAACAAATACTTCGAGGGGAGCGCATTCCCTTTATGAGTCCATTGAATATCCATATTGCATAAATCTCTAGTTAACATACGTTTTTCTGATTCTGAGGGCTTCTCAACTAGAGTATGAAGAGGAATACCCTCATCATTAATAGGTATGTCCATGAGAGCCGAAATCAGATGACGGTCTACCTCAAATGGACCTTCTCTTGTTACTATATTAAATGTTAGATTCTCAGATGCGCTACACGACTGGTTGAGGACCGTTCTCGACCGGTCGTACCACGACTGGTCGAGCACGTCCTCGACTGGTCGTGAACCAATAAAAATATGCATTTTTCATCAAAATTTAAAATTTAAACTAATAAATTATCAAATATATACATTATGATACACACATATATGAATCATCAATTTAAATTGCACATTCCAAGATCAAATTGTAATTTATTAAATTTGCTTTTGTCGAGCAGTTTAGTGAAAATGTCAGCAAGTTGAGTCTCGGTTGGAATGTATTCCAATGAAATTATTTTTTCTTCCACTAATTCACGAAGGTAATGAAATCTAATGTCAATGTGCTTGGTACGAGAATTCTGAATAGGATTTTTAGAAATATTTATTGCACTGGAATTATCACAATATAAAACCATTGAATCCTGTGCAATTCCATAATCACTTAACATGCGTTTCATCCAAACAAGCTGGGTACATGCATTTCCAGTTGTGATGTATTCAGCCTCAGCAGTAGAAAGCGATATAGAACTTTGTTTCTTACTAAACCAGGAAACTAAACAATTTCCAATATAGAAACAACCACCACTGGTTGACTTTCTATCATCGATATTACCAGCCCAATCAGCATCTGAGTACCCCGCCAACTGAACACTAGTATCATATGGATACCAGAGACCCAAATTCGTAAAACTTGTGACATATCGCATAATCCGCTTAACAACAGTTAGATGTGACTCTTTAGGGTTAGATTGATATCTAGCACAAATAGCAACACTAAAAGCAATATCTGGTCTACTTGCAGTTAAATAAAGTAAACTACCAATCATACTGTGATATAATTTAGGATCTACATTTTTACCTGTAGATTCTTTTGAGAGTCTTAAGGTTGTACTCATAGGAGTATCAAAATTCTTCCCATTCTCAAAACCAAACTTTTTAATCAAGTTCAAAGCATATTTGGTTTGAGAAATAAAAATACCATCAGGTTGTTGTTTCACTTGCAACCCCAGGAAATAATTCAATTCCCCAACCATGCTCATTTCGAACTTAGATTTCATTAAATCTGCAAACTCAACAGTCATATTAGTACAGGTAGATCCATAAATAATATCATCAACATAGATTTGCACCATTAAGATATGATCATTATGTTTCTTAACAAAAAAAGTCTTATCAACACTTCCCATTAGAAAATTATAACTTAGTAAAAACTTAGTCAATTTTTCATACCATGCCCTGGGAGCTTGTTTCAAACCGTAGAGAGCCTTTTTAAGGCGATAGACATTATCAGTGTTCATAGGGTCTTCAAAATCCATTGGTTGTTCAACATAAACTTCTTCATGCAGATCACCATTTAAGAAGGGACTCTTTACATCCATTTGATAAATTTTAAATTTTCTAAAGCACGCAATGGATATGAATAGTCTGATTAATTCAAAACGAGCTACTGGGGCAAAGGTTTCATCATAGTCGATGCCTTCAATTTGAGTGTACCCTTGTACAACCATCTAGCCTTGTTTCGAATAATATTACCAAGTTCATCAGACTTATTTTTGAAAATTCACTTAGTTCCTATAATGTGTTTATCTTTAGGTCTAGGAACAAGATACTAAACATAATTTCTCACAAATTGATTAAGTTCTTCTTGCATAACTACTATTCAGTTTTCGTCGGTAAGAGCTTCTTTGACGTTAGCCGGCTCTATCTGGGATGTAAAGCACACGTAATTACATATGTCTTCTAGTTGTCTATGAGTGCGCACACCAGTGAGAGGGTTTCCAATAATTTGAGTGGTTGGATGATCTTTGACAGTCATCAGTTCAGAATTAGTTTGATTTGATGAAGTATCTAGTTCGTCAATTAAAAGAATTTCATCATTATCTGAACTTAGGGCAGGTGTATTTAAGTGATCGTCAATAACCACATTGATGGACTCTTGAATTACACCGGTCCTCTTGTTCAGTAGTCGATATGCACGACTATTTAAAGAATACCCTAAAAAGATACCTTCATCACTTTTAGTATCAAACTTTTCCAAATTTTCACAGTCACGTAAAATATAGCACTTGCTGCCAAAAACTCGAAAGTATTTGACAGTAGGCTTCTTATCAAACCATAGTTCATAAGCAGTTTTATTATTAGATTTACTTGTATAAACCCAGTTGATTATATAGCAGGTAGTATTTACGGCTTCAGCCCAAAGATTTTTAGGGAGCTTCATACTATTCAACATTACATTAGTCATTTTTTTAAGCACTCTATTTTTTCTTTCAACAATTCCATTTTGTTGTGGAGTTTTGGGTGCAGAGAATTCTTGAGATATTCCCTGATCGCAACGGAATTTCTCAAAACTGCTATTTTCGAATTCTGATCCATGATCACTACGGATCTTATCAACTTGAGAACCTTTTTCAATTTGGATCCGTTTGAGAATCTTTTTTACTCCATCAAGGGTTTCTGTTTTATCTCTTAAGAAGGTTACCCAAGTAAATCTGGTATAATCATCCACGATCACCAGTATGTATTTTTTGCCACCTTGATTCTCCATCCTGGTTGGTCCTACAAGATCCATGTGGAGAATTTCGAGCGATTTCGATGTAGCATTAGAGTTCACCTTTTTGTGAGCACTCTTAGTTTGTTTGCTAATCTGGCATTCGATACATATTTTGTCTACTTTTTGAAGTTTAGGTAGACCTCTTATTAGTTATCTTTTGCTCAATCTATAGAGATTACGATAGTGTACATGTCCAAGGCATTTATGCCATAACTCGGTCTCATCAGTATGGACCATGTAACACAATTGATTAGATGAGCTAGAATCACTTATGATGTAGCAGTTTTCAGAAGTTCTACAACTAGTTAATATTACAGAACCATTTTTGTTTAATATTTCACACCCTCGGTTAGAAAATTAAACACTATGATTTTTATCGCAAATTTGAGAAATGCTTAACAAGTTATGTTTAAACCTTCAACATACAGAACATTCTCAAATAAGGGGAGGTTAGAAAGTTGAACCGTACCTTAGCCAATAATCCTGCAGTTGCTACCATCACCAAATGTGACTGAACCATCAGTCATGTCTTTAAAAGTGGTGAACAAACCTTTGTCACCAATCATGTGCCTGGAGCATCCACTGTCTAGGTACCACTTTGAATGGCTTGAAGCTTTAAAAGCCGTGTGGGCAACCAAGCAAGTAACCTTAGGAACCTATTTTATAACTGTTTTGGGTTTAGGAATATAGTTGGTCTTCTTATGTTTGTAGTTGTTGTAAGAATGACCCACAGAGTTAGATTTTAAGAGCTCCTTAAGTAGATCAACTATTTTCTCAGCTAAAGGGTTTCGATTCTGATTTTTATAGTTGATATGGTTATTTTTAGTTTTGAAATATTGAAAAGTTTTAGCATTTTTAGAAAACTTTTGATTAGAACTTTTCTCTTTTGAGTTTGAGGACTCTCCTTCTACAAACTTAGGAGAAGTATTCTTCTGTTTAGGAGGAATATTTCTATCATAGCCCAAATTGGATCGGTCGGCACATTTTCTTGATCCAGACAAAAAATTTTCTAGTTTTGGATCACCTTGGGCATATCTCCATGTATCCTTTAAACTCAAAAGTGAAGAGATTTCAAGTTTAAGTTTTTCAATTTCAAATTTCAAATTTTCAATCTGGGAGGTTTTGAATTCTAAATCGCATTTGCATTTTTCAAAACAATCTGAGATATGGGATTTTTCTAAAACAAGAGTTTCAAAATTTTCTTTAAGTTTTGAAAACTTTTCTTTCTGAAGTTTAAGTTTAATAGCAATTTTACAACTTTCCTTGTATAGGGCATTGTAAGCATCTTGAAGATCTTCTTCATTTTCATGATCACTATTCAAATTTTCTTCACTAGTAGAATCATCATGATCTAAAAAAGTGAACTTGGCTAGAGTCATAAGGGCTTTGACTTCATTGCCTGACTCGGTTTCAGAATCTTTTGATTCAGAAGAGGCTTAAGTGCCAGAAGATTCATCCCAAGTAGCCAACATTCCTTTCTTTTTAGGTTTGTCCTTTTTAGGACACTTGTTTGCTAAATGCCCATATTCTTGGCAGTTGTAACATTGACTATCTTTTAAAGATTTTCAAGTTTTAGATTTAGATTTAGATATTTTCTTATCATTTGATTTTTAAAAATCTACCCTCTTTTACTTTTGAAATTCTCGTAAAACTTTTTCGCTAAGGGAGCCATATTATCTTCAGAATTTTCAAAATCAGAATTTTCTTGAGAAATATATTTAGAAGACTTAAGGGCAATAGATTTACCTTTAAGAGCTTTAAGATTTAACTCGTAGGTTTGTAAAGACCCAACTATTTCTTCTACCATCATATTGTCCATATCACGAAGTTCTTGGATCACAGTCACATTTGGGTTGAACCGTTCAAGTAATGAGCGTAGTATCTTTGCACACACTTTACTTTCTAGGATTTTATCACCAAGACCCCACATAGAGTTTACAATGTCATTCAGTCTAGTATAGAAGTCCATGAACATTTCATTTTCTTCCATATGTATTTCCTCAAATTTAGTTGTGAGGATTTGGACTTGATACTTCTTGAAAATTGATGTACCCTCGTGTGTCATTTTTAAAATATCCCAAGCTTGCTTTGCAGTATCACAGGATATAATTCTTTTGAACTCATCCGGTGATAGTGCTCAAGTGATTGCATTTAGTGCTTTTGCATTGGCACTACTCTCACTTTTCTAAAGAGTAGTCCAGGTAAAATAAGTCGAGACTTTCATTGATTTTGATCCATCGATACCAGTCACTTCAGTGGTAGGAGGGATCCATTCAGTTACTGTGGCTTGTCACACGCTCTCATCCATGGATTTAAGGAAAATCCTCATCCTGGCTTTCCAATAGGCATAATTGGAGCCATCAAATGGTGGAGGCCTAGTGACTGAAAGGCTATCAAAATTTGACATGTTATATATAGCTTAGATCGATTAGGTCAGGAAATAAATCCAAATAATAATTAAAATGAGCTATTAGGCTTTGATACCACTTGAAAAGGCCTAGCTATATGTCCTAAAGGGGAGGTGAATAAGACTATGCCAAATTTAAAATTATACCAGCGGAATTAAACAATAAGATAGCCTTATAAACAAATAAATGAAAAGATAGTACTTTAAATAAATCACAATAAGGAAATGTAAAGCAACCTCAATATTCTAGTATTGAGAGGCTGATACAAATGATGTTTTAAGGACAACCTTGCACCATAAAAGCCAAGGGTTTATGACAGGACAACCTTACTAGAATGGTATAAGTATCAACATCTCAAACTGAAGAAGAATAAAGAAAATAGCAAGAATTGAAATTCTAAACTATTACAACATTCCCATAATGCTTGAAATGTAAAAGATTACAACATTCACATCCACACATACATTCCACAGCTTTGAATGATAAAAGATAGAAATTAAATAAACATTCAAACCACAAGACACAAAGAATTATAGTGGTTCGCCTGTGTGTTCACCAACTGTTAAACAACAGCCACACAGCTTGCTACTCCACTCCGAATATCCTCACACAGGGGATATCAGCGTTCACTATGAAAATAGGTTTCACAGGTTCACCTAAAACCTTCACAATTGTGTCTTTCAAATGGGCTTACACAATTTAAAAACCCCACTTTCTGAGTTTTCTAACTCTCCTCAGTAACCAACACAATGAGATTTTTCTGGCTCAATCTCAAAAGAAACCAAAAGCAATGAAAATTTACACAAATGTAAAATACCTGAATTTCTCCTTTTGTAGCAGCCCGGAAGAACCAATCGGAGTAGAAGTTCGAATATACAAGTTCAACTGTCCAATACTCACTTTGAAATGGTTTTAGATTCTAATTGATTTTAAATTAAACCAGATGGGCTAGCTCTATTTGATTTTGATTCCACGAAGAAGGAATACAACAATTCCTCTTTTTAATTCAGAGTGGAATATAGAAACAAAATCAAATTGACAAAGCTAACAAAAGAGAGTATTAAATATGCACAGCGTAGCTTAAAAATTAACACAAACTTATCTCAGAATGAAGCCTTGATTTTACTTGAATTCAGATTGAGAAACTCTGAAATTCGTGTTCTATTTATAGATACAGAAATTGCATATACGACTGGTCGAGTGGCCACAACGACTGGTCGTAGGTCGAACTGCATTTTAAAATTTTAAGCGCGATCGGATAGTAGGGTGTCCACGACTGGTCGTGAGGCCTCCACGACTGGTCATGACCAACCCACGACTGGTCATGAGGAACCAAGAATGGTTGCTGGAGTTTGAGTCATAGCCGCATGACTGGTCGTGAATGAGTTGACACTATTCCTACGACCGGTCGAGCAGACTCCAGGACTGGTCGAAGCTCAACCAAAAAAATTCTGAAATTTTATAACAACTTAGGATTGGTCTTAGAATTTCTTGGACTGGTCGAGCCAGTTCTAGGACTAGTCAAACAGAGTCTAGGACTGGTCTTAGAACAGACCAAACACTTATAAAAAGATTCAATTTGAATTATGTATACAAAATGACCTACCCTAAGGTCAATCTAAGGTAATTCATACCTTAAATGTGAAGTATGATCATTGAGTCTTCATTTCTTCAGATGATAGTTGACCTTTTGAAGATTTTGAAGCTTGAGATCTCGATTCTTGATATAGCATTGAACTTGAGATCTTCTAGAGCTTGAATTATACTTCATCTTGAGTTGAGTCTTGAACAAGATCACTTCTTTTGTTGTAGCTTGTACTTGTATGTTTTGAAGTAGTTCTTCGTTCTTAACTTGAAGCAAAGATGCAGTGTCTTGAACATATAAATCAACATGCTACACAAGACATAAATTGTGTTTTTAGCACTACAAAATTTGACAACCAAAGGAATAAGAAACCATAGCACTTACAGTTAGAAAGATAATTTGATGAAATTTCAAATAATTTTAAAATCATGTCATTTGGATATCATTTGACCATTCAAAAATTAGCCTAATTTTTATGATGGCATTCACTCTTGTTTCTAGTATTGTGCGATCTCATGAAAACGATCATAACTCCCTCGTTAAATGTCGGATCAGGGTGACTGTATGATCATTGAAAAGATAATTTGATGAACTTTTGAATGATTTTAAAATCATATCACTTGGACACCATTTAACCATCTAAAAGTGGACCCAATGATCATTATGGCATTCGTTCACGTTTCCAGCATCATGTGAAAATGATCATAAATCCCTCATTACAGGTTGGATCGAGATGATCTTGTGCTCATTGGAAAGATAATTTGATGAACTTTCAAATAACTTTTGAATGATCTCATTTGAAGACCGTTTGACATTTAAAAGGTGGACAGGAAGTCCAGCTCGTGTTCACTCTCATTTCTAACATTGCGGGATCCTACAAAAATGGTTATAACTCCCTTGTTGCAGGTTAGATAGGGGATCTTGTACTCGTTGGAAAGGTAATTCGATTAATTTTCAAATGGTTTTGGAATCATCTCATTGGGAGAATGTTTATGTAACATCCCAAAAAATCGAGGGTCGAGTAGTAACTCAACTCTCGAGTTTCCAGAACATCACTAATGCAACATAGATAATGATGATTAAATGTTGTCTGCATTAATGTAGTGGACATGAGTGAGATTAAGCCAAAACAACATATCATACTCCAGAGACAATGAATTAGCAAGCGGAAGACTGTGATAGATATATAAAATATATAAAAACTGTGGTGAGTCTCCAGAGTGTGATAACATTACCAGGTTTATAAATTTCAAGTACATTTCTAAAATATACCAAATGTGTAAGTGTAATGTCTTCTATTCCAAGTACCATAGCCCCGTCAATACAATATCAGGTCTTCATAGACCTGTCAGAGAGTTACATGTAGGAGAGCTCCTCCTCAACATCATAGTAGTCCGGCTCTGCTTCATAAGCAACGCCATCACCTGAAACTCAACAAATCTGGTTGGTGTGTACAACACCGTCCCGTAACGTGGGAGTGAGTAGCTAACTCAGTGGAACAATAAAGCATAGGTTAACATGTTATCAATACAGTCAAGCAGTAATGATAAAGCAGTAAAATCAAACACTCCTAACTACTCTTATTAATGCAAGTATGGATGTGGGTATGATGGATGCCCTCACCACACCCTCCCTCGTGCGACACCATCTCACGTTCGCGGCATGCTTTCATCTCTCAGTGCTCCACATCTTCCAGGCACATGCAATGCATGATGAGCATGATTACTGAGTTTTTAATTAGCCCATTTCAAACAGCAGGATTGGGAAACTAAGGTACCTCCCTTGTATCATTCCCAAATATGATCCATTCTAGGGTTGTCAGTCCTAGTTAATATCAGACGACGGTGTGTTTTCTAGGTCACTGCAAAGGCTGTCAGGGCTGTTACGCACAAAGGTTACACCACTCCCCCATTACCTCTTAAACGATTCATCACAATACAGAAACAGGCCTAGTTCATACTCGATATACCGGGGCAAACTCTAAGGCTCACCGCGATTTCAGAGTATGCTCGAGGTCACTACAAAGGGCTGTCAGGGCTGTTGCTCGCATTCGTTGCACCACTCCCCCATCACCTTATCAATGTAGGCCGACAGCACGAATATAGTGTCCCATACCACCATAATCGGCTCATGAGTTTGGTTGCTCACTGGTCACTACGGGGAGGCACGTGGCCCCAGCGTAGGCCGACAGCTCGACCACGGTGTCCCATACCACCATGCCCGGCTCATGAGTCTTAGCGGATTGAGGTACCATGGTTAAAAGGGATTTCACTGGTAAGTTTGGTACCCTAGGTTCAAGCAGTAGCGTCCAAACATGGTGAACATACATAAGACAGATCGGGTTGCCTGACGAGCTCGGCTAGCTCGAGCGCACAACAAGTTGAACGACATGAAGTGCATAAGCACTTCGCGTGGCCAACTACTATCGCCAATCGAAGTACGACTCGGGTTCGTCAAACACATTTCACGTGGCAAATGAATCACAGCCACGAATTCAATTCTGGTACCGATTGTCTGGACTATAATCATAGCCCCAAACACGATAACTTGCAGATAGATAAAGCAGTAATGGATCAAGATTCAAATCATACAATCAAAGTATGGTATTTTCGGTTTAGGGCTGTTAGGGCTGTTGCACGCATTCGTTGCTCCACTCCCCCATCACCCATGACGGATCATACAACGTAAACATGAATTTAACATATGCATTACATAGATAAAATCATAAAAGCAGTTGAGCATGTTATGAAGCGCAACACAAGCATGAGTTTGTACATATTCAATTCCTAATCACACAACTATCCAAGGAAATCATACACATAGTTAAACGAGTTGAGAATCATATCTCAACACCCTTAAACATTAAAATTTACTAACTACTACTCATTCAGACATTTCAACAAACACTTTAAAATACATGTATCAACATACATGACATATGTTAATCACATAGGTATAAGGCCAAATCCTTTCACTAGGGAGTTACCCCAATCATAACACGCATACACCCACGACGGATAGTCATGGCAAGCAGGAATCCAAGTTCCATATTCATTCAGTCATTTCCACAAACACTTGGGCCACACATTTTAGCATATATAGTGTGTATTGGCCGTGGCGTGATTTAGGGCAAATCCTTTCGTCAAAGGGGTATTGCCAATACAACAATCATGAACCCATGACAATTAGTCATGGTGAGCACGAATGAGAATTCTATACTCATTCAGTCATTTTCACAAACACTTAGCATGTACTATTTCAACATACATGGTGTATGTTAGCAAAACATGTATTAGGGCTAACCTTTCGCCAAGCAAGTATTTTATCCATATATAGTATATTCATACAACAAATAATCATGGCAAACTCATCTCCAAAATTTATACGTATACTGTACTTTCTAGAATACACAATTTCAACATACATAGTGTATATAACCAAAACATGTATTAGGGCGAGTCCTTTCGCCAAACAAGTAATTTATCCATATATAATATATTCATACAACAAATAATCATGTCAAGCACATTTCTAAAATTTATACGTATACCGTACTTTCTACAAATACCTAGAGTATGTAGAATTCCATATTTTTCATCTTTAATCGAAACAGAAAACAGACAGCACTTTGTACATGTGCAATTGTATGCAGATCATGAATCTATCATTATCTGACATTGAAAGTGTTGAAAACCATAACCTATACACCTAAAGTCCGCACCTTTTGTCGTAGAATCGTAACGGAGTCGATAGGTTTGCTAAGCTTTCGTATTCGGCAGTTTGGCAACCTAAAGAACGAAATAGGTTAGCTATTTCATAACCTACAACCACCCAAGCCCCAAATCAGATTAGGGTTAGGGTTTCTTACCTAGAAACGGAGCTGGAATCGCCGAAAAAATGATTAGAACGGAGTGGTGGAGCTCGTGGACCGACAGGGAAGAGTGGCAGGGAGAATCTCCCACTACTCCCACACTTTCTCTCTCTTTTCTCTCTTCTCTCTCTAAGGTTTCTCTCAAATTCGTATGGCTGCAATGAGAGAGGGTTTAAGGTCCTTATGTAGTCTAAAAACTCACCGAAATAGACTCCAGGTCAAAGTATACTTAGGTTATAACCAAAGTGAGCTGGTTTCTGCTCAACGGAGGACTTCTGGTAGGCCTCCTTGAGCCAAAGGTCGGACTTAAGCTCACAGACACCGGATCTACATTCTATTAAGTTTTCGTTTCGGTCGGGATTCCAGATCGTGCGTGGCGGACCAGTTTCAGTTCAACGGTCAGCGGATCTCGATCGGAGATTCCGAGTACATGTTAATGTGTATGAAATTTCTCCTGATCCGAGGGTGTAATTTGGTCTGATTCTGACAGTTTGGTTGCTTAAAACTGATCCGCAAGCGAGAGGTGCCAAATTACTATTCAAGATATTTTATTTTGAAATAATTTCACATTTCTCACACTCTTCACTCCGAGCTTAAGCGAATAGCGCTGAGACACTATCTGGATTTGATTTCCGAGATGGTTGTCAAGCCCAGCAAGGCGGTCCTAATTCCTTAACTTCGTGTTAATCGGACTTCCGACGTGCGGTCCAAATCTGATACGGAGTTTCGATATGCTCCCGAGAGCAGTAGGGTAATGAGATTGATCTTAGATTTTAGGGTACCCTAGCGTCAATGATTCTACAAGTTTTGGGTCTTGCAGATCGTATTTAAAGTGATTGATGCTAATTTCACAGGTACTCTAGTTTAACACTGGCTAATTCTCGCCTAATTTCTAAAGGATTTAGTCCTGAGTAATTTCTGTCTGAGGTGATACCTGGGCCTTTGTAGTTTGTATATAAAGTGATCCAAGTTATACTACTTAGCTAGTTTAAGATAGTGTCTAGGGTGAAAGTACTTTGAAAAATTGAAAGATCAAGGTGGTGAATGGTGGAATTTGTGAAGAAAATGGTTTGAAAAGGGATTTGAGACTTTAATTGAGTGTTTGAGAAGTTAAATCTGTGTTAGGATTGACCCATCGCCTAAGGACGTCTAATTCCAGGTTGGAAAAAATCCGGGCTGTTACAGTTTAATATTTTAAAAGTGGACCCAAATTCTAACTTATGTTCGCTCTCGTTTCCAACATCAAGCGATCCCTTGAAAATGATCATTATTCCTTTGTTACAGGTCAAATTGGACCGATCTTGGGCTTATTGGAAAGATAATTTGATAAATTTTCAAAAGATTTTAAAATCATATCATTTGGACATTTTTTGGCATCATAAGTGGGCCTAAAGTTCAACTCTTGACAAAAGGTCAATCTAAGCTTAATCTTTTAAAGAGAAAAGAACCCATCTTCTAAAAGTGGTGCTTTTTAATCTCTTCTCTCATTATATTAGTTTTTTCCTCAAGCAGACTCACCTGAGCATAATCTTTATAGGAAAAAAGAAGAACCCTTCTTTTAAAAGTGGAATTTTTGTTATCTCTTTTCTTTCCTTCTATCTACTGAAAGAGTAGTCAGAAAGTATGAAAGATCGCCGAAGTGCAGTAGTAAAAGAAGAGTTTTGCTGGAAAGTAATGATAAAAGAAAGTACAGGTATAGAATTTTTTTTTTTTTTTTTAAAGGTGTTTTAGCGGTATTTTCATCCCGGAGAATTGATAGTGATATTTTAGGTGTAAAAAAATAATGATTTGAACGGTGGTCTATTTCAATATCCTAGTAAAAAGCCCTTTATATAATAACCACAGTGGGCCTGTAAAAATCAAGAGTGGATATCTCTCTCTAAACATTTTTTCATTGGTGAGGCTCACTTGAATCATAACTTAGCCTAAGATTTTGTCGCTGGGCCTAAAGTTGGATTATATATCTAATGGTCAAAGAGGATTTCATATGCACATTACCATGGGCCCCGCCAAAAATCAAGTGGGTCCCTCGGTCTCCAAACTATGCAGATAACGCGAGAGATTAATTCTGACTGTTGAGAGCGGATTGCATATTGAGTAACTTAGTGTGCTCTATAGACCCTCTGTGATGTATGTGTCTTATCTATGCCATCCACCAATTTTTTAGCTCATTTTAGGGCATGAGCTCATAATCGAAGCATATTAAAATCTCAAGTGGACCACATAAGAGAAAATAGAGGGAATTGAATGCCTAACATTAAAAACTTATTATGAGCCACAAAAGTTTTGGATCAAGTTGATATTTGGGTTTCCCCTTCATCCATGTTTGTGTGACCTTATGAATAGGTTAGGATGACAAATAAACATCATTGTGGGCCATAGGAAGGTTTCAACTGTGGAAGTCATTATCCTCACTGTTTCCTATGGTGCAGTCCACTTGAGCTTTGGATATGCTTCAATTCTAGGCTCATCGCTTAAAATGAGCTAGAAAATGGGTGGACAGTGTAGATAAGACACATACATCATAGTTGGGCCCCACAAAGTTTACTTAGTACATTCAAAACGTTCAATAGATTGGACCCACCATGGGGAACACTCTGCGGAAAAATCAGCCCTATCCACTTATCAAGCATACCACACTTGTCTTTTGCTATTTATCAATGGCTACAAACTATTTTCTATGGGGGTGGCTCACTTGAGGAGTGGATATGGCTGATTTTTGCATCAAGTGATCCTCATGGTGGGACCCACTTATTAGGATGATTGGATGTCAGAAGAACATAACAGGTTAGAAGTTATCCACTAGGCAGACCTTACTCTATGGTCCAATTAGCTGGACTTAAAGACCATAAAAAACGGACACCAACACTTACTTTGCCCACCATGATGTTAGTTTAAGATCCACTCTGACCATTAAATATGCAATCCCACGCTAGGACTAGGGAAAAAAAGAAGAAGAAGAAGAAAAAGGCCTATGATTCAGGTGGGCCACATCAAATGAAACAGTTGCATGAGAAACGCAGGGATCACCGTGATGATCACATGAAATCCATGCCAACAATTATATGCCACACCATAATTTATCCCTAGGGCCCAAAAATCAATCTCATCTTCCATTCAAGTGAGTCACACCTAGGAAAAAAGTTTGGAGGGCGAGCATTGCTTTGTACATTGTTACGAATCATGTGGCAATCATAGATGGGGCTTATTTTCAGTTCCTGATCTAACATGGGATGAAACACTTGATGGTCGAGTAGGTTTCACATTACCATCACAGTGGGGCCCACTCGAGCTGCGAACCATATGCTCCCACCTCTAATCTAACCGTGGGTTAAACAAATCTAACAGAAAGTTTAGAATGATAATACTTCTATTAATGAGGTGGCATTTTGGAAACCTTTTTGAAAAATGTACTCGAATGTTAATTTGATATTTATTAGGTAGTTTGTTTTTGAAATATTTTGTGTTCTTTATTATTCTTAATATTTTAAAGGAATATTATGAATTACTACCTCATCAATTTGATATTTAGATCTTGATATTTACATCCCGGTACCTTTCCGGGAAGGTTTTCAATAAGACACCCAATTAATTTTAGTAATTATCATCCAAGTGTCTTCCATTGTCTTACAAAAGTTGGGGTGAGACGTTTGAGAGCATGGGTTGGCACCATGGGTGGTCCCCATCATAATGTTTATGTGAAATTTACTCCAACGACCAGGTGTGTCACCCCATTGTAGGCTCATAGCCTAAAAATTAGCACCATTCATAATTTAGGTGGACCATACGATTGGAAATAGCGTATAAACTACACTTACCCTCCAAACTGTATCTGTTTATGTGGCTCAGCTGAATTGCAGATAGGCCTAGGTTTTGGGCTCTAAGCCTAAATTTTGGTCTGGAATCTAATGGTTGGAGTAGTTTTTTATATAATCACAGGGGGCCTTGTAAAAGTCAAGGGTGGACATCCAATTGTTTCCTTCGATGAGGCCTACCTAAAATCAAATGTCAACCCTATTATTATTATTATTATTATTATTTTATTCTAGGCCTAACATGAGATTACATATCTAGTTGTTGGAGTAGATTTCACATATACACTACGGTAGGCCACTTAAAATTCAATGGGGGTCGACCATCTCTTAACCGTTACTAAATTTTGGCTAATATATTTAAAAAAGAAAAGATCTCATGTCCAACTAGTTGGACTACAAATTACGGTCCATCCAAAAGATACCTTCTAACATTTCATATGTTGAAATCGCCATGATGATTTTTTTTTTCATGCAATAATCAGCCGCATCTATTCGTTTATTTGACCTCACTTGCATTTTGCTATTTCTCAAGGATGAAAATTATTTTCTATTACTTAACCCATTGGATGATTAGATAGGGTTAAATTTTTAATATGTAATCCTTATTGTAGGGCATGTTGGGGGTCGTGCGGAAGTAAACAATATCAAACAAAAGTAAAACGCACAGAGAACACACAAGTTTTACATGGAAAATCCCTCATGGGAAAAACACTGTAGCACAAAGTGACAAAAAATCCACTACGAAATCAATATTACAAGAGATGGATGGACTTACTGATCCGTACAACCCCAAAAACCTCCGTGAAATCCTTAGCTATGCTCTTGAACCCCTAGGAAAGTCTTAGAGAACCCTAACCTTACCCTAATCCCGATTACACCCGATATATATAATACCACAACCAGAACCGAAAACAAATCGCACACTTACGTAGTTCGGCATGCGCCTTTGATGGGACCTTCGATGGTATCGACAGCCATCGAGGACCAGTCGATGACATCGAAGCCACCTTCGATGTCATCGAGTAGCAACTCCAAAACAGTCCATCAATCAACTAGAATTTGTTTTGAATTTTCTCGATGGGATCGAGCATTTATCGATGACATCGACATCTAGTCGATGACATCGATAGACTCGGTTACAAACAAATTTAAGACATTGACAATAATCTTCACCGTGTCTTTAATCTTCACACTCCATTGTTCCTTACTACCACCATATATAATCAAATTTCATTATAACTTTATTATCGTTCTCATGCACACTCCATATTCATTAAGCCTTCGCCAAAATCAAAGAAGTTGCATAGAACTTAAACTTCTTTATAGGAACCACATTTGTAAGCATGTTAACTGGATTCAAGCTTGTATTTATCTTCTCGAGAGTCACATTGTCTTTCTCTAGCACCTGTTGAATAAAATGATAACGCACATCAATATGTTTAGTTTTAGAATGGTAAAGTGAGTTCTTCGCCAAATTGATCATGCTTTCGCTATCACAATTAACCAACACAACTTCATGTTGAAGCCCCAACTGATTTATCATTCCCCTCAACCAAACTGCTTCCTTGAATACTTCCGTCACCATCATATATTCAACTTCGATTGTGGAAAGAATTACCATAGACTAAAGTTTCGACATCTAATTGATCACTCCACCCGCTAACATAAACGAGAAATCGAAAATTGACCTTTTATTATCTATACTACTCGTGTAATCTGAATCCACATCTTGTCCCCTGATTTTTTTGAATATCAAGACGTAGTCCTGCGTACATCGAATATATCGAAGTAGACATTTCACTGCATTCCAGTGTTTCTTTTTGGGGTTAGACATGTATCTACTAATAACACCCACCATATGTGAAATATCTGGTCTTGTACAAACCATGGCATTACATCAAGATGCAAATCGCACTTAAATAAGGCACACGAGATATAACCTGCTTTTCTTCATCCATTTCAAGATACTGCTCAAAAGAAAATTGAAAATGACTCGTATGGGGAACGCTGACGGGCTTTGTCTTGTCCAGCCCATTACTTCACCAATACCTTCTCAAGGTATTAAGCCTAAGATAACCATAGCCTACTCCTCTTCCTGTCTCTGTGTATGTCAATGCTGAGAACCCTCTTTAGAGCCCTTATATCTTTCATCTCAAATGTTCCTAAGAGATTAGCCTTCAGTATGTCGATATCAAACATGCTATGACTAGCGATAAGCATGTCATCAACATACAATATAAAGATAATGAACTTCCCATCACTCAGTGTCTTGAAACAGATACGATGATCATACTCACTCTTGATAAACATCGGACTCATCATGAAAGTATCAAATCTTTTGTACCGCTGCCTAGGCGACTGTTTCAAGCCGTACAACTACTTCATTAATCTGTAAACCTTCTTCTCTGCCCCTTGTATTTTGAATCATTCTAGTTGTTTCATTTAAATATACTCTTCTAATTCCCCATGCAGGAAAGCAGTCTTCACATCCATCTATTCCAGCTCGAGATTGTATTGGGCAACCATCGCCAATACGAATCTAATAGATACTTATTTCACCACAGGCGCGAAGTTCTCAGTGAAATCGACACATTCACTTTGAGCGTATCCCTTTACTATCAACATTACCTTGTATCTATCCCATTTATTCCTGAAGATCCAATTACATCCGATCGTTTTACGGCCGACGGGAAGCTCCACTAGCTCCCATGTTTCATTCTTATGTAGAGAGTTTATCTTATCATGCATAGTCGTCATCCACTTCTCAACATCAGAACCATCTAATACTTCTTGCAAGGAAGAAGGATCCCCCTCATCTATAATGAGGGCGAATGTAACATTCAAGTCATCCTTGTATCTAACTGGCAATCCGCGATCATGTACCTCTATATGTGGCTCAACTTCAAGTGGTTGCTCCCCTGATCCTGTACATCTATCTGTGGCTCAGCTTCAAACTGTGTCTCACCCCTTTTAATTTTAAGGTCGATCACTGCCGATTTTTTCAGTTCCTTGTTTTCACCCTTGGGGAACAAGGAATCCTCATCAAATCTGCTATCGTAGATCAAAGTGATTTTTCGAGTGACCTAATTGTACAATCTGTAACCTTTCGCGCCATCACCATAGCATAGAAAGATAAGCTTTTTCACTCTTTAGTCTAGCTTATCTCTATCAACTGATAGTACATGAGAGTAAGCACAACCAAATATATGCAACCTCGAGTAGCCAACATCATGACTGCTCCACACTTCTTCAAAAAATTTACAGTATATCGGCTTAAACGGAGACCTATTCACTAGATACATGCCGCATTGACGACTTTAGTCCACATTTCCTTGCCCAATCCAAAATTACTTATCATGCATCAGGCCATCTTCAAAAGAGTCTGATTCATCCACTCAGCTATATGATTCTGCTCTGGTGTGTGACGCACTGTGTTGTGCTTCACGATCCTCTCATTTTTACAAAAAAAAAAAGAATTCCCCATAAGCGAATTCCTCACCGTTATCTATCCTCAACACCTTCACCTTTCGCCCTAATTATTTTTCACAATCGCCTTCCGTTGTTTGAAGTTGGTGAAAACCTTAAATTTATTTTTCAGAAGATAAACTCACACATTTATGGAATAGTTATCAATGAACGTAACAAACCATAATGACCATCCACCAGAAACTACGAGCGACGACCCCCATACATCAAAATGAACATAATCCAGTGCTCCCTTACAAACATGTTTCTCATACTTAAAAGATAACCATGAGTGTTTACCATATATATAATGCTCGCATATACTAAAATCAATGCTTTTAAAAGCTTAGATCAAACAACAATTATAAAATACCTTCATGCCCTACTCACTCATGTAGCCTAGGCGCGCATGCCACATATGTGCATACATGGAATCCACTACAGATGTTACAACACCACTTGATGAAGTGCTTCCGATCAACCTATAAATGTTACCATTTCCTCATGCTTTCATGATTACATTGCCCCCTTTAAAACCTTAAGGATATGATCGAACTTGGTGAATTTGCACTCAAGTGCCTCGAGTGCACCCAGAGATGTCACACTCCTCCTCAACTCAAGAACATGTCTCACATTGGTTAAGATATGCTCCACCCAATCGTACATACTGATGCACACCAAACCGATACCAATCACCTTACGGGCAATGTCATTGCCCATAAAAAAATGTCCACCACCATTCTTGTTGTAACTGGTGAACCAATCTCTGTGAGAAGTCATGTTGTATGAGGCCTCTAAATCCAAAATTCAGCCATTACTAAGGTAACCAGATTTGGATGCGATTAAGACATCGCCACCTACCTCCTCACTAAATTACGCTGTATTGGCCTCCTTTATCGCATTATCATATTGTTCTCCCTTTTGAGCCTTAGGATTCCAACAATCATTTGTCATATGTCCTATCATCCTACAATTTCAACAATTCATCTTACCATTCCTTTCGATTTGGACCACAATCGAGAATTGCCCTTTTCCCGTTCATAATTCCTTCCCCTAGCAACCAACACAACTGTAGAGGTACCTTCACTGCTATCTTTCTTTCTAAAATACTTCTCATGAAGGGCTAAGATGGCAATTTCAACATCGATAGTGTCTCTACCATGGATCAATATGTTTACCAGATTCTCGAAAGATGGTGGAAGCGAATTCAAGAGAATTAATGCTTGATTTTCCTCTTTGATCTTAACCTTCGCTGTGACGCCCCGGTCACTACTTCATGTGGCCGGGCACACATGTGGGTGGGCCCCCAGGTGTGGCTGGCAGGTTACTGTGTGGCTGACAGGCTACTATGCTGGGCGAGCTACTGTTGCGTTGACTGTAGCGTAACTTGTCCCACATCGAAAGAGTTGTCTGGAGTTGTGGTGGTTATATGTTGGGTTCCTCCCTTAACAGACATGACGCGTTCTGTCGGTGATTAGCCCTGAGCTTCCACTGTACAGAAACAAACCCGTGAGCCCTGAGGGGCGGAGCGGACAATATTGTTTGGGTAGGTGCTGAGTGGATGGACCTGCTGTGGGCGGGACAACGGGAGCACCGGGTCTGGGCGACCTACCAGTGGTTGTGTAAGCTACCAGTATCATTCCCCAAATGACGCGTTCCTGCGGAAAACAAAACCACCGCTGCGTACTCTGATGGGTGTCGGTTAGGTTGGACAATATCTTGTTGGATAGGTGTGGGCGGGACCACGGGAGCACCGGGTCTGTTTGCGAGCTACCCTTCCCCAACATGACGCATTCTGTGGGTGATTGGCCATGAGCTTCCGCTGTGCAGAAACAAACCCGTGAGCCCTGAGGGGCGGAGCGGACAATATTGTTTGGGTAGGTGCTGAGTGGGCGGACCCTGTTGTAGGCGGCACCACGGGAGCACCGGGTCTGGGTGAGCTACCAGTGGTTGTGCGAGCTATCAGTATCCTTCCCCAAATGACGTGTTTTGTGGGTGATTGGCCCTGAGCTTCCGCTGTTCAGAAATAAAGCCGTGAGCTTCGGCAAAGCGGACAATATCATGTGCTATGGGGGTGAGCCTTACAAATGGTATCAAAGCCGAGGACGGCTCTGCCCTCGGTGGGGGATAATGTGATGCCCTGGTCACTGCTTCATGTGGGGGGAACACGTAGGCAGGCACACATGTGGGGGGGCCCCCAGGTGTGGCTGGCAGGCTATTGTGTGGCTGACAGGCTACTGTGCTAGGCAAGCTACTGTTGGTGTGACGCCCCGTCACTGTGGTCACATGTGGGCGGGCACACATGTGGGCGGGCCCCAAGATGGCTGGCAGGCTACTGTGGCTGGCAGGCTACTATGCACACAGTGAAAGGTGAAGCTTTGTCCCACATCGGAAGTGTCGTCTGAAGTTGTGGTGGTTATATGTAGAGTTGTCACCTTATACTATATGAGGCCTTTTGGGGGAAACCCAAGAACAAAACTGTGTGGGCTGTGCCTAGAGCGGACAATATCATACAGTGTGGGCGTGGGCTGTTACAAATGGTATCAGAGCCGAGGACGGCTCTGCCCTCGGTGGGGGATATTGTGACGCCCCGTCACTGTGGTCACATGTGGGCGAGCACACGTGGGCGGGCACACATGTGGGCGGGCCCCAAGATGGCTGGCAGGCTACTGTGTGGCTGGCAGGCTACTGTGGCTGGCAGGCTACTGTGCACACAGTGAAAGGTGAAGCTTTGTCCCACATCGGAAGTGCCGTCTGAAGTTGTGGTGGTTATATGTAGAGTTGTCACCTTATACTGTATGAGGCCTTTTGGGGGAAACCCAAAAACAAAACCGTGCGGGCTGTGCCTAGAGCGGACAATATCATACAGTGTGGGCGTGGGCTGTTACAGTTGCAGTTGACTGTAGCGTAACTTATCCCACATCGAAAGAGTTGTCTGGAGTTGTGGTGGTTATATGTTGGGTTCCTCCCTTAACAAACATGACGCGTTTTAAAGCCGTGAGCTTCGGCAAAGTGGACAATATCATGTGTTGTGGGGGTGGGCCTTACAAATGGTATCAGATCCGAGGACGGCTTTGCCCTCGGTGGGGGATAATGTGACGCCCCGCTCACTCCTTCATGTGGGCGGGCACACGTGGGCTGGCACACATGTGGGCGGGCCCCCAGGTGTGGACTGGCAGGCTACTGTGCTGGGCGAGCTACTGTTGCAGTTGACTGTAGCGTAACTTGTTCCACATCGGAAGAGTTGTCTGGAGTTGTGGTGGTTATATGTTGGGTTCCTCCCTTAACAGACATGACGCGTTCTGTGGGTGATTGGCCCTGAGTTTCCGCTGTGCAGAAACAAACCCGTGAGCCCTGAGGGGCGGAGCGGACAATATTGTTTGGGTAGGTGCTGAGTGGGCGGACACTTCTGTGGGCGGGACCACGGGAGCACCGGGTCTGGTCGAGCTACCAGTGGTTGTGTGAGCTACCCATATCCTTCCCCAAATGACGCGTTCCTGCGGGAAACAAAACCACCGCTGCGTACTCTGATGGGTGTCGGTTAGGTTGGACAATATCTTGTTGGATAGGTGTGGGCGGGACCACGGGAGCACCGGGTCTGTTTGCGAGCTACCCTTCCCCCACATGACGCGTTTTAAAGCCGTGAGCTTCGGCCAAGCGGACAATATCATGTGCTATGGGGGTAGGCCTTACAAATGGTATCAGAACCGAGGACGGCTCTGCCCTCGGTGGGGGATAATGTGACGCCCCGGTCACTGCTTCATGTGGGCGGGCACACATGTGGGCAGGCCCCCAGGTGTGGCTAGTAGGCTACTGTGCTGGGCGAGTTACTATTGCAGTTGACTGCAACGTAACTTGTCCCACATCAGAAGAGTTGTTTGGAATTGTGGTGGTTATATGTTGGGTTCCTCCCTTAATAGATATGACGCGTTCTGTGGGTGATTGGCCCTGAGCTTCCGCTGTGCAGAAACAAACCCGTGAGCCCTGAGGGGCGGAGCGGACAATATTGTTTGAGTAGGTGCTGAGTGGGCGGACCCTATTGTGGGCGGGACCATGGGAGCACCGGGTCTAGGCGAGTTACCAGTGGTTGTGCGAGCTACCAGTAGCCTTCCCCAAATGACGCGTTTTAAATCCGTGAGCTTCGTCAAGGCGGACAATATCATGTGCTGTGGGGGTGGGCCTTACAAATGTATCAGAGCCGAGGACGGGTCTGCCCTTGGTGGGGGATAATGTGGCGCCCCGGTCACTGCTTCATGTGGGCGGGCACACATGTGGGTGAGATCCTAGATGTTGCTGGCAGGCTACTATGTGGCTGACAAGCTACTATGCTGGACGTGCTACTGTTGCAGTTGACTGTAGCGTAACTTGTCCCACATCGGAAGAGTTGTCTGGAGTTGTGATGGTTATATGTTGGGTTTCTCCCTTAACAGACATGACGCGTTTTAAAGCCGTGAGCTTCGGCAAAGCGGACAATATCATGTGCTGTGGGGGTAGGCCTTACAAATGGTATCAGATCCGAGGACGGCTTTGCCCTCGGTGGGGGATAATGTGACGCCCCGCTCACTCCTTCATGTGGGCGAGCACACGTGGGCGGGCACACATGTGGGCGAGCCCCCAGGTGTGGCTGGCAGGCTATTGTGTGGCTGGCAGGCTACTGTGCTGGGCGAGTTATTGTTGCAGTTGACTGTAGCGTAACTTATCCCACATCGGAAGAGTTGTCTAGAGTTGTGGTGGTTATATGTTGGGTTCCTCCCTTAACAGACATGACACGTTTCAAAGCCGTGAGCTTCGGCAAAGCTGACAATATCATGTGTTGTGGGGGTGGACCTTACAAATGGTATCAGAGCTGAGGACGGCTCTGCCCTCGGTAAGGGATAATGTGACGCCCTAGTCACTACTTCATGTGGGCGGGCACACATATGGGCGGGCCCCCAGGTGTGGCTGGCAGGCTACTGTGTGGCTGATAGGCTACTGTGGTGGGCGAGCTACTGTTGCAGTTGACAGTAGCGTAACTTGTCCTACATCGGAAGAGTTGTCTAGAGTTGTGGTAGTTGTATGTTGGGTTCCTCCCTTAACAGACATGACGCGTTCCTGTGAGAAACAAAACCACCGCTGCGTACTCTGATGGGTGTCGGTTAGGTTGGACAATATCTTGTGGGATAGGTGTGGGCGGGACCACGGGAGCACCGGGTCTGTTTGCGAGCTACCCTTCCCCCACAAGACGCATTCCTGCGGGAAACAAAACCACCACTTCGTACTCTGATGGGTGTCGGTTAGGTTGGACAATATCTTGTGGGATAGGTGTGAGCGGTACCACGGGAGCACCTGGTCTGGCCGAGCTACCAGTGGTTGTGCGAGCTACCAGTATCTTTCCCCAAATGACGCGTTCCTGCGGGAAACAAAACCACCGTTGTGTACTCTGATGGGTATCGGTTAGGTTAGACAATATCTTGTGGGATAGGTGTGGACGGGACCACGGGAGCACCGGGTCTGTTTGCGAGCTACCCTTCCCCCACAAGACGCATTCCTGCGGGAAACAAAACCACCACTGCGTACTCTGATGGGTGTCGGTTAGGTTGGACAATATCTTGTGGGATAGGTGTGAGCGGTACCACGGGAGCACCGGGTCTGGCCGAGCTACCAGTGGTTGTGCGAGCTACCAGTATCTTTCCCCAAATGACGCGTTCCTTCGGGAAACAAAACCACCGTTGCGTACTCTGATGGGTGTCGGTTAGGTTAGACAATATCTTGTGGGATAGGTGTGGACGGGACCACGGGAGCACCGGGTCTGTTTGCGAGCTATCCTTCCCCCACATAACGCGTTTTAAAGCCGTGAGCTTCGGCAAAGTGAACAATATCATGTGTTGTGGGGGTGGGCCTTACAAATGGTATCAGAGCCGAGGACGGCTCTGCCCTCGGTGGGGGATAATGTGATGCCCCGGTCACTGCTTCATGTGAGCGGGCCCCCAGGTGTGGCTGGCAGGCTACTGTGCTGGGCGACCTACTGTTGCAGTTGACTGTAGCGTAACTTGTTCCACATCGAAAGAGTTGTCTGGAGTTGTGGTGGTTATATGTTGGGTTCCTCCCTTAACCGACATGACGCGTTCTGTGGGTGATTGGCCCTGAGTTTCCGCTGTACAGAAACAAACTCGTGAGCCCTGAGGGGCGGAGCGGACAATATTGTTTGGGTAGGTGCTGAGTGGGCGGACACTTCTGTGGGCGGGACCACGGGAGCACCGGGTCTGGGCGAGCTACCAGTGGTTGTGCGAGCTACCAGTATCCTTCCCCAAATGACGCGTTCCTGTGGAAACAAAACCACCGCTGCGTACTCTGATGGGTGTCAGTTAGGTTGGACATGTGGGTTGGATACGGGAGCACGGGTCTGTTTGCGAGCACCGGGTCCCTTCCCTTCCCACATGACCCGTTTTAAAGCCGTGAGCTTCGGCAAAGCGGACAATATCATGTGTTGTGGGGGTGTGTCTTACAAATGGTATCAGAACCGAGGACGGCTCTGCCCTCGGTGGGGGATAATGTGACGCCCCGGTCACTGCTTCATGTGGGCGGGTACACGTGGGCGGGCCCTCAGGTGTGGCTGGCAGGCTACTGTACTGGGCGAGCTACTGTTGCTGTTGACTATAGCGTAACCTGTCCCACATCGGAAGAGTTGTCTGGAGTTGTGGTGGTTATATGTTGGGTTCCTCCCTTAACAGACATGACGCGTTCTATGGGTGATTGGCCCTGAGCTTCCGCTGTGCAGAAACAAACCCGTGAGCCCTGAGGGGCGGAGTGGACAATATTGTTTGGGTAGGTGATGAGTGGGCGGACCTTGCTGTGGGCGGGACCACGGAAGCACCGGGTCTGGGCGAGCTACTAGTGGTTGTGCGAGCTACCAGTATCCTTCCCCAAATGACGCGTTTTAAAGCTGTGAGCTTCGGCAAAGCGGACAATATCATGTGCTATGGGGGTGAGCCTTACAAATGGTATCAGAGTCGAGGATGGCTCTGCCCTCTATGGAGGATAATGTGACGCCTCGGTCACTGCTTCATGTGGGCGGGCACACGTGGGCAAGCACACATGTGGGCGGGACCTCAAGTGTGGCTGGCAGGCTACTGTGCTGGGCGAGCTACTGTTCCAGTTGACTGTAGCGTAACTTGCCCCACATCGGAAGAGTTGTCTAGAGTTATGGTGGTTATATGTTGGGTTCCTCCCTTAACAGACATGACACGTTCTGTGGGTGATTGGCCCTGAGCTTCCGCTGTGCAGAAATAAATCCGTGAGCCCTGAGGGGCGGAGCGGACAATATTGTTTAGGTAGGTGCTGAGTGGGCGGACCCTGTTGTGGGCAGCTCCATGGGAGCACCAGGTCTGGGCGAGCTACCAGTGGTTTTGCGTGCTACCAGTATCCTTCCCCAAATGACGCGTTCTGTGGGTGATTGGTCCTGAGCTTCCGCTGTGCAGAAACAAACCCGTGAGCCCTGAAGGGCGGAGCAGACAATATTGTTTGGGTAGGTGTTGAGTGGGCGGGCCCTGTTGTGGGCGGGACCACGGGAACACCGGGTCTGGGAGTGCTACCAGTGGTTGTGCGAGCTACCAGTATCCTTCCCCAAATGACGCGTTCCTGCGGGAAACAAAACCACCGCTGCGTACTCTGATGTGTGTCAGTTAGGTTGGACAATATCTTGTGGGATAGGTGTGGGCGGGACCATAGGAGCACCGGGTCTGTTTGTGAGCTACCCTTCCCCCACATGATGCGTTCTGTGGGTGATTGGCCCTGAGCTTCCGCTGTGCAGAAACAAACCCGTGAGCCCTGAGGGGCGGAGCGGACAATATTGTTTGTGTAGGTGCTGAGTGGGCGGACCCTGTTGTGGGCGGGACCACGGGAGCATCGGGTCTGGGCGAGCTACCAGTGGTTATGCGAGCTACCAGTATCCTTCCCCAAATGACGCGTTCTGTGGGTGATTGGCCCTGAGCTTCCGCTGTGCAGAAATAAAGCCGTGAGCTTCAGCAAAGCGAACAATATCATGTGCTGTGGGGGTGGGCCTTACATTCGTATTCGTCAGTTTATAAAGCAATTCATTGAAAGTTCTCATGTGTTCGCTGATATCAAATTCTTCTATCATCTTAAGATTGGAGAATTGTTTCTTAAGATATAAACAACTACCCAAGGATTTCTTCATGCACAAACTATCAAGTTTCGTCCATACCCCTACGGCGGTCTTTTGAACTAGGACATTATAGAGAACATTGTCCGCTAGACAATTGGATTGAGGTTCTTATCGAGTTCATCCCACTTTTCATTATTCATAGATGCAGGATGCTTCACCTTGCCAAGGAGAGCATGTTGCAATCCTTGTTGAACTAAAAGGCCCCTCATCTTCACCTTTCATAGTTAAAATTTATTTTTATTCGTGAACTTCTCCGTTTCATACTTCACATTAGATCCTTTCGTCGACATGTTTCAAATTAGTATTTGAAACCCCAATGTTAGCTCTGATACCACTTGTTGGGGGTCGTGCGGAAGAAAACCCAAATTCAAATTAACAAGACGAAATCAAAACAAAAGCAAAACACATAGATAACACGTAAGTTTTATGTCGAAAAACCCTCACCGGAAAAAACTATGGCACAAAGCAACAAACAATTCATTTTGAAAGTAATATTACAAGAGATTGATGGACTTACCGATCCGAACAACCCCAAAACCTCCTTGAAATCCCTAGTCAGGCTCTTGAACCCTTAGGAATGTCTTAGAGAACCCTAACCTTACCCTAATCCCGATTATGCCTGATATATATAATATCACAACTGGAATTGGAAATAAATTGTGCACTTGCACAGTTCCGCTCGCGCTTTCGATGGCATCGACAACATCGAGGACTAGTAGATGACATTAAAGCCACTTTTGATGCCATCAAATAGCAACTCCAAAACTGTCCAGTAATCAAGTAGTATTTTTAAAAAAAAATTTCTCGATGGGATCGAGTATCTGTCGATGGTATCGACATCAGCTCAATGGAATCGAGTGGTCTATCCATGACATCGATATACTCTATTACAAATAGATTTAAGACATTGACAACAGGAGCCAACCTATTAGAAGGGTGGGTTGTTACATTCCATTACTAGGTTAGAAGTTATCCACGGCGTAGACTATAATCCATGGTGGGTAGACTATAATCCATGGTCTAACTCATTGGAGTTGACACGCTCTCTTTAAAAAAGTAGACGAAGAAAAAAAAAAACACTTCAGGTGACCCACCTTGTTTTTCAAGGGGGCTCGCCTGGATGTGTATGGGAGATCCACTCTTGACAATTACACGTGTAATCCCACGTTAATCGAAGGGACATGTGATTCAGGTGCGCCACATGAAAGGAAACAATTAGGATGGAGGCATCCACCCTTGAATTTTACCAGTCCACCATGATAATTATATAAAAACTACTCCAACCTTTGGATTTCAAACCAAAATTTACACCCACATCCCAAAAATCATACCTATATGTGATTTAGATAGGCCACACGAGAGGAAACAGTTTGGAGGGTGAGAATTGCCATATATAGTATTTCCAATCATATGGTCCCCTTAAATCATGGATGGGGATGCGACACACCTGATGGTCGGAGTGGATTTCACATAAACATAATGATGGGAATCACCCAAGCTGCCGATCACTTGCCGGCATGGCCATCCCCTACTTTTCTGTTAAGAAATGTAGCGCAAGGTACTTGGATAATATTTACTTAAATTATTTGGTTAGCTTATCTTTTTAATGAGTTGTAAAGACTCTGTAACTGAGGGTGTGATTTGTAAAAAAAAATTATTTTATAGTCACTAACTATCGAGTCTCTGACTCGAGCTAATCCAGATGAACTCGAGTCGAGCCACGTAGAATTTTCAGGTTTTTAAAACTAAGCGCCCATGTATTGCCAGTGATAGACGCTTCTAGAGTCAAAAGTGGCCGACACAATCTATTGTACAAGGTGGGCCGCACTGAGTCGTACCATTGGCTGTCCATTTATTTGGACATTGTGTCCAAATCAATGAGGGGATCAACCTGATCTGCCTAACAAGTGATCATCTTGGGGTGGCCCGCGGATATGATATTTTATGCATGTGACCTTTCCGGTACCCAAGGTGCTCTGTGCGCTCCACCTACACGAGTTGAACCAAGTCGAACTTGGCACAGCTCGACTCGGCTTGGCTCGGTCCTCAAGCCTGACTGACCAGCTTGGCTCGGTTCGGTAAGCAATTGGGGCCAATTCAAGCCGAGTTTGAGCCAAGATCGAGCCTGTGTGACATTTTCATCAAACACCTTGTACGCAACATCAAAATCAAGAAAAAATAGTATTTGTTTCATATACATATCTCCTTGCTATCAGCCGACACTTCGTTGAGTCATTTCATCGAACACTTGGTGAACAACATCAATATCAAAGTAACCAAGTCACCGAACTGGTTCAGTCCGAGTTCGATTTGGGTTGGGGTTCGATTTGAGTCAAGTCAAACTCAGGCAAGCACGAACTCAGTTCGAAATTTTTTCAAGCTCAAAAAATCAGCTCAACTCGGCTTGAACTTAGTTTCAAGCTGAGTCGATTTGAGCGTTTCCAAGTCCAGACGAGCGAGCTAAGTGAGCTAACTCGGTTTGTGTACAGCCCTACCCCACCATGATGTATGTGTTTTATCCTGGCCATTAATTCATTTTCCAGCTCATTTTAGGATATGAGTCCAAAATTGATGCGGATCTAAATCTCAGGTGGACCACACCACAGGTGATTTAATGCCTAAGATTCAAGAATTCCTGGGCCCCACTGTAATGTTTATTTATCATCCAACCTATTGATTAGATGACATGTAAGAAGGTAAAATACAAAAATCAGCTTGATCCAAAACTTTCGTGTCCCTGGAAGTTTTTAATGGTGTGCGTTCAATCACCATTGTTTCCTATGGTGTGGTCCACCTAAGATTTGTATCTGCCTCATTTTTGGGCTCATGCTCTAAAATGAGCTAGAAAAATGGATGGACAGTGTGGATATAACAGATACATTATTGTGGGACTCACGTACCTTTTCCAGCACCAACCAGTACCGAATAAATGGCTATATGTGATCATTTCTAATTTTTTTAGTTGGAGCTGATCGACTGATGCAGTGCATCCACGTCATTATTCCACGTGTAGAAAACACGGACCAGATACTAACCATTTATTCGGTGGGTCCAAAAAGATAATGAGCCAGAGAGCTAAAGGTCACACCTCTTAGATGATCTTAACCGTTTAATCTGCAGCGTAGAAGCTAAAACTTAGAGAAAAATCAGCAAGGGCTCACGTTCAGAGAGAACTTGTTCAATAGTTTGATGGTTAGGATGAGATTGATCAGACCTGTTTCTTGTTGTTGGCTAATCAATGATCTAACACACCAGTTGCACGGTTAGGATCATCGTAAACATGTGCCACGTGTACAATAAAGGAGGAGTCACGAAATGCACTGGATCCCGCCATGAACTTGTAAAAATAGAAACGTTAGAAACGTCGTTACCGTAAAAATACAGTAAGTCAATGAGGCACGCAAATCATACTACAGCCAATAATAATGGTACACGTGGATGGCTTTTGGGGCCATGTATGGTTGGAACACACAATCATACACACTGTCGACGGACGGAGTGAGTGCGATGCGGATTTCCTGCGAAAGGCAGTTCCTGCGCAAGGATGCTGGGTGAGGCCCACCACCATGTTTTTGGGAAATATACTCCGTTTATCCACTTGGCGAGCTCATTTTAGGAAAATCGACCAAAAACGAGGTGGATCCAAAACTAAAGTGGGCCACACCAGAGGAAAAATTGGGGAAAGAAATACCTACCGTTGAAACCTTCCTGGCCCTACCTTGATGTTTATATGCCATCCAAACCGTTTATAAGGTCATTAACATAGGGATGAAGAGAAAATACAAAAAATTTAATCTGAAACAAAGCTTTTACGGTCATAAGAATGTTTCAACGGGTCTCACTGAATCCCTACTGTTTCCTCTCGTGTGGCCCACTTGAGTCTTGGATCCACCTCATATTTTATTGCTTGTCCTAAAATTAGCATGCAAAACCGATGAACGAAGTATATTTCCCAAAAACATGGTGGTGGCCCCACCCAGCATCCTTGCGCAGGAACTTCCTGCGAAAGGCTTTCGCAGGAAATCCGCGTCCGAGTGAGTGGCGTCCGTTGCTCTCATTTACATGTGAGTCACATGGGTTGCGATCTTAGTCCAAACAAGTCAGCCCACCCCAATAGACAATGAATGTTGACTATTTTTCGCCATTGGTGGGGTTTCTGTATGAGGCCACGTTTACATTGCATCGTAAGGAATGATGAAGCCATCATGTCATAGGTGGGCCCACTCGAACATGCCCTTTCGTGGAACTCAAGATCCACTTATTGCAGATACGAGTAAAACGTGTGCACGAATATTACTGCTTAAATTGTATTAATATCATTAATATTTGTTAGTTGTAAAGTATATCATGTACATGGTATTTAATTATCTGGATATTTTACGTGTAAATCCACGTAGAGATCTATAAAATATACCAAATTTCTCAAGGCTTTTAATATAAGGTATTATATTGATATGGTATCAGAGCAATGAACCTGGGACATTAACCTTTAAAATCAGATATCCCAAAATGTTGGAGTTATGCTCTATAAAAATTAATGTGCGCCTTGATCTATTAATAATGTAGATATATATGATAGAGTCAATCTCATTGTTGATCTTCATACCATGGGTCCTTTAGGACATTTATGTTATGCCATAAAAATATCATGTTGTCTTAAACTTATATGGTATAAATATATGAGGAGTACATCCTCTGGTCTTTAGAAACTTGAGATTAGACATTGTGGTTATTGGTTGGGGAGAGTCGTGTTTCATAGATTTTAGTATATCGATGAGTCGTGATTGATACATATGCTTAGGACACATCTCTAAACATTATGTTATGAGATGTGGGGTCACTCCATGTGAAGTGAATTACTTAGGTTAGGATGGCATGGTATTATTTATGCCTTTTGTCCTTACCTACATGGGAGTGTGAGTGTGTCATGAATATAGCTTCTTAGATATAGACATTTCGACACTTACATTGGAGATCAAAGTGCAACTCAATAGTTGGGTACCCATTAACCTAAACTATAGTCATGTGATCAAGGATTTGATGATGTAAGAAAGATTATCAATCCTTAGACCTGGGCACATGTATGGTTCTTAGATCTTGACTAGATAGCTTTGGCTCACTTTACAAGGCTTCGAAGAGGTTACCAAAAGTGGGTGATGCTAGATACATCCATCACAATTCATTGATTCTTATGCGAATTCACTTGATTTGTCTACGTATATATTTATGGCCAGATCTAATTAGATCAGGGATGCAAGTAGTTTTTGTTGGGTTACCGTGGAAGCACACAGAGATGAATCAAGTATTTCAACCAAGCACAAGCATAAGGACTCCGAATTTAACGTGGAAAAAACCCTTTCGGGAAAAGAAAAAAAAAACCATGGCTCAAAGCGACAGATATCACTATAAAAGTAGAAATTATAAGAGATAGAGATTACCCGATTCGAACAAGCCTCGAATCTCCCCTTACAAGCCCTTGAAAATAATAAAAATGAATTAGAAAGCTCTGAGATACACCTCAATCCTGATTACACCCATATATATAGCCTTAAGAAGAATCACAATTGAAATCGGAAACAAATCCCGCAGATACACAAATCTGCATAACTCTACACAATTCGTTTGATGGGACTTCGATGGCATCGAACTCGCTTCGATGACATCGAACTAATACCAAAACATTCAAGCGATAAATCGTGGATTTTGTGGATTTTTTTTATGGCATCGAATAGGCCTTCGAATTCATCGAAACTAACTTCGATGGCATCGAACAACCTTCGATGGCATCGAGTAGGACACCAAAGTGTCCAGCGACCAACATGAGAAAATTCAGAATTTTTCGATGGCATCGAGCAGGACTTTGATGTCATAGAAGTCTGCTCAATGGCATTAAACCGTCATCGATAGATAGGCATGTTAAATTATAGATTTAAGATATCAATCAACAATCTCCACCATGTCTTCAATCCTCATTCTTCATAGCTCATTTTCTCTCATCTCTAATTTCTCCTTATATCATAGTTCCACCATTGCTTCTCGTGCACGCTGTCTTATTTTACGTATTCGCCAAGCCTAAATAAGTTGCACACGATTTGAACTTTTCTGCAGGAACCACCTTAGTGAGCATGTCTGTTGGATTCACGCTCGTGTGAATCTTCTTCAGAGTTATGTCTCCTTCCTCAAGCACGTGTCAGATAAAATGGTGATGAACATCAATGCATTTAGTACATGAGTGATAAACAGAGTTTTTAGCCATATTTATAGCTCTCTTGCTATCGCAATTAACCGGCACAACCTCCAACTGAAGCATCTACTGATTTATCATCCCCCTCAACCAAACACCTTCCTTGAATGCTTCCATCACTGTCATATACTCAGCTTCAGTTATGAAAAGAGCTACCACTGACTGAAGCTTTGACATCCAACTGATCGCTCCACTCACTAGTACAAACGAGTAACCCGAAGTTGACTTTCTAGAATCCACATTGCCTACTTAATTAGAATCCACATATCCAACTAACTTGATCCTTAATTTCTCAAAAGATAAGACATTGTCCTGTGTACCTTGAATGTATTGAAGTAGTCATTTCACAGCTTCTCAGTGTTGTTTTCGAGGTTAGACATGTACCTGCTAACAACACCAATCTCATGTGAAATATTCAGTCTTGTACAGACCATGGTGTAGATCAAAATGCCCACCGCATTCGAATAAGGCACACGAGACATCATCTATTTTTCTTCATCAGTTCTAGGGCACTGTTCAGAAGAAAGTTTAAAATGAATCGCATGAGGAACGCTAACCGGGCTTTGCCCTATCCATCCCATACTTCACCAATACCTTCTCAAGGTAATCCTTCTAAGATATTCAAAGCCTGCTCCTTTTCTTGTCTCTATGTATTTGAATGTCGAGAACCTTTTTTATAGCCCCCGGATCTTTCATCTCGAATGCCCCTAATAACTGAGACTTCAGTATATTGATTTTAGACATGCTATGACTGGTGATCAACATGTCATCAATATACAATACTAGGATGATGAATTGGCCATCACTCAATGTCTTGAAATAGACATAGTGATCATACTCACTCCTAGTAAACTTTTGACTCAACATGAAAAAATCGCCTAGGCGATTGTTTCAGGCCGTACAACAACCTCTTTAACCCACAAACTTATTTATCTGCCCCTTTTATTTCGAAGCCTTCTGGTTGCTTCATGTAAATATGTTCTTTCAATTCCCCATACAGGAAGGCAGTCTTCACATCCATTTGTTCTAGCTCGAGATCATATTAGGTAACCAGCGCCAACACGAATCTGATAGATACTTGCTTAACAACCAACACAAATATTTAAGTGAAGTCAACACCTTCCCTCTAAGCGTATCCCTTCGCTACCAACCTTACCATGTACCTATCATGTTTCTTCTTAAAGATCCACTTACCCGATCGCTTTTCAGTCAATCAGAAACTCCACCAGCTCTTACGTCTCGTTCTTGTATAAGGAGTCCATCTCATCATCCATTATAGCTTTTCACTTTTCAGCATCAAACTCATCAAGAGCCTCCTGAAGAGTAAGCGGATCCCCCTCATCTGTAATGAGGGTATATGTGATGTTTGAGTCATCCATGTATCTCGCAGGTAACCTGCGATTCTGCAGCGAATTCCTTCTCACGGGTGGCTGTTCCACTTGCACATGTACTTCTGTCTACGTATCTGTCTCAACCTGAGTTTCACCCGTGTCAAGCTGAACGTCCACAATCAATCTTTCTGATTCCTTTCGCTCATTCTTGCGGAATAAGGAACCTTCGTCGAATTTGATGTCACGGCTAATGATGATGTTCTGTGTGACCCAGTCGTACAACCTGTATCCTTTCACACCACTACCAAGCCAACAAAGATGTACTTTTTTGCTCTTTGGTCTAACTTATCTCTCTCAATTGACGGTACATGAGAGTAAATTTCACAACCAAACACACGCGCCTAAGTAGTCTACCTTCTGACTACTCCATACTTCCTTTAAAATTTTGCAATCAAAGGCCGTAAAAGGGGACCGATTTACCAAGTAACAAATCGTGTTAACGGCCTCAGTCCACAATTCCTTACCAAACCCAGCATTGTTAATCATGCATCGGGCCCTCTCCAAGAGAGTTCGATTCATCCGCTCAACCACACCGTTTTTCTCTGGTGTGTGGTGCACTGTATTGTGCCTCATGATCCCTTCATCCTTACAGTATTGATTAAATTCACCTGAAGTAAACTCTCCACCGTTATTTGTACTTAGGACCTTCACCTTTCTCCCTGACTGGTTTTCCACATGGCTTTCCATTGTTTGAAATTAGTGAAAACATCGAATTTATTTTTCATGAAATAAATCCATACTTTCCTGGAGTAGTCGTCAATGAATGTGATAAACCATGACAACCATCTAGTGAAAACCATGGGTGACGGCCCCCATACATCTGAATGCATATAATCAAGGACACCCTTACAAACATGTTTACCGTATTTAAAAGACAACCTAGATTGTTTACCATATATACAATGCTCGCATATATTAAAATATAAACTTTTAAAAAGTGGAATTAAACAACGGTCAGAAAGTAACTTAATGCCCCGCTTGTTCATGTGGCCCAGACGTGCATGCCACATAAGTGCAGACATGGAATCCGCTACAACTACTGCAGCTTCACCCAATGAAGTGCTCCCGATCAAACTGTAAATGTTTCCGCTCCTCTGTGCCTTCGTAACAACGAGTGCCCCCCTTCAAAACTTTAAGGACACGATCAAAGCTGGTGAACTTACACCCAACTGCCTTGAGTGTTCTAAAGATATCGAGCTCTTCCTCATATCAAGAACGTGTCTCATCTCGGTCAAGGTATGCTCCATGTCATCAAACATCTTAATGCGCAACGATCCAACACCCACCACATTACAAGCATTGTCATTACCCATAAATACCTGGCCACCATCGCACTCTCTGTCACTAGTGAACCAACTCCAATGAGGAATCATGTGATATAAAGCCCCAGTGTTCAAAATCCACTTATCCCTATGATCATTATATAAGTGTCCAACCATAGACACCGACAACACATCACTTCCACTCGTACCTTCATTAAACTTAGCAGTGTTAGCTTCCTAGGAAGAAGCCTCTAAGTTCTCTTTTCTTGCCTTAGGATTTGTACAATCCTTCTTCATGTACCCAGATAAGCCACAGTTCCAATACTTTAACTTTCCCTTGCCCATGCCCTTGCCCTTGGATTTGGATCTCGATCGAGAAAATTCACCATCTTGCTCAAAAATTTCCCTCCTCGTAAACAATGCATCAGTAGAGGCCCCCATGTTACCGTTTTTCTTTCTCATCGTCTTTCCTCGAATGAATGAGATAATAGTATCAACACTAAAAGACGTTTTACCAGTGCACAATGTGTCTTTGAAAGACTCATACGAGGTCGGGAGAGAATTCAACAAGATACATTCCTGATCTTCATCCTTAATCGTTTCCTCCACATCCAGCAATTTGCAAATCATCTTATTAAAGTTGCTAACATGGGCCTCAACATCTCTACCCTTTGTCATTTTTTTATTGAACAACCGCAACTTCAAGTGTAGTCGATTTTTAAGGGATTTCTTTGCATAGATATCCTTTAACTTCCCCCATAAATTTGATGCAATTTTCTCTCTCATGACATTGTAGAGTACCACATCTATTAGGCACAATTGGATGGAGGTTCTCGCTTTCTTATCCAACTTATTCCATTCATCATCTTCCATAGATTCCGATCGCTTTTCAAGGACCTCATCCAAACCTTGCTTAACTAATAAGCCAATCATCTTGACCTTCGATAATTCAAAATTGTTTTTCTCGGAGTACTTCTCAACATCGAACTTAGGATTAAATTCCATTGATACTCTACTTTCATATTCAACCTACGCCCCAACGTTTACTCTAATACCACTTGTTGGGTGACTGCAGAAACACATAGAGATGAATCAAGTAAAGTATTCCAATTGCACAATCAAGCACAAGCACAAAGACTTCGAATTTAACGTGAAAAAATCCTTTTGAGAAAAAACTATGGCACAAAGCGATAGATATCATTATTGTCACGCCCCAAACTCGGAAACCGAGCTCACAAAATTCCCGATCGCCGAATCCGGCGCCGACAGCCTCCATAGAACCCCATTCTCGACTCCCGGCGCCCATTCATCAGGTTCCGATCCTGAGATGCTACGAGGAAGATTTCCAATATCAGTTTGATTCGTAATAAGCATAACCAAAGGCATAACCCACAAACAACAACCAAAAACTCCATCACATTTCCACTATGATCAAAAATTTTATAAGTACAATGAGCATAAAGGGAAACACAATGATAATGAACAAAAAGCTCCAAGATGATCTGTTATGCGCTCCTGCCTCAGCACTGCTGTAGTCCTACGTCACCTACACACTATGGTCATGCATAAGCTTATAGAAAGCTTAAAGGGTGGTGAAAGTGTGTGCACAAGGTAGTAATACAGTTATGCAGTATCAGAGTAATGCGAAACATGCTGATGAATCCATGAATACCGTTAGCCGTACCAAGGCTATGCGATGCAAGGCACGAATGATGTCGGTCGTACCAAGGCCATGCGATGCAAGGCATGAATGATGTCGGTCGTACTAAGGCCATGCGATGCAAGATGCAACTCAAGCATACGAATCCTCATCCAAGTCTACATATCAATATAGCTCAAATCTGGAATATCACTGGGGTCTAGTACACTCCAAACCAGATTGTCGCCTCATCGTGTGCAATAAGGCGAGTGGAAGAGACCTCACTATCCGCCTGCCAATATCGGGCTCTGCTCGTCGATAGCGGACCCATTCCTCGAACTGGTCATACTCAGCCTAGCTTTGCCCCCTCCTCTTGGGCGAGTAAGGCTGCACCCTTTTCCAACCGACCATGACACAGTGGAAAATGCGGCCATCTGGTAATCGGCACTCGGCACTCATGCACCCACTTGGTCTAGATGTTGGAGCAACCTCTTGGTACCATAAGGGTTTAGGGACTTTCACCCAGGGATATCTATAGTACCCCATGTAGAACATGATTTTCGGTATCTAATCCTGCCAACCACGATGCCCCCGTGGAGACTACGACCCTAATGTCACTAGGACATACAGTACACATGTCACACAATGCAAGATGCATGAATCACGCAATCCAGTCATGCAACAATCTTGCGCGTATCGCGCGGTCATGTAGGGCAACTCTACCTATCAGGGAGCCCATAAACAATCTGCTCAAAGGCATGTGCTATGATCAATCACTCATCTCATCACAAGCATGCAGATGATGCGTATGAACATGTATCATGATGCTATGTTGTCATATACTCATAATCGATATCGATAACTGACGTCGGCCTCGGCAATCGGCACCGATAATCAGCATCAGTAATCGGCACCGATAATCAAGGTCGATAATCGGCATCGGCATCGACATCGACAATCGACACCGATAATCAAGGTCGATAATCGGCGTCGGCCTCGACAATCGGCACCGATAATAATGGTCGATAATCAGCGTCTACCGTAGTTATCAAGTCATTCATCTACAGCGAATGGGGCCCACTTATTTGGGTTGACACATGAAGAGAATGGCCTAACAAGGCCTAAGGGAAGGTCACAATGAGGACATTTAACCATCATTGTCCACAATGTGGACGTCAAACCAACATTGCTCCCAAGGAGTGGCCACATGAGGAATTCATACACATTGTAACGGCCACACATACATCACATTGGGCCTCGCTCATGGGCTCCACATACATCGCATCGGGCCGATCGAATGGGCTAAATCACATGAGCCGATCAAATAGGCCAATTCAAATGGGCCGAATCGAATAGGCCGAATTGGATGGGCCAAATCAAATGGGCTGATCAAATGAGCCCCAGGTATATCAGTCGGGCCCACCCTTATGTACTTTGAGATCCGATCTATTCATAAGTTAACATAAAGATAGATGAAATGAAAACAAATATCAACTTAATCGAAAACTACTGTGGTGCTTAGGAGTCATGGTCCACTATTTAAATGGTGGGGCCCACTTGAACTTTAGATCAGACTCACTTATTTTCCCATGCTGTAAATGACCTCACAAATGGTTGGACGGCATGGATACAACACATGCATCATGGTGGGCCCCACCGTCCAAACAATAGACGGTGTAGATAAAACACATACATCATCAGGGCCCACACTACGTGGATGAAACACGTACACCTGGAGTGGGTCCCACTGCCAGAAGAGCGGGGAATGTACACGTACATCCCATAGACCTACAGAGCTCTGGACGTAAGAGAGAGAGAGAGAGAGAGAGAGCGCGCTACAAGCAGCCATAGCTACTGCCTACTTTTTCCTTTTTCTTTTCCTTTTTCTGAAGAAAAACAAAGGTGGGTCCAACGTAGGGCCCACCACAATAGGTACGGATAAATATATATATATATATATATATACTATATATATATATATATATATATATATATATATATATATATATATGATATGATATATTATATATTATATTTAATATATATATACTCTATAATATAATATATATCATATACATAATATATATATATATATATATATAATATGACGTCCAGGCCGTCCAGGGCCTTGACGGTCACATACACAAGGGAGGGCCCCACACGAGGGGGTGGGTCCCACTGTCCAAAGGACGGTGGACACCACATGTGATGGTGTGGCCCACCAAAATTGTTGGATGACATGGATGGGTCCCATGGACCCCATCGTCAGCACACGCACAGGGATCGATACCAAGACCTCAAGTGTTGAAACGAGGCATCTTTCACTCGGTCTGCCACCTGAGCTATGGACTGGGTGGGTCCCAATGTTGAAATGAGGTATCTTTCACTCAGTCTGCCACCTGAGCCATGGATCTGGGTCCCACCATCCTTGGATGGTGGAAGCACCACACGCGTGTGGCGTGGCCCACCAAAATGGATGGGTGATGTGGGTGGGTCCCATGGACCCCACTGTCTGCACATACTTCACTGTTAGTGCACACCACGTTAGTCCACACTACCACTGTTAGCTACTATCAGCACACTTCATTGTTACCTACTCCCACTTATAGCCACACTTCACTGTTACCTACTCCCACTGGTGCGTCCGCTTGGATGGACGGTGTGGATGTACACCCCACCAAGGTGGGTCCCACATGGCCCACTTGTTTTGGATTAGCCTAATATTTGTGTTTTACCCAAGGCACGTGCCACCCATGTAAACAGTGGGGTCCACCTCAATGGATGGCATGGATAAGGTCATGCATCAAGTGGGCCACAAGCCATCATACCCAAAAAAAAAAAAAAAACATGGAGAGAGAGGGAGAGAATGGAGAGGATGGAGGGGCCCCGCCACTATGGGCCCCTTTTTTATACAAAGCCTACATCAAGGTAGGTCCCACCATAAGTGGCCCTTACATCACAAAAATTAAAGAAATGAAGATCCAAAATCACCCACTGCCTTCTTCTTGCTCCCTGGCTTCCTTTGCTCCTTAGCTTCGATCCTAACGGAGGAGATGAAGTTTGGATGGTTGAGATGGGAGATGAGAGGGTAGGAAGTGGGCCACATTCAAAACTCTCTCATGGAGGTTTGGGAGAGCTTGGACTTGAGATTTTCTTACTTACTTGGGAAAGTGAGTTGAGAAATGAGAGAGAGGGTTGTAAAGAGAGAGAGAGAGAGAGAGAGAGAGAGAGAGAGAGAAAGATGGGTGATTGAGTGATGGATGTGGTGAGTGATGGGTGTGTAAGAAGCTTTTTGACTTTTGTGGTAGATTGTGTAAGAAGGGGTATGGGCTTGTAAGAAACTTTTGACTTTAGGGGTTGCTTAAGGAAGGGTGAGAGGTGATGTGTACTTGACATGTACTTGACCTGATGGGATTGATTGGTTGATTGATTGATGTGATATTGTACAGATTCTCTCGGAATTCGCATGCGCGGCATTTTCCTTGCACCGAATGCTGGCCCACATCTCCTGGCCAAAGTATCGGATCGGCTCGCGAGACGTGGCATCGGAACCACGGTTACGGCACGGTCGCAAGGATATAAGTCTCAGTTTGAGTCGATTCAGGTTGACGGCGTGTGACGCAGGGTCGCTGGCAAATGCCGGTTAAGGGTTGAAGGTTACCGAAATTCGATCGAGAAGATCGCGGGAACCTACGGAACTGTACGGTCAAGGGTACGGGTCTTACAACTATGAAAGTAGAAATTATAAGAGATATAAAGATTACCCAATTCGAATAAGCCTCGAATCTCCCCTTACAAGCCCTTGAAAACCCTATGAATGAATTAAAAGCTCTGAGACACACCCCAATCCCTATTACACCCCTATATATAGCCTTAGGAAGAATCACAATCGAAATCAGAAACAAATCCCGCAAATATGCAAATTCGCTTAACTTTACGCAATCCATTTGATGACACTTTGATAGGACTTCGATGACATTGACAGACCATTGATGGCATCGAACCCACTTCAATGACATAGAACTAATACCAAAACATTTCAGCGATAAATCATGGATTTCACAGATTTTTTCGTTGGCATTGAACAGGCCTTCGATGTCATCGAAACTAACTTCGATGGCATTGAACGGGCCTTCGATGTCATCGAAACTGACTTCGATAGTATCGAACAACCTTTGATGGCATCGAGCAAGACACCAAAGTGTCCAGTGACCAACATGAGAAAATCCGAAATTTCCCAATGGCATCGAGCAGGACTTCAATGACATCGAAGTCTACTCGATGGCATCGAACTATCATCAACAGGCTTGTTGAATTACAGATTTAAGACATCAATCAACAGTTTTTTACATTGGATCCATCACTTAAAAGGTTTTAATTGGCTTTTAAAAGGTTTTCAACCATTAAAGTTGTATTTTAATTATTAAAACTTATTTTAGCACACTTGATGATAATATAATGGCTCAAATCTGATGGTCCTCTTGTATGATCAACATAGAATCTAAATCTATGATAGATTTTTTGGCAATTGAATGATTAAATTATGAGTATGTGTCTGTATGAGATAATTTAATGGATTTCCTTCACACTAAAGTCCATAAAATGGAGGAGTACCATACTAGAAATTCACTTGAAACCCTAATCTCTCCTTGTATATAAATCCAATTTTAGAGAGGAAGAAACATTGAGTATAAAAAGCTTGGACATATCCCTCCTTTTTGGGAGTTATTGTGTGTATGTGTGTGTGTGTGTGTGTGTGTGTGTGTGAGAGAGAGAGAGAGAGAGAGAGAGAGAGAAATCTCTCCGTCCTATCTTCTTCTCTTGGTTGTGGTCCACCTTTGTATATTGTTAATGTCATCATCGGTCCCTATTCAATATTGACAATTTCATCACAGGAAAAGCATTCATGCGATTCACTCTATCTAGGTATGATCTAAGCCATTTTTATAGTTTAGATATTTACTTAGAAATATGATATTATAACTTATAAAATGATCTTGAAATCGGATACATGAAAAAAAAAAAATAATTTAACTAGTATTTGTATATGTTGTATTTACAACCCATAGATCTAACACCAAACTTCATCCTATTTAAGCTATTGATCCATTGTTCAGATCTTAGCCACAAAGTCCCAATTGGTGCCACATTATAATCCTGACTCGCACCACCATCATCTTCTTCCCCACTTCTGGCAACCTGCACCTATCTACTCATTCAAATCCAGCTCGTCACTGTAAATCCATTATCTCCAACCGAACCTCCATCATTGTTGACCCAACCTTTGCATCTAATTCCACCATTATCTCACCACCCTCTCATACTTCATCTTCTTTATCTTTCATTTTCAGCGCAAGACTTTGCTCATTTATAGAACCATTGTTTGGCACCCAACCTATCACCGTCGTGTCGATTGCCACTATCCACCACCCCTCTCTAGCATTTAACCCACCATCAGTGTTGTTCGACACCAACCCATAGACATCCATCCTGGCTCAGCACCACCATCGTCACACAACTATTCTTGCTCAACCCAACACACTCGTTGTAACCATCCACACCACCTCTCCATTAAAATTAGCAACAAATATGTTTGCAGATGGATCTATTCATTTGTCACTGCTATTAGTTATTGTCAATCCATGCCTCTCTCTATCTCCAAGGACTACAGTATTAACATTTTCTACCGTCATTTTTCGTCTTTGCTACAAATCTATCATGTTGAAACCAACTTCTTTTGGTACATTTTTTCTTTCCTTTTCCTTTTGTTGCAACAGTAAGGGACTTCTATTTATATTTTACAAAAGCACTTTTAAAGTTTTTTTCATCCAACCAAAATTTTCTTGTTTGATTCATTCTTCTTGTCATAGTAAAAAAAAAAAAAGTTAAAGTGCAAGTTATTAAGTTTAATGGAAAGAACTATGCCATTTAGCATTTCTACTTTCAGTTTTTCATTAAAGGAAAGATCTATGGGGATAAATCGATGGATTAGATCCATAACTAGATGAATATAATCTAAAAGACCAACAATAGAGAGTCAATAATGCTAAGAGTGTCTCTATTAAACACCAAGTATTGTGATCAGTTGCATAGGTCTACTAACAAAGTCAAATAAGTTTGTAAGAGTTCAGTAAGTTGGACAACTTATTAAGCTTTGACCTTTGTTAAAGGCTTAATTGTGTCCACATGATCTTCACACGATTTTGTGGTAATAAAAGGAGGGGCTAAAGGTTCTCAAACCCTAACCCTTACGTTCTATACAACTCTCCCTCCTCTTTCTCTCACAATCTCTCATATCTTTAATATATAATCTTGTTTGCATGTTTACATTATTAAATATCATCATGATACATCAATTGAGCACCTTAAAGCGTGCCTCTTGTTAAGGGATACAAAAACAATTGGTTTAGATTATGAAGAAATATTTTCACTCGTAGCCAATCTAAACTCTATTCAAATGTTACTTTCTATTGTTGCTAATACTATATCGCCCATTTACTAACTTGATGTAAAGAACACTTTTCTTGGTGGAGACCTTTATGAAGAAGTGTATATGGAGCAACATCTTGGGTTTGTTACTCAGGGAGAGACTAGCAAAGTATGCAAGTTATGAAAAGTTATTTGTGGATGGAAACAATCTCATCGAGCCTAGTTTGAGAAGTTCAGTTGTGCACTTCTAAACTTTGGCTTCCGTTGGCACAAGGTCGATCATTTTATGTTTATAAAGTATAGACCGAAGGCAACATTGATCTTAATCGTGTACGTAAATGTTGCTATCATATTAGGTGGCAATGAAAAAAGGATAATTGATGTAAAGCGATATATCTAAGAGCAATTTCAAACTAAAGATTTAGGTCACATTAAATATTTTTTATGAATTGAAGTAGCAAGGTCCGACTTTGGAATCATGCTATTACAAAAGAAGTAAGTGAGAATTTTCTGTGAAACTCAGGTTTGTTGGTTAAATTAAGCAATAAAAAGTAAGATTGGTTTGCTCAAGGGTATAAATAAGAGTACGACATCAATTATGAAGAAACATGTACTTCAATAGGTAAATGATCACTTTACACACTTTACTTGCTCTTTAATTCCACTATTTAGCAATGGATAATTTTCCATATGGATTAGGAGAATACCTTTCTTTACGGACATCTAAACGAGACTATATACATGAAACTTCTTCATCTATGACTAATGGTAAATATATGATTTCCTGGCTCAAAAAGTTCTTTCATGGCCTCAAACAAGTACCATGTGCATGGTTTGGCTCAAAAAGTTCTTTCATGGCCTCAAACAAGTACCATGTGCATGGTTTAAACGATTCCATGAGGTCATCCTTGATGCTAGGCATTCTCTAAGCTCTTATAACTATTTACTATTTATGCATCATAGCTTCAATGAAACTACATTTTTTCTAACACACGCACACACACTCACACCGTAGTGGGATTTCACCACCTATGGGTACTCGAACCCTCAACTAGGTGTTGAAACTCCTAAGAGTCTACCACTGGTGTAAGAGTAAGGACCCTTTCAATGATATTTTAACTACATTGCTCCTTTTATACATCTATGATATTTTTATTGAAGAAGATGATTAGGCTAGTGTTCAACATCTAGAGCAATACATATAATTAGTTTGTTATGGAGTCTTGCCGCATTTATCACTTTATTAGCTAGCATTATTCATTACCTATGAGATATCTACCATAGGGCCTTTTTCTTTTCATCCAACTTCCCTTTCAAGTTATGAGCCTACGCTCATGCAGATCAAGCAAGATTCCCAAATACACATCACTCAATTATTGGGATGATATGTGTTTCTTCTTTCATATCATGAAAGTGTAGGCACAAAGTATCCAAGTATTCTATGGAGGTCAACCATTGCGTCATGTCATCATCTCACAATGAGATAACATGGTTGCCAACTTACACATACCTCTTCAATCTTTTGCTCCATTATATGTAGATAATATTAATGACATTTAAATCATTTCTAATTCTTTCCTTCATAAGAGCACAACCCACATAGAAGTCGATTGTCCCTTTATTCATGAAAAATGCTAGGTTGATGAAATTGGTCTTTCACATGTTTAACTTTCACAACTTACTAACATCTTTACTAAGACAATGTCGAGAACCATCATGATTATTTGATTGGCAAAGTGATGTTGTTCACCTAGCAATAGTTTAAGAGAGTGTAAAGATAAGTAAAATGAGCCCTACAAATATTACTAATTAGATTGTATTAATATCATTAATAAGATCCGTTAGGTAAATTTACATAGCATGTAATTGGTTACAATTAGCTAGAGATTTTATATCTTTATATTGAATGTGTAAAAGACAAGTTTCTCCAAGCTTTTTGGTATCTATTATCAAATTAGCACTTATCAAATGGTCCATTTTTTAATATTAATTATAAACAATTGATTATCCTTGTCATCACTATCCATTTTTTACATACGTGTTTATCCAACATCTCTCTCTTGTTCACGTTTTCCTGGTGGATCCACCTGATGAATAGCCCTGATCTCTTCATGTGTACATCTAAGTGTAAATGTACGCATGGTATAAGGTGGAATGTGTTGGGGGCCTTGCACAAAACCTTAGGATCTAGCCTCCCAAAACAAACCAGAATTATGGGATAATAAAGCAATGAAATAAATCAAAGCATAAACCACAATACATAAGAGACTCTAACGTGGAAAATCCTTAAAGAAGTAAAAACCGCGGGACCTCGTCCAGATCAACAATCTACTATGAAGTAGAATGTTACAACCTTTTTCACTCATGCAAGAGTGGATAAATAATAAGAGAATAGAATAAAAATGGAGAGATCTCACCGATCACGAGGACGTAGAAGCGCTGAGATGTCGAGTACACAGTAGATCACCACTACGAGCATAACCTCTCTTCCACAAGCTTCCTCTCTCTCTTTCTCTATCTCTCTCTCTCTCTCATACCTTTGATAGCCCTAAACCCTTTATCAAACCGTTGCAAAGCTTTAGGAAACCCTCTTGCATTGCCTAAAAAGGCCCTAGGCACCCCTATTTATAGTTTAGGAAACTCCCTTTCGCACCCCTTGCGAAAGGGCTTCAGATTTTCGTAATCCGAGTAAGATGCGGACTCAAATCTGCGTAACCTCGACTAGTCGAGCAGAGTCCTCGACTGGTCAAGACTGTTCACTCGACTGGTCGAGTCAAGCCCTCAACTGGTCGAGCATTGTTCACTGAACTCATTGGACTTTGAGTCGAGTGACCCTCGACTAGTCGAGCACTGTTCACTCGGCCGGTCGATCAGTTAGGTAATTCCACTGTTTGTGGCATCCAAACCGCACCACATCTCCTCTAACCTGAGGAGGAAAACTCATCAAATCTCTCCCTTTTTGACTCAGGAGGAATTCACCTTTTTCAAGCCCGCATGATTTGTACAAACCTCAAACTTTTGTCCGTGTGGACCTTCTCAAACTGTAACACATTTTGTTCCAAAGTATCCCTGATCCAGTGATACCGAATCTCTATGTGCTTCGACTTGGAGTGCTGACTTGGATTCTTGCTCAAGTGTATAACACTTTAACTATCGCAATAGACCGCATACTACTCCTGCTTTAGGATAAGTGCATGTAGGAACCTCTTCATCCAAAGCATCTCTTTAAATGCCTCTGTGACTACAGTGTACTCGGCCTCTGTCGTTGACAATGCTACGACCTTTTGTAGCTTGCTTTGCTAAGAAACCGCTCCCCCTGTAAATGTGAACATGAACCCCGATATAGAATTTCTGGAGTCTATGTCGTCTGCCATATCTGCATCTGTGTAGCCTTCTAACACAGGTTTTTCGTCACCATAGCATAGGCTCAACCTGGATGAGCCTCTTAGATACCGCAGTATCCATTTCACCGTTGCCCAATGCTCTTTACTAGGATTGGCAAGATACTGGCTGACAACACAAACTGCATATGCTATGTCTGGGCGTGTACACACCATAGCATACATCAAACTTCCTACAACTGACGGGTAGGGTATCTTCTGCATCTCTTCCACTTCTGCTTTCGTCTTGGGACATTGCTTGTCGCTCAATCTGAAGTGACCATCCAGTGGAGTACCGACCAGCTTCGCTGCATTCATATTGAACCACTTTAAGACTTTCTCAATATACTACTATTGTGACAGCCAAAGCTTCTTGCTGCTTCTGTCACGGGTTATCTCCATTCCTAGGATCTGTTTAGCCAGGCCCAAGTCTTTCATCGCAAACGACTTGCCCAACTACTGTTTCAACCTGTCGATCTTCTTGATGTCTTTTCCCATGATGAGCATGTTATCAATGTATAATCACCATCTGAGAACTTGCGCTTGAACACACGGTAGTCCGACTCCGTTTTGTCATACTCATGCTTCAACATAAACGAGTTGAACTTCTTGTACCATTGTCATGGAGCTTGTTTCAGCCCATACAAGTTCTTCCTCAGCCTACACGCTATATGTTCTTTGCCCTTAACTTCGAACCCCTCTGGTTGGTGCATGTAGATCTCTTCTTCCAGGTCACCATGGAGGAAGGCGGTTTTAACATCTAACTGTTCTATCTCCAGATCTATGCTAGCCGCTAACCCAAGCAACAACCGTATGGATGTCATCTTCACCACTGGTGAGAATATCTCCTCGAAGTTTATGCCTTTCCTCTAACCAAACCCTTTCACCACAAGTCTGGCCTTGAACTTCGTCTGTGAATTCTTCTGCTTAACCTTCTTTCTGAACACCCACTTGTTACTCAAAGCTTTCTTACCGTTAAGCAATTTCACCATATCATAGGTGTGGTTCTTATGCAAGGATTTCATCTCTTCTTGCATAGCTTTCAACCACTCCCCCTTATGCTCGTCGGTTAGGGCCTCAGAATAATCTTCTGGCTCTCCCCCATCAGTCAGCATAATGTACTCATGCGGCGAGTACCGTTTGGACAATTGTCTGTCCCTAGATGACCTCCTCACCTGTGGCTCAATAGGTGGATCAAGTGGGGGCTTCTCCCTTGGTCCATCTTCTAAAGAAAGTCCCTCATCCTCTACACATTATTGTACTCCCCCGTCATCAGGTACCACGGGAGGAATAATTGGATTCATGTCCTCTAGCTCACCTGAACTATGCTGGTTCTTCTTTAGCTTACTAATGTCTTCTATACACTGATCTTCAAAGAAAACCACATCTCTGCTTCTGACGAGCTTCTTCTCGGTCGGATCCCACAATCTGTAACTGAACTTTTCATCACCCTACCCCAAGAACACACACTACCTGATCTTCATATCAAGCTTGGACCTCTCGCCCTTTGGTATATGAATGGATGCCCTGTATCCAAACACCCTGAGATGACTGTACGATGGATCATGTCCAGTCTAAACCTTCTCAGGCACTTCTCCATTCAACGGGGCTGATAGAGACTTGTTTATCAAATACACTGTTGTGTGCATTGCTTCTCCCCAGAACGTCTTGGACAATTTCGCATGGGATAACATGCATCTGATTCTCTCTAAAATGGTGCGATTCATTCGCTCAACCACACCATTATGCTGGGGGTCTTGGGAACCTTCTGTTCATGCCGTATACCCAGGGACTTACAATACTCATGAAAGTCGTCAATGTATTCACCGCCATTGTCAGTGCGAATGCACTTCAATGATCTACCTGTCTTTCTCTCAACCATAGCATGAAACAATTTAAACACACCAAAGACCTCGTCCTTAGATTTCAAAGCATAAACCCAAAACTTCCTAGATGCATCATCTATAAAAGTGACAAAATACAATGCCCCACCCAAGGTTTTTGCCCTCATAGGACCATAAACATCATAATAACTAAATCTAATGCATGCACTTTATTAACATGAGAAGCAGTTTAACAAATGAAACTCTATGTTGTTTCCTGATAAACAATCAATACAGGTTTTGAGAGGTATACCTGTCATGTTTAGAAGGAGCTGCTTCCTCGCTAGTACTTGAAGCCCTTTTTCACTCATGTGGCCTAGACGCCTGTGCCACATGTCAATAGCTGAATCTTCCGCTGCGTTCAACCCACCCTTGCACACACTGACACTTGCCTTGTAAAGGGTGCAACACTTCTTTCCTCTGACTGCGATCAATGAACCCTTGATGAGCTTCTAGCACCGACCAACAAACCGGCTTTCATAGCCATTATCATCCAACCTTCCCGT
>JAJHSJ010000003.1:25743010-25943010 GCA_021015155.1 Magnolia officinalis | reverse complement strand
TGGCTGTGTAACGCCCTGAAAATCGGGGGTCGAGCATAATCTCAACTCCCGAGTTCCAGAACATCACTTATGCAACAAAATGAATGATGATTGAATGTTGACTGTATTCGTGCATTGAACATGAGTGAGATTAAGCCAAAACAGCATATCATACTCCAGAGACAGTTAGATTTGCAAGCGGAAGACTGTGATAGATAGATAAAATATATAACTTATGATGAGTCTCCAGAGTGTGATAACATTACCAGGTTAAATAAATACAGGTGCAGTTCTAAAATTACCAGATGTGAGGAAGTGTATTGCCTCCTATCCCATGTACCATAGCCCCGTCAATACAATATCAGGTCTTCATTGACCTGCCAGAGAGATACAGATAGGAGAACTCCTCCTATCATCACAAAAGTAGTCCGGCTCTGCTTCACAAGCATCGCCATCACCTGAAACTCAACAAATCTGGTTGGTGTTTACAACACCGTCCCGTAACGTGGGAGTGAGTGATCAACTCAGTGGAACATAAAGCATAAGTTAACATGTTATCAAATCAATCAAGCAGTAATGATAAAAGCAGTACAAATCAAGCATTTCTAACTACTCTTGTTAAATGCAAAATGATATGACATGATGCTGTATGCCCTTGCAAACCACCCTCAAGCGACATCATCTTACGTTCGCGAATGCTTACTCCCTCAGTGCGCCACATCTACAAAGCACATGCGGTGCGATGATGCTCATGATTACCAAGTTTTTATTAGTCCATTTCAAACAGCAGCAGTATTGGGAAAACTAAGGTACCTCCCTTGTATCATTCCCAAACATGATCCATTCTAGGGTCGTCAATCCTAGATAATCTCATACGATAATATGGTTTGAGAAGCGTAGTGAAGGCATCGCAAAGGGCTCATCCCCGTCAGCGCGGATACAGATCTCACCGTATGCGGCTCAATTGCTGGCCGTCAGCTCGAGTACAGGTCTCACCGTACTCGGCTCAATCACTAGCCGTCAGCTCAAGTACAGGTCTCACCGTACTCGGCTCAACTCACACTCTAGTTGCTGTGAAAGACTCGTGGCCAATCACAGACCCTTGGAGTGTACTCGATGATACCACGGAGGACTCGTCGCCCGTCAGCACGAGCACAGATCTCACCGTACTCGGCTCTCGCCGAAGTATCGACAGCTCGAATACAGTGTCCCATACACCATATTCGGCTCACGAGTTGATTGCGCAATGGTCACTACGGGGAGGCACATGGCCCCAGCGTAGGCCGACAGCTCGACCACGGTGTCCCATACCACCATGCCCGGCTCATGCGACTTAGCGGATCTAGGTACCATGGTTAAACGGGGATCGCCACTGGTAAGTTTGGTACCTAGGTTCAAGCAGTAGCGACCAAACAGGGTGAACATGCATAAGGCAGATCGGGTTACTTGACGAGCTCGACTAGCACGATCGCCCGTTGAGCTGCACGACATGAAGTGCATAAACAACTTCGTGTGGCCTAGCCACTGCCGACAGGCAACGCACGACTCGAGTTCGTCGTCGAACACATCCCACGTGGCAAATGAATCTCAGCCACGAGTTCAATCCCGTTACCGATTGCCTGGACTATAATCATAGTCCCAAACACAATCAATTACAGAGATATAAAGCAGTAATAGATCAGGATTCAAATCATACAATCAGTCTGGTATTATCCGTTTAGGGCTGCCAGGGCTGTTGCACGCACTCGTTGCTCCGCTCCCCCATCACCCATGACGGATCATACAACATAAATATAATTTAAATATATGCATTACATAGTTAAAAATCATAAAACAGCTGAGCATGTTATGAAGCACAACACAAGCATGAGTTTGTACATGTTCAAATCCTAATCACACAACTATCAAAGGAGATCATACACATAGCGAAAAGAGGTTGAGAAATCATATCTCAACACCCTTATATATTACAATTTGCCAACTACTACACATTCAGACATTTCAAGAAACACTTAAACAAACATACATCAACATACATGACATATGTCGATCACATAGGCATTAGGCCAAATCCTTTCACTAGGGAGTTGCCCCAATCATAATACGCGTACACCCACGACGGATAGTCATGGCAAGTAGGAATCCAAGTTCCATATCCATTCAGTCATTTCCACAAACACTTGGGCCACACATTTTAGCATATATAGGGTATAATGGCCGTGGCGTGATTTAGGGCAAATCCTTTCGTCAAAGGGGGTATCGCCAATATACAATCATGAATCCATGACAATTAGTCATGGCGAGCATGAATGAGAATTCCATACTCATTCAGCCATTTCCACAAACACTTAGAATACACTATTACAACATACATGGTGTATGTTAGTAAAACATGTATTAGGGTTATCCTTAGCCAAGCTAGTATTTTATCCATGTATATATATTATACAGCAAATAATCATGATACATTACATCTCCAAAAATTATACGTATTCAGTATTTCTAGATACACAATTTCACATACGTACATTTACAAGTGAACATGTATTACGGCGATTCCTTTCGCCAAACTAGTATTTTATCCATATATAGTATAATCATACATTAAATAAACATGTTAAACACTTCTCCAAAAAAAATACGTATACGGTATTTCTACGTATATCTAGAGTATGTGAAATTCCATATTCTACATGTTAATCGAAACAGGAAACGGAAAGCACTTTGTACATGTGCAATTGCATGCAGATCATGAATCTATCATTATCTGACATTGAAAGCGTTGAAAAACGTAACTTATACGCTTAAAGTCCGCACCTTGTGTCGTAGAATCGTAACGGAGTTGATAGGTTTGCTAAGCTTCCGTATACGGCAACTAGGCGACCTATAGAACGAAATAGGTTAGCTATTTCACAACCTACAACAGTCTAAACCCAAAACAGATTAGGGTTAGGGTTTCTTACCTAGAAACGGGGCTGGAATCACGGGAAAAGCGATGAGAAAAGGGATGGTGCAGCCCGTGTGGTGGCAGGGAACGACGGCAGGGAGATTCTCCCACTTCTCCCTCACTTTCTCTCTCTTTTCCCTCTCTCAAATCCAAATTCGTATGGCTGGAATGGGAGAGGGTTTAAGGTCCTTATATAGCCTCAAAACTCACCGAAATAGACTCCTGTTCAAAGGTTACTGCTAATATAGGTATTTCGTCACTTTTCCAGCTCAAAAGAGAGGTTCTGGTGGCCCTCCTTGAGCCAAACGTCAGACTTAAGCTCACCACACATGGATCTATGAGGGATTACGTTTTCGACTCGATCGGATTCCAGATCGCACGTGGCGGACCACTTTCAGTTCAACGGTCAGTGGGCCACGATCCGAAATTCCAAGTACATGTAAATGTTCCTGAAATTTTTCCTGATCCGAGGGTGTAATTTGGTCTGATTCTGACGGTCTGGTTGCTTAATACTGATGCGCAAACGAAAGGTGCCAGATCACTATTCCAGATATTTTATTTTAAAAGGAATAGTGTTTTTCACACACCCTCGCTCCGGATCGAAATAAATGGCCGTGGGACATCGGAATCGCTGATTTTTGAGATGATTGTCAAGCCCAGTGGGGCGGTCCTGGTTCCTTAGCTTCGTGTTAATCGGACTCCCGATGTGCGATCTAGACCTCATACGAAGTTTCGTTTCAGTCCCGAGAGCAGACGGGTAATGAGTTTGGCTCTAGACTTTAGGGTAACCTAGAGTCACATGTTTTACAAGTTTTGGGTCTTGCAGATCGTATTTAAAGCGATCCCAACGGATTTCATGGCTAATCGAGTTTGCACTTAGTTAACTTTGTTAAATTTCTAAAGGATTTAATCCTAATTGTTTTCTGGTTGAGATGGTACTTAGGCCTTTGTAGTTTGTATATAAAGTGATCCAAGTTTTACTACTTAGCTAGTTTAAGTTAGTGTCTAGGGCGAAAGTGCTTTGAAAATTGAAAGCACAAGGTAGTAAGGGGTGGGATTTGTGAAGGAAGGAATGGGTTCAGGAGCGATTTTAGACTGTGGGATTTAGTTTGACAAGTTGATAAGGTCTTAGGATCGACCCATGCCCTAGAACATCTAATCCCAGGTTGGCAAAAATCCGGGATGTTACAATCTACCCCCCTTAAAACAAAATTTCGTCCCCGAAATGGCTAAGGGTAATAAGGGAAAATTTCTATTATTTCATTCGCCTAAGACTTATTGATTCCAAGTTTCTACGCGTGGTAGGGTATATACCAGCTGGTTCATTTTAGTCTACCCCCCTTAAAACTTAGTTTTATCCATTGCTCATACCCTAATGGTTTGCTACCATTTATTTCTTTACCTATTTGGAGTCTCGACGACAATTCCCAACAATTTAGAGCAAGATAGCTGTTTTCATTGTTTGACCAACACGGAGAGACGGTAATAGTGGGCTCGATCCCGATACATCGATCATCTACCGGGCCAGGGTAGGAAGCTCATCGTTCCCTTCCGAATCCTGGTGGATCCTGGTCGTCCGCTCGTCAGCAGAGAGTCCATCGGTAGTCGCCCAGGATTGAGCATTGGGTCAAGCCGCGAATGTTTCGCAGTTATATATTTCAGTAACTCCGTAGTCCGATCAATCTCTAAGAGAGGGATGCCCATCATTGAAAGGCTCAAATTGTTTATTCTAAGGTTGCCCTTTAGGTCTTAGTCTAAGAGAGTCCCTCATTATTATATGTCAAAGGAAAATGTGTGTGAATCAAATCGTAATAGATCATCCTAAATGGTTCCTTATAGTAGAACTTGCTAGGGCTTCTATAATGTTCGTATTCAACGAGCACCGTTTCGATCCTGGGCCAGTGGGGTAGGGTCCACCGCGTTCCGCTGCGCCACCCAGATCAAAGAGGCGTATTAGGTGACCTAACTAGATGAGGTTCATAATGTTCTACCCCCCCTAAAATTTTATTTCACCCTCAAGGCTCAAGAGCTATGCCCTGATCCGTGTCGGAACAAGGTGTAATTTAAGTCTTATCCTTGACATGAAATGAAATGCGGTCTCCCACAATATCAGTCTTGGTACCTAGGATTATAGAAAGGGGAGAGGGAGTATCACGGTCCCGACCTACCTTATGTACTCATGTCAAGCCTAAGCGGCAGGCTATCTTTCTGCGTTCATATGCCACAAAAAGTATGCCGACATGGCATGTAACTTGGGATCTAATTCCTAACTATTTGTTGCCATTTGGGCAATTCCTTAGGCCTAAAAGACAATCTCTATTGGCTATATGTTCTTAACGCTTCTCGAAGACGAAGTTATAAACTTTTAGTTGTAAGTGGTCGGGCCAACACGGAAGGAATGTTGTGTAGTGGGTCTGAGTCGGATACATGAATCTTCTGCCTCGCGAAGACAGAAAGTTTGCCATATCATTTCTTAATCCTAGTCGATCCCGACCTTCTGCTTGATCGGAGCATAGGGTTCATTGGTCACTACCAGAATTGAGAATTCGATTCAGACCGCGAATACCTCGCTTATGGATAGTTTCTCCACTCCGTGTTCCCGATTGTACTAAGTCCTTGAGAAGGCAATTCTAAGGGTCGTATTGATTTGACCTAACATTAATTCTCTAATCGTGAATAGTTTCTACGTCAAACAAGCTCCCTAAGAGTTACTAAGGAAGCCTGTGTGTACTAAGGGGATTTAACGAAGGAATGGGTCCTCGCTCCAACCAACTTAAGCCGACCAAACTAGTTCTATCATTCAATTGGCTTAGCCTAATTAATTAGTCTTTTACTTTCCTTAGCCTAACCAATAGTCTAGTCTTAATGTAGGAGTAGCGGTAATCCACTGGTTGTAATCCAAAGTCTATGCTTATACACTAGATGATTTTATACCCTTTCTAATATAGGAAATTGTTTATTGCTTAGGGTCAAACGTTGTCTAAGTAGAATTGAGTTGCCTGAACTTAAATTAACTATACTCGAGCACTACACATATGCTCATTCCAACTAAGAGGGTCCTAAGGTTCACATTACATATTTGTTGGATTTCCTACACGGTCAGGCCTGTCTAAGTCTAAGGGCACCGCTCAAGTCCAAAACTCCGAGGGTCTATTTGTCAAACAACCATTTACTCAGAAAGCTTAAGCTATCAGAGTGCGGTAGGTTAATGTATATCAAGGGACTTTATCACTTCAACACTATTTGGCAAGTGGTCTTAAGTTGTATTAAATGTGACCGCATTACTAATCCTACCTCGGGATTGGGAGTGACATGGTTGGTAGGAGGGTGGGTGGGGATCAAAATTATTGGTATAGGCTTTGGAAAATGAGCCTGGTGTCGGAAAGTGTGAGATGGGATTTCCAAATCCCAGGATAATGATTTTCTAAGCGAAATTTGGAAGGACAACTCAGAGTTTACATTTAAATGCATAACATCCACCAACACGGTATTAGAAAACATGGGATACAACCAATCTAGGGCCATACCATACACATACATTTATTATTACTTTTACAATTCAATCCACCTTACTCACCTAACGCAGTTGGCCGAACGGGCCTAGAGGGAGGGCCCTAGAGGGAGAAAAGGGCTGAAGTTTTTGGTTCTCCACGAACTTGGGTCTCAACAGTGGTTGTAGAGGCCCAAAGAACAGGGATTTGTAAAGGGAAGTGGAGAGATGGGTTGGGTAGAGAGGTTACACGTTTTTGAGCTCCAAATGAGGGGTGTAGGAGCTCAAATGAGAGAGAATGATGAGGGTAGGAGGATAGGTAGGGCTGTAAACGATGGAGTGATGTATGGTTGGACAGGAAACAACGAAATGGGCGATTGGAGTGGAGGTTTGAGAGAGAAAATAGCAAGAATAGGAGGAAAAGAGAGATGGGAGGGGCGTTTGAGAGAGAGAGGGGGCTTCCAGACCTAAAAATCCCAAACTCCAGCCAAAACCGCACGTGCCAGGGGGTAGGGGAGGTCAGGCCGACCAACCAGCCCCGGCCCGACCCGTACGGCCAAGTTTGGCGGAGGTCCACCTCCAGAGTGGAGGTTCCACCCCCGACCAAAGTGGCCGGTGGCTGCCGCCGCGGGGTGGGATGTGTTCTCCTTGGTCCCAAGGTGCCAAATGCACCCGGGTTCGACCCTGGATCTTAGTAAATTTAAGTGGGGAGGCCCCCGACTCCAGTTGAGGACATTTTGGGGCCACTTTACAAACTAGAATGATTTTATATATCATGTGACATATGATTTGGGGGTAGGAGGAGCTAATCTATCCAACTAACCCATTTACTTGGTTAGATTCCAAAGTTTGAATGGTCAAAAGTCCAAATTATACATATATTTACTATTTATAGTAAATTTTTGTTTAGGTGTTATTCTTCGTCATTTATACGTTAGAATTTATATCTGGTATGATAGGATTTAGAAAAAATTTAAGAATGAAGTGGTGCAAGGAGAGATTTTGAAGAAATTGGGTAAAAAAGGGTTTTAGGCTTTGGTGTTGTGGTTGACCCACAATCTAAGGACATTCGTCTCTAAGGAATGACTCAAACCCGTCGACTGATGGCCTAGAAGTGATTCGGGATTGTTTCGCTTGATCATGGGTGTGTACGACCCAATCTCAACGGTCGATTTCGGTTGGTTTCGCCGTTCGGTGAATTTGGAAAATCCTAAGTTAGTTTCTATGTTTCGTCGCTCCCTCCTAAGTCAGAGTGCGTCAGAGTGCGTAGTGTGACCATAACCCAGGTCCGGTTTAATCAAAATCATGCTCTGATACCATCTTGTAACGCCCTGAAAATCGGGGGTCGAGCATAAACTCAACTCCCGAGTTCCAGAACATCACTTATGCAACAAAATGAATGATGATTGAATGTTGACTGTATTCGTGCATTGAACATGAGTGAGATTAAGCCAAACAGCATATCATACTCCAGAGACAGTTAAATTTGCAAGCGGAAGACTGTGATAGATAGATAAAATATATAACTTATGATGAGTCTCCAGAGTGTGATAACATTACCAGGTTAAATAAATACAAGTGCAGTTCTAAATATACAAATGTGAGGAAGTGTAATGCCTCTATCCCATGTACCATAGCCCCGTCAATACAATATCAGGTCTTCATTGACCTGCCAGAGAGATACAGATAGGAGAACTCCTCCTATCATCACAGAAGTAGTCCGGCTCTGCTTCACAAGCATCGCCATCACCTGAAACTCAACAAATCTGGTTGGTGTGTACAACACCGTCCCGTAACGTGGGAGTGAGTGATCAACTCAGTGGAACAGTAAAGCATAGGTTAACATGTTATCAATTCAATCAAGCAGTAATGATAAAGCAGTACAAATCAAACAATTCTAACTACTCTTGTAAATGCAAAAATGAAATGACATGATGCTGTATGCCCTTGCCAAACCACCCTCAAGCGACATCATCTTACGTTCGCGAATGCTTACTCCCTCAGTGCGCCACATCTACAAAGCACATGCGGTGCGATGATGCTCATGATTACCAAGTTTTTATTAGTCCAGTTCAAACAGCAGTATTGGGAAACTAAGGTACCTCCCTTGTATCATTCCCAAACATGATCCATTCTAGGGTCGTCAATCCTAGTTATTCTCATACGATATTATGGTTTGAGAAGCGTAGTGAAGGCATCGCAAAGGGCTCATCACCCGTCAGCGCGGATACAGATCTCACCGTATGCGGCTCAATTGCTGGCCGTCAGCTCGAGTACAGGTCTCACCGTACTCGGCTCAATCACTAGCCGTCAGCTCAAGTACAGGTCTCACCGTACTCGGCTCAACTCACACTCTAGTTGCTGTGAAAGACTCGTGGCCAATCACAGACCCTTGGAGTGTACTCGATGATACCACGGAGGACTCGTCGCCCGTCAGCACGAGCACAGATCTCACCGTACTCGGCTCTCGCCGAAGTATCGACAGCTCGAATACAGTGTCCCATACCACCATATTCGGCTCACGAGTTGATTGCGCAATGGTCACTACGGGGAGGCACATGGCCCCAGCGTAGGCCGACAGCTCGACCACGGTGTCCCATACCACCATGCCCGGCTCATGCGACTTAGCGGATCTAGGTACCATGGTTAAACGGGGATCGCCACTGGTAAGTTTGGTACCCTAGGTTCAAGCAGAGTAGCGACCAAAACAGGGTGAACATGCATAAGGCAGATCGGGTTACTTGATGAGCTCGACTAGCACGATCGCCCGTTGAGCTGCACGACATGAAGTGCATAAACAACTTCGTGTGGCCTAGCCACTGCCGACAGGCAACGCACGACTCGAGTTCGTCGAACACATCCACGTGGCAAATGAATCTCAGCCACGAGTTCAATCTCGTTACCGATTGCCTGGACTATAATCATAGCCCCAAACACAATCAATTACAGAGATATAAAGCAGTAATAGATCAGGATTCAAATCATACAATCAGTCTGGTATTATCCGTTTAGGGCTGCCAGGGCTGTTGCACGCACTCGTTGCTCCGCTCCCCCATCACCCATGACGGATCATACAACATAAATATAAATTTAAACATATGCATTACATAGTTAAAATCATAAAACAGTTGAGCATGTTATGAAGCACAACACAAGCATGAGTTTGTACATGTTCAAATCCTAATCACACAACTATCAAAGGAGATCATACACATAGTGAAAAGAGGTTGAGAATCATATCTCAACACCCTTATATATTACAATTTGCCAACTACTACACATTCAGACATTTCAAGAAACACTTAAACAACATACATCAACATACATGACATATGTCGATCACATAGGCATTAGGCCAAATCCTTTCACTAGGGAGTTGCCCCAATCATAATACGCGTACACCCACGACGGATAGTCATGGCAAGTAGGAATCCAAGTTCCATATCCATTCAGTCATTTCCACAAACACTTGGGCCACACATTTTAGCATATATAGGGTATAATGGCCGTGGCGTGATTTAGGGCAAATCCTTTCGTCAAAGGGGGGTATCGCCAATATAACAATCATGAATCCATGACAATTAGTCATGGCGAGCATGAATGAGAATTCCATACTCATTCAGCCATTTCCACAAACACTTAGAATACACTATTACAACATACATGGTGTATGTTAGTAAAACATGTATTAGGGTTATCCTTTAGCCAAGCTAGTATTTTATCCATGTATAATATATTACTACAGCAAATAATCATGATACATACATCTCCAAAATTTATACGTATACAGTATTTCTAGAATACACAATTTCAACATACGTAGCATTTACAAGTGAACATGTATTACGGCGATTCCTTTCGCCAAACTAGTATTTTATCCATATATAGTATAATCATACATTAAATAAACATGTTAAACACTTCTCCAAAAAAAATACGTATACGGTATTTCTACGTATATCTAGAGTATGTGAAATTCCATATTCTACAATGTTAATCGAAACAGGAAACGGAAAGCACTTTGTACATGTGCAATTGCATGCAGATCATGAATCTATCATTATCTGACATTGAAAGCGTTGAAAAACGTAACTTATACGCTTAAAGTCCGCACCTTGTGTCGTAGAATCGTAACGGAGTTGATAGGTTTGCTAAGCTTCCGTATACGGCAACTAGGCGACCTATAGAACGAAATAGATTAGCTATTTCACAACCTACAACAGTCTAAACTCTAAAACAGATTAGGGTTAGGGTTTCTTACCTAGAAACGGGGCTGGAATCACCGGGAAAGCGATGAGAAAAGGGATGGTGCAGCCCGTGTGGTGGCAGGGAACGACGGCAGGGAGATTCTCCCACTTCTCCCTCACTTTCTCTCTCTTTTCCCTCTCTCAAATCCAAATTCGTATGGCTGGAATGGGAGAGGGTTTAAGGTCCTTATATAGCCTCAAAACTCACCGAAATAGACTCCTGTTCAAAGGTTACTGCTAATATAGGTATTTCGTCACTTTTCCAGCTCAAAAGAGAGGTTCTGGTGGCCCTCCTTGAGCCAAACGTCAGACTTAAGCTCACCACACATGGATCTATGAGGGATTACGTTTTCGACTCGAACGGATTCCCAGATCGCACGTGGCGGGCCACTTTCAGTTCAACGGTCAGTGGGCCACGATCCGAAATTCCAAGTACATGTAAATGTTCCTGAAATTTTTCCTGATCCGGGGTGGGTAATTTGGTCTGATTCTGACGGTCTGGTTGCTTAATACTGATGCGCAAGCGAAAGGTGCCAGATCACTATTCCAGATATTTTATTTTCAAAAGGAATAGTGTTTTTCACACACCCTCGTTCCGGATCGAAATAAATGGCCGTGGGACATCGGAATCGCCTGATTTTTGAGATGATTGTCAAGCCCAGTGGGGCGGTCCTGGTTCCTTAGCTTCGTGTTAATCGGACTCCCGATGTGCGATCTAGACCTCATACGAAGTTTCGTTTCAGTCCCGAGAGCAGACGGGTAATGAGTTTGGCTCTAGACTTTAGGGTAACCTAGAGTCACATGTCTTACAAGTTTTGGGTCTTGCAGATCGTATTTAAAGCGATCCCAACGGATTTCATGGCTAGTCGAGTTTGCGCTTAGTTAACTTTGTTAAATTTCTAAAGGATTTAATCCTAATTGTTTTCTGGTTGAGATGGTACTTAGGCCTTTGTAGTTTGTATATAAAGTGATCCAAGTTTACTACTTAGCTAGTTTAAGTTAGTGTCTAGGGCGAAAGTGCTTTGAAAAATTGAAAGCACAGGTAGTAAAGGGGGTGGGATTTGTGAAGGAAATGGGTTCAGGAGCGATTTTAGACTGTGGGATTTAGTTTTGACAAGTTGATAAGGTCTTAGGATCGACCCATTGCCCTAGAACGTCTAATCCCAGGTTGGCAAAAATCCGGGATGTTACACTGTTAGGATTGTTGCCACATCTGTGGCACCCACTACGATGAGCTTTCGACATGCATCCGGTATCATTTGAAATTGCGGTTATGGGCCGCGATGTGTCTAAGTGCGAAATATGACAGAGCTATAAAATGTATACTAAGTCCTAGAGAGGGGGTGAATTATGCCAATTTAAAATCCTAATTGCCTAACTTAAACTAATTCGTAATTAAACTAAGCAAAACAATATAACTCTAAAAGCTTCTAAGCCAATAGAGGGTCCAATCACATAGGCTACTCAAGATATGCAAATTAAGCAACTAGCCTATAACATAGTGAACATGTGTGTATGGAATATGCTACTTATCAATTCTAGGCATTCATCCAATCATGCATATATACCTAAGCATTCAAACACATAAGCATAATTAAATAGATGTGCAAATGACAATCCCAAACACAAGCATGTATAGTGGTTTGGGTACGTGCCTACTCCACTCCCGGCAGATGCACTCAACCCATGAGTGTACCAGATTTCACTATCGGAGGTTTTAAACCATGTCCACTTCAAACATTTACAGCCCTACACAAGGACTCTACAATTTATGTCCTACGTAAGAGCAAAGGTCCTACTCCCGAACCTGACAGTTTAGGCCGTACAGGCCAAGGTCCTAATCCCGAACCTAAGATTTATGCTCTACACAAGAGCAAGGATCCTACTCCCGAACCCAACAATTTAGCCCACATAGGCCAAGGTCCTACTCCCAAACCTACTATTTATGTTCTACACAAGAGCAAGAGTCATACTCCCGAACCCAACAATTTAGGCCACACAGGTCAAGGTCCTACTCCCGAACCTAAGATTTATGCTCTACACAAGAGCAAGGGTCTTACTCCCGAACCCAAATCGAGTTTGAGGATAACAAACGCTTAGCCTCAATCCTACACAAGGAATGAGGCTAACCTATAGACTCCTAACAATGACACTTACTTGTCGAATTGAGTCCCTTTTTATAGCTCCTCTTGGGTTGCTTGATTTTTCACTCTTTAATGCTTCAATCAGCTCCCCAATGCTCCCCCGATCATGTTGTTGCTGCTTTGCTAAGGCTTCAGCTCCACGATCAATCTCCTTGCATTTGATGCTTCTTTCAAGATGACCAAGGTAATGGGAGTAAGTTGAATATTCTATTACTAATAGGAAGTTGTTTTTCCTCGGGGATTCAATCGATGGACACTCTAGAGTATCATAGAGACTATAGATATATTTATAAGGTTGGTCTCAATACTCTAGAGAAGGAATGAGATCATGTTTTTCCTTAATAGAAGCATGAAATGCTTGTTTGAGTGATGAATCACAAGGAAGAGGGCATGAGTCTCAATGGAAAAGAGTTCTAGGCATTAGGATTGAGATGCTCTAAAGTCTCTTGAATGTCAAAATTCATCCACTTTGTAAAGATCTGGATGATATTTTTATAGGAAAAAGTCTCAATGGATCTTTAACGGCTAGTTTTCGATTTTACCGAGGAGTCTTCGGTCAAACCAAAATATGTTCGGTCGGATAGAATAAACTCTGAAACTTGCTGGACAGTTTTGGGATGTTTCAGTCGCACTGAAGTTGTCATTCGGTCGGGTCAAGTCCAACTAAATAAAGACAAATTTTCTTGTTAAGTTTTTTTCCTTCAATAGCCATGTTCGGTTGGACCGACGCTATGATTGATCGGACCGAAGGTTGTTGTTTTTTAATGAATGTTTCAACAACTTTAAACCTCTAAGGTCAAATTTAAGGAGATAGGAAATATGAACTTTATGGCTTAAGGGATGATCAAAATGGAGTTTCCTATTTGGGTTAAGATCATCTAGAGGCTATAGGGTTGTTTTGGGTCAAGGGTTAAGGTCACCAAGGCCACCTGTTTACCTGTACTTGTCACCTTGATGCTTCTGCTCCACTGTGTCTTTGATCTTCGCTTTCCAAAGGCTCAACCGACTTTACGACACCACGACTCACGTGATTGACAAACCAGTGTGGAAAATGAGTGCACTAATATCATTCCCTCCATTCTGGCGAGTTTTTGAGTGTTTTTTTAAAGATCTTCGGCCACACTCTTCGACGTAAAAGTTATGATTACCAAGGACAGATTTAGGTTAAGATAATAGTGGCTTTTGTGTATTGTTTTTTTGGGAGTTTGTGAGAGTTTGTGAAATGGATGAATTTTGTAATGGAAGAATGTAACATCTCAAAAAAATCCGTACAAAGACCCGAGTACCACCTCAGGCAGAAATCACTGAGGACCAAATCCTTTAGAAATTAGACGAAGATTAATTAAGTGCTTAACAAAATCACCTGTCGAATTAGCTCAGACAACTTTTAATATGAACTGAAAGACCCAAAATCAGTAGGATCGCTGACGCTACGTTACCTGAAACCTAGGATCAATTTATAAACCCAGTTACTCTCGGGAGATCATTGAAACTCCGTATCAGACCTGGACTACGCGTCGAAAGTCTGATAAATACGAAACTATACCGTTATGACCACCTCACTGGACTTGACAACCACCTCGGAAATCAAGTCCAGATAATATCTCAAAACCCACAACTTGAGCCCGGAGCGAAGTGTGTGAGAAACGCGAATATCTTTAGAAAATGAACTCAGACTTAAGTGAATTGAGTCATTCGCTTGCAGGCCAAATTTAAGGATTTAGACCGTCAGAATCTGACCCAACTACACCCTTGGATCAGGAAAAATTTTCAACACACGTCAGTGTACTTGTGGTCCTGATCGAGTATCGGTGACCGTTGAACTGAAACTGGTCCCCCGCAATCGATCTGTAAATCCGATCGGACCGAAAACTTAACTCGACCTAGATCCAATTTCAAGAGGCTTAAGTTCGACCGCATGTAGAAAAGGGGTCTCCAGATCAACTCCGTTGGACCGAAACAGCCAGTCTTTGGCTATAACCCAAGTATACCATGGCCCTGGGGCCATTCCCATCACTTTTGGGCCTATATAAGCACCTTAAACCCTCTCTCTCTCATTCCATACGAATTTACAACCCTAGGAGAGAGAAGAGAGAAAAGAGAAGAAGAAAGTGAGGAGAAGAGAGAGTGTTGGAGTTTGTTCTTGGGATTCTTCCCTACCACTCTACGTGCTTAACCATCGCTATCGTGTCGCTATTCCGGCGATTTTGACTCCGTTCTTGGGTAAGGAATCTTAACCCTAATCTGTTTTAAACATCCAAATAAAGGGTGGAATAGCTAACCTATTCCATGTTATAGGTTGTTGTGGTGTCATAGACAATGACTTAGTGTTTAAACTGAGTTCGTTACGAGTCTACCGGCGAAAGGTGTGGACTATAAATATTTAGGTTATGGTTTTCAAGGCTTTTAATGTCAGTTAATGATTTATGACTGACTTGATTACTATCACATGCTTAGATACGATGTTTCTCGCACTTTACACATATATATGAACTATGTTGAATATAGTGTATTCCATGTGTTTGTTGATATGATTGAATGAGTATGGAATTTGGATTCATACTTGCCATGATTATTCGCCGTGAATATATGATTGTTATGCGTGTGACAACTCCTTGGTAAAAGGATTTGCCCTAACACCTTTTATAACTAACATACGTCACGTATGTTGAAGTGTGTAGTCTACGTGCTTGTAAAAATGTCTGAATGAATATGGAATTTGGATCTATGTTCACCATGATTATTAACGATGAAGATATGCTTGTTGTGTATGTGGCAACTCCTTTGTAAAAAGGGCTTGCCAGGATATATGTTATAACTAGTCTAATACAAGTATGTTGAAATGTGTAGTCTAAGTGTTTGATAAAATGCCTGAATGAGAAAATGCATGTTGAGATGTATTTAATGAGGGTGTTGAGATAAGATTCTCAATTGCCTTATCTATAGTTACAATTTCCCTCATGTAACCTATCTTGCTATTTCGTGATTTATGAATGAAATGCCTTTGTATGTTAACATGTTTCTTATGTGTTTGATAAAATGCTCAAATGAGTGTTGTGCTTGGATTATTTGTTAAATGCCTATATGATTATCACGTGTCTCCATATGCTGCATTTGAATATGATTGGGACTACTACATAGTCCAGGCAATCGGTAATAATTCCTGGTTAAGTGGCCGAACAAGTCTTGCCACATTTAAAAAGTTCAGTGAATCCGAGTTGTACGATGATTGTCGACAGTAGTACCATGTCGACTAATTCAGCGTACGCTCGTTCCAGTCAAACTTGTCTAATAAACCGATTGGCTTATTGTGTGTTTACCATGTATGGACGCTCTTACTTGAATCTAAGGTACCAACTTACCAGTGAAAAGCCCGTTTAACCATGGTACCATGATCCGCTAAGACTCATGAGCCGGGCATGGTGGTACGGGACACCGTGGTCAAGCTGTCAACCTACGCTGGGGCAACGAGCCTCCCCATAGTGACCAGTGAGCAACCCAAATTCGTGAACTGAATATGGTGGTATGAGACACTGTATTCGAGATGTCGGCCTACACTGGCGCAGCTTGGCTATGGTCCCCAATCGGGTCGGTGACGAGCCTCTGAAAATAAACTGTCAGTTGGTAGGGCATTGGTGGGGTGACCTCGAGTGTGAATTGAGCCTATGCAGACGGTGACAAGCCTCTCGTAGTAACCTACAGTATAAACTCTTGAACTTGCCTATCGTATGTGATAAACTAGGATTGACGACCCTAGATGGATCATTGTTTGGATAAATGATATAAAGGGAGGTACCTTAGCTTCCCAATCCTGCTGTATGAAAAGGTCTAATAAGAACTCGGTAATCATGCTCATGCACCGCATTGCATGTGCCTTTGGCGTTGCTGTTGAGCACAGAGGAAGGCTTGCATGTCGCGACCGTAAGAGGAAGATCGCAGAGGGTGCATCATTAATACATATCATGTTTGCATTAACCAGAGTACTTAGGGATGTTTGATTGTATTGCTTTATCATTACTGCTTGATTGAATTGATAACATGTTAACCTTTATTTTATAACTCCATTGAGTTGATCACTCACTCCCACGTTCTGGGACGATGTTTTAAAACACCAACCAGAGTCTGTTGTAGTTGCAGATGATGGCGAAGCTGACGAAGTAGAGCCTGACTTTTATGATGATGATGAGTTCTCCTATATGCAACTTTCAGGTGGGCCTATCTAGACCATGTTCTGATCGACGAGGTTACAGGGATGCTGATTAGTTGTCATTACACCTTTTTATTTTATATTTTAAAACTCACATGTATATATATTTTGTCCATTTTGGGAGTATACATGTGCATACTTAACCTGGTAACATGTTCACACTCTGGAGACCCACATCAGTTTATATATTTTATGTATCTATCATAGTCTTCTGTTTGCTTAAATCTAACTGTCTCTGGAGTATGATATGCTGATTTGGTATAATCATACTCATGTTTAAGGCACTAATACAGACAACATCTAATCATCATTATCTATGCTGCATAAGTGATGTGCTGGAACTTCGGAGTTGGGCTCCTGCTCGACCCCCGATTTTCAGGGCGTTACAAGTTGGTATCAAAGCATGATTTGGATTAAACTGGACCTGGGTTATGGTTACACGATGCCCACTAACGTACTTTGACTTAGGAGGGTGCGATAGAATGTAGAAACAATTATAGGATTTCCAGTTTCGTCGGACGTCGGATTCGGCAGAAACTGACCTTCGTAGTTCACTTCATAGGCCCCGTGGATCATGTAAGACGATCCAAATCTCTTCTTAGTCTGTCCATCGACGAGTTTAGACGGCAATTCAGTCAATCCCGAGCGTAAAACACGCCAAAGCGTGAATATTTGCAAGTGGGAGTGCGAATGTGCACCGAACCAATGCGGGGGGCCATACTGCTACTTAAAATAGGATTCGAGGTGGGTCCCATGACTTTTTGGCACCCCGGGGGGGTGTGGACCCCGCCCCCATGTAGACCCATCGCCGGCAAAGCAGACGCCCAGCGGGGCCCCCGCCCAGTCACGCAGCGCCCCGACGAGGCCCCCTGCCACTCGGCAGGGCCCCGCCAACCGACCGTCTAAAGGGCCCTCCACACACGCGTGGGACCCCTCTTCCTTCTCTAAAAACCCCTTTTAGGGTATTTTTACAAAATCTCAACCCCCCTCCACTCCATATTCTCTCCCAAACCCCTCAAATCTTCCTTCCTCTCTAACCCATTGCACTAAACCCATCTTCAAGCTTCAAATCTTCTTCTTTCATCATCACTACCTCCCTATTTCTCTTTTCAAGTGATCCAAACCCACTAACTTTTTCAATCCCTCTCAAATCTTCTTCCATATCTTCCAAACACCACCTTTTCCTTCATTTTTCACACCATCTCCCTCTTTTCTTCCCATTTGAGTACACAAACCCACTTGTGTGCCTCACAACTCCAAAACCCATCAACCCATCCTATTCTCAATGGCTTTCTTTGAAGTGGTCACCGCCATCTTCTCCATCTCTACGCTCTTGTCTCTCATGACGAGGAAAAGAGGGCCCCGGATGAGGCCGGGCCAAGCCGACCACATCGTCCTACAAGGAGGATGGACGCCAAAGCAAGTACTAGTGTCGGGCAAGAACAGAGGTCAAAGTGGGACCTCGATCCTTGGATTCCATTGGAGAGATCCCTACTACCGAACATCGGTCTCGGTAAGTTCCGTAACTGCAAAGTCGTGTTTGAAGCACACGTCTATGAGAAAATGTTTGGGACGTATCCAGTGATTGACTTCCTTCTGGACAATGGGTGGGGGCCCATATTTGAGGGAAAGGAACCTACAAGCGAAAACATTGTGCGCACTTTTTATGCCCTCATTCAGAATCCGATATATGAGCCCCTCCAGTTTACCATTTCTTTGGGTAGGAAGGAGATTACGATTGGTGTGAATGAGATTGCTCGTGTCATGGGTGTTAAGAAGGGATTGGTGCATGCTAGCGAGAAGAATTGCGCTAGTAAGCAGGAGAAGAGACTCTGCACGCGATTCTTCTGTGGCCAGCTCGAGAAGTGGAGGCGGGGGACTGGCCTCGCTTCAACCAAAATGACAAATGATTTACGTCTGCTCCACAACATATGCACGTATAACGTGTATCCCCAGTCGAGTAACCGCATCGAGTGCTGGAGGTTCGTGGTGGAATTCTTGTTTCGAGTTGGGAAAGGAGACAAAGTATGTTTGCCCACTCTCATCCTAACATAGATAATCAAAGCGGCGAGATCCAATAGGGAAAGCACCGTGCTGCCATTCGGCCGACTGATTTGCAAGATCGCCTGCCGCTACAGCTTCCAACTCCATATGGATGACGTCGCCCTAATCCATATTATCAGTGCAAGCACGCTTGATAATATGGGGATTGGTGCAAGGCAACACTGAGCCTGCCTTGGGGAGCAGAGTGACGATACAGAAGAGGAGGGTGATGATGTCGAAGGGGAAAGTGATGATATCGAGAAGAGCGAGGGTGAGGAAGAAAGTGGCAATGAAGAAGAAGGGAGTAGTGAGGATGGCAATAGGAATGACAGCGGTGGTGAGGAGGAAGAGAGTGAGGAAGAAGGCAGAGATGAGTCAGAGGAAGAAGGCGAAGAGAGGAAGGGTAGGAAGAGGATGAAGAGGAGGCCCAAGGTACTGATGAGGGCTCTCCTCCCGCTGCACAGGGGCGCGATAGTGATCGGGCTGCTATAGAAGCCCGCTTGGCTCGACTTGAGGAGGGTCAGGTTGGCCTACAATAGGAGGTCACAGCGACCAGAGCCAAGCTTGAAGAGAGCCAGCCTTCGTGAAGCAAAAATTCAATAAAGTATCTCGCACCTTGAGGGTTATCCTGTGTTGTCTACAGGATAAGGGTGCACCTCCTCCATCATCAGATTCGGATGACTAGTCACATGTGTGGTTTTCTTTTAGTTTGCTTTGTTGCTTGCCTTCTTGTTTCTATGTGGTACTTGATATGGCTTACAAATATCGCAGTTGAAACTTTTGCTTAGATTAGTTCACCTGCGTTTTGTCATGCATATCCATGTAATGCTACACCTCATGTTATTGTGACAATTTTGCGTAAATGAAGCATGATGAAGTTTCCTTTGGTTCGGAATGAGTGATGACGTGGTTGTGAGTATGTGCGCTTATGTTAAATCTAACACGGGTTGCGCCCTATGTTGTATATAGGGTATGCTACCTAAGAACACTCAGAGTACAACACGTCTTGCACTTGACAGATCGATTGACAGGGCATCTCCCCTGAATGATAGCCATACAGACCCTAGCTTGGGCCCGGACTTTGAGACGATGCTGGATTCACAACCGGCCACTGGCCCCACCAATGGGCTAACACCTTTTGCACCACCGGTTCCCAAACAGAACTGTGCGTCCACATCAACGCCACACATACCTCAGTTGGCTCTTCCTCCTGATAGGTTAGAGCAGATGATGCTCTTGATGCAACAGCAGCAACAACAACAGCAACAGTTTTTCGCCACCATAACGGGGGTCTTTGCCCAGAGTATGGGTGTGGTTATGCCTACACCACCTACACACCCTGCTGGGAACATGAATACCAGCGGACTTTTTGAGCGCTTTCAGCATTTCTATCCTCCCACTTTTGCGGGTACTTACAAACCTGAGGAGGCTGATTGTTGGCTAGATTGCATCTCTAAGATGTTAAAGCCGCTACACTGCACTTAGGCAGAACAAGTTGAGCTAGCCACCTATATGTTCGAGAATGAGGCTAGTTTATAGTGGGACAATATCCTACGAATAGCTCCCGCAGGACACGTGTGAACTTGGGAGGCCTTTGACATGCGCTTCCACGAGAAGTATTTCCCTCTCACGTACCGTGATGAAAAGGAGGGTAAGTTTCTTCGCCTCCGATAGGGAGGGATGACCGTGACAGAATACGAGAACAGATTTACGGAGCTAGCCAAATACGCTCCTTTGATACTGGCAGATGAACCGATGAAAATGCGGCATTTTTCAGATGGGTTGCGTCTCGATATCCGCACTAAGACGTGTTGCGCTAGCATTCTCAATTACGCTGAGCAAGTCAACGTGTTTCTATGAGCTGAACGTGTTTCTATGAGCTGAACAAGATGGAGACAAATTTCTCAGACACATATACCAATGGGCTCGAGGCCTCAGCTCGAATCACAGCACTGGCCAGTCCTAGGTAAGAGGCCATATATAGACTCGCCTCCCAGGCCCATAGCTCCGCCGACCCGGCAGAGGCGAACGAAACATTGGTGTACATACTGCAACAAAGGGAGACACATTGACCCCTTCTTTTTCACTAAGATGAAAGACAACGGTGTCACGCCACCTTAGAAGATCGACCGTCAACCGTCACGGGGTATAACGACTCCATCCCTACAATATGCACCACCAGCGCAACCATATTACTGACCGCCTGTAACTTAGAATAGGTCACCTCAACGACCTATGATAGCGCAACCAGACCATCCTCAACAAGCCCGTGTGGATGCACTTGCAACTGAAGCACCTGAGTCAGCAACCGCAGGACCTTTGGCCTTTGAGGCCACTGCCCACATTCAAGGTACACCTGTATTCCTATTGGTAGACACTGGGTCTATTAAACCAATTCATATGAAAGAATAGGCCTAACAATGGATTACTATACACATTATAAAAATAATATGGTAACTAGAGGTAGCAAATATGTTGTAAATAATAGAAGGGTCGAAACAGACAATTTCTACAACTTCGAGTTACCAATAGACTGGTCATACCTTTTCATATTAAAGTTTAGTATTTGGTGTCTATTTAGGAATTATTTGTAATCATACTAGGAATCATCCTGTGATTAAATTTAAATTATACATATATATATATTAATTATTTTTGTGTAATTAAATTAGAACCCTTGAGTAGGATTGGTTTCATAGTTTAATACTCCGTAAGTTCATGTTAGAGGTGGACTACAGTAAAATATTATAAGTTTCCTATTCCCTTGAAAATTCAAGATTCATACCGCGTCGAAGAGATGTCCCTCTTCTTTCCTGTCCTGCGGCCTTATGTCGCTAACATTCCAAACTTTTAAAATATTTTAGAATTCTCGACTCTTCCTTCCCTCCCGAAGTTAATGAAACTGAAGTGCAATCTGCCCATAACCCCCTAGCCGTATGATCAAAATGGTGACATACAAATATAACTTTAGGAGATTGAAAACCCTTCTAGTATAGTCTTTTGACTATGAACACCCAGGAAGAACTTAGTATCCACCAAGTTAAACATAGGTTAAACAAGAACTCTCGTTGAACAAGACCCAAAGGACAACCTAATAGATGTGAGGCTTGAACCTCCTAATGAATTATAATACTCCTTAAATACTTAGGATGATCAGGTTTCGGAATTTCAGAACCATATTCCTACGAGGCATTCGCGGCTTAACTCAATTCTCAATTCTGGGTGATTACAAAAGGATTCACTGCTTTGACCAAGTAGAAGACCAGGATCCATCAGGATTAGGAAGGGATACAACGTGTTGTCTGCCCTGGTCAGGCGGGTAATCGACGTATCGAATTTGAGCCACCACAACTGTCTTTCCGTATTAGCCCGATCATAAAGAGTAGATTATATCACCCTAGGTAAACTTAACGTAAACCTTAACACGATAATAATGATTTTGACATTTATCTTCAACCTCAAACGACTAAGTAGAATGAACTGATTAATTTATATCAACACTCAGATAATAAATTATTAGGGGGGTAGACCAATACGAGTAACTCCGTAGTTGATGGTAAGTTATTGTTACCTATTAAGCACGTAGTGTAAACTTTACTTATATAGGCCGTTTGACAAGACTGAATAACGGTATAAGGTACCGGGTAGATGAAGTGAGGTAACGTATCCTGGAAAAATCCGTACAAAGACCCGAGTACCCCTCAGGCAAAAATCACTAAGGACCAAATCCTTTAGAAATTAGACAAAGATTAATTAAGTGCTTAACGAAATCACCTGTCGAATTAGCTTGGATAGCTTTTAATACGAACTGAAAAACCCAAAATCAGTAGGATCGCTGACGCTACGTTACCCTGAAGCCTAGGATCAATCTATAAACCTAGTTACCCTCGGGAGCGCATTGAAACTCCGTATCGGACCTGAGCTGCGCGTCGAAAGTTTGATAAATACGAAACTATATCGTTATGACCACCTCACTGGACTTGACAACCATCTCGGAATCAAGTCCAGATAATATCCCGAAACGCACAACTTGAGCCCGGAGCGAAGTGTGTGAGAAACGTGAATATCTTTAGAAAATGAACTCAGACTTAAGTGAATTGAGTCATTCGCTTATAGGCCAAATCTAAGGATTTAGACAGTCAGAATCTGACCCAACTAAACCCTCGGATTAGGGAAAATTTTCAACACACGTCAGTGTAATTGTGACCCTGATCGAGTACCGGTGACCGTTGAACTGAAACTGGTCCCCCGCGGTCGATCTGTAAATCCAATCGGACCGAAAACTTAACTCGACCTAGATCCAATGTCAGGAGGCTTAAGTTCGGCCGCATGCAGAAAAAGGGCCTCCAAATCAGTTCCGTTGGACCGAAACAGCCAATCTTTAGCTATAACCTAAGTATATCATGGCCCTGGGGCCATTCCCATTAGTTCTGGGCCTATATAAGTACCTTAAACCCTCTCTCTCATTCCATACGAATTTACAACCCTAGGAGAGAGAAGAGAGAGAAAAGAGAAGAAGAAAGTGAGGAGAAGAGAGAGAGTGTTGGAGTTTGTTCCTGGATTCTTCCCTGCCACTCCATGTGCTTAACCATCACTACCGTGTCGCTCTTCCGGCGATTCCTGAAAGTGCCCTGGTTTGTCAAGTTACGTGAATGTTGAGTCAGAGTGTCTACAGATCCTGATAGGAAGATCAACTCAAGCGTCTGTCTCAACTGGATGTGTGAAAGCTCGTCACAGGTAAAACTAAAGCCTCACATCCCATGACCTAAAACACCAGGTGAAGAAAACCCTTAAAAACAAGTTAGAAATCATAGAGTTTTAAGGTGAGAAAACTTTTTTCATAATAGAAAAATCTCTAAGTTTTTCTCGCCTTGTCGATTTTATCGAAACACCCTCGATATGATCGACTTGCTCTATCGATGTCCTTGATACCTTAACGATATTATCGATGTGAGGACCAAAAGTGTCCAGCAACTAAATATTCATCTGGACGGATTTATCGATGTATCGATACACCTATCGATATCATCGATATAAGCACTAAATATGTCTAGCAACTTCACAACATATCTGGACAAATTATCGATGTATCGATACACCTATCGATATCATCGATATTTAAATCTTGAGTCCATCGAGAGTGGCTCGATAAGATCGACAGGCAGATTTTCGGCGCCCCTGTTTTTTAATGAAAATCTTAAATTCCTTCGATATATCAATGCTCTTCCGATATGATCTGAAATCAAATATCGATAACATCGGAAGTCCATCGATGATATCGATCGAGGGCGTGCTTATCTTACAGCAGATATTTCAGGATATTTTTAAACTATGATCGGGAGCCCTTCGATAGAATCGATATTCAAATATTGATGATATCGGCACCAGGTCTATTGCATCGAACAAGGTCATAAACTATCCAGCAAAGTTAAAGACAAATCCGCTGGATTTATCGATGTCTCAATTCTGATCTCAATATCATCGACATTCAAATTCTGATGATCTCGATGGTTCCCCGATCATTTATGAAAGCCTGAAATATTTCAATGTCAAGTCTCTCTCATTTTTCAAGTGTCGATGAATCGATCCTATCATCGATGGAATCAGAGTTCGAAATCCGATGACATCGACAATAGTTTCGATTCATCGACCAATTGGCAAAGAGTTTCAAAAGCGTATGACATTGAGTCCGAGTCATCAAGCAGACTATCGATGCTATCGAGAGTATACGCTTGATGATATCGAACCTGTTTGATAATATCAAACTCTGTCATAAATGTGACCGTTTTATATCCGTTGGAACTTTTTGCCTATATATAGAGGACTTGTCTTTTGTTGCTGTGAGAGAGAAAGAAGAGAGAGCTTTTGAGTGTTTAACCTTAGATCATATACCCAAAACCCTTTCTCTCAAGGAAGTTCATCCTCCAATCCACCCTTACCATTGATAATCATTAGAGTGGATTGGGGAATGAACTTCCGCATTCAAGGATCCTCCATATACTACCTTAATGGCAAATCATTAAGTTGGGATGCCTTAAATGCCTAGATGATTGGAACTACTCTATCTTCCTTATAGGAAAATCTTTAGAGAGTAGGATTCCATCATAACCTTGACCCAACCTGAAGCCAAGTATTGGTATATTATCTTGTGTTACGGATCAAGGGAGCAGAAGACACTTCATCAACAAGAAGGAGGAGATCTTCGGCATTATGCTAAATGGGACTCATCAGCTTATTTGTAAGTATCCAGAGTCCAAGGGGACACTTGTGATCTTTCCTGTCTAGGATTGGGTCTTAAGTGGTTCTCACCCTTTAAAGTTCTCAAGGAGGCCTCCGGCGGGAGTATACGTGGTGGGTGCATTGTGTGGACCCTTGCTCTGTGGAGAGCATAAACATCTGGTTAGGAGTGAACCAGTAAAACTCTGGGTTTGAGGTGAACTATGTAAAATTTGCGGTTTGAGGTGAACCGGGTGAAACCTCCAGTAGGGTCTTATGGAAGATCCTTGGCTAGTGTGCGTAAAAGTGGGTGCGTTGTATTGACCCTTGCTCGTGAGAGCATAAATAGTCAGCCTTAGTATAGGTTGTAAAGATTGAAGGTAATCCTGATTTAAAACCTTAGGTTTGAGGTGAACTATTGTGAAACCTCCTTAGTGAAATTCGATACACTCAAGGGATGAGTGCGGTTACCGGGAGTGGAGTAGACTTATCGTCGAACCACTATAAAAATGACTGTGTTTGAGATTGTTATTTTGATTGAGTGATTTGATCTAATACTTCCATATCTGAATATCTGATCACTCCTCACACACCTACACAGTCATATCCATCATGAACTAGATTGCATATTGTTTACTTCTTAAGCAGTTTGTGATTGGATCCTCTACCAGGCTTGGAAGCCAGTAGAGTTACATTTGAGTAATCCTGAGAATTGCATGATCATAGGATTAGTGAGTAGGATTTTTAAATATATCATAAAAACTTTAAAAAGTCCTATTCACCCCCCTCTAGGACATATTGGCATATTCCTTCTTCAACTAGTGCGGTCTTTACCGCCATTTCAATTGGTATCAGTTCTTGGGTAAGGAATCCTAACCCTAATCTGTTTTAGACATCCAGATAGAGTAAAGGGTGGAATAGCTAACCTATTCCATGTTATAGGTTGTTGTGGTGCCGTAGACAATGACTTAGTGTTTAAACTGAGTTTGTTATGAGTCTACCGGCGAAAGGTGTAGACTATAAATGTTTAGGTTATGGTTTTCAAGGCTTTCAATGTCAGTTAATGATTTATGACAGACTTGATTGCTATCACATGCTTAGATACGATGTTTCCCACGCTTTACACATATATATGAACTATATTGAATATAGTGTATTCCATGTGTTTGTTGATATGATTGAATGAGTATGGAATTTGGATTCGTACTTGCCATGATTATTCGTCGTGAATATATGGTTGTTATGTGTGTGACAACTCCTTGGTGAAAGGATTTGCCTTAACATATGTTATAACTAACATAAGTCACGTATGTTAAAGTGTGTAGTCTAAGTGCTTGTAAAAATATCTGAATGAATATGGAATTTGGATCTGTGCTTGCCATGATTATTAACTACGAAGATATGCTTATTGTGTATGTGGCAACTCCTTTGTAAAAAGGGCTTGCCAGGATATATGTTATAACTAGTCTAATACATGTATGTTGAAATATGTAGTCTAAGTGTTTGATAAAATGCCCGAATGAAGAAATACTTGTTGAGATGTATTTAATGAGGGTGTTGAGATAGGATTCTCAATTGCCTTATCTATAGTTACAATTTCCCTCATGTAACTTATCTCGCTATTTCGTGATTTATGGATGAAATGCCTTTGTATATTAACATATGCCCTATGTGTTTGGTAAAATGCTCAAACGAGTGTTGTACTTGGATTGTTTGTTAAATGACTATATGATTATGACATGTCTCCATATGCTGCATTTGAATATGATTGAGACTACTACATAGTCCAGGCAATCGGTAACAATTCCTAGTTAAGTGGCTGAACTAGTCTCACCACATTGGATAAGTTCGGTGAATCCGAGTCGTACGATGATTGTCGACAGTGGTACCATATCGACTAATTCAGTGTACGCTCATACCAGTCAAACTTGTCTACTAAATCGATTGGCCTATTGCGTGTTTACCATGTGTGGACGCTCCTGCTTGAATCTAAGGTACAACTTACTAGTGAAAAGCCCGTTTAACCATGGTACCACGATCTGCTAAGACTCATGAGCTGGGCATGGTGGTATGGAGCACCGTGGTCGAGCTGTCAGCTTACGCTGAGGCGACAAGCCTCCCCGTAGTGACCAGTGAGCAACCCAAACTCGTGTGCTGAATATGGTGGTATGGGACACTATATTTGAGCTGTCAGCCTACATAGGCGCAGCTTGGCTGTGGTCCCCAATCGGTTCGGTGACGAGCCTTTGAAAATGGACTGCCAGTTGGTAGGGCGTTAGTGGAGTGAGCTCGAGTGTGAATTGAGCCTACGCAGATGGTGACGAGCCTCTCGTAGCAACCTACAATATAAACTCGCAAACTTCCCTATCGTATGTGATAAACTAGGATTGACGACCCTAGATGGATCATTGTCTGGGTAAATGATATAAAGGGAGGTACCTTAGCTTCCCAATCCTGCTGTATGAAAAGGCCTAATTAGAACTCGTAATCACGCTCATGCACCGCATTGCATGTGCCTGTGGCATTGGTGTTGAGAACAGAGGAAGGAGTGCATGCCGCGACCGTAAGAGGAAGATCACAGAGGGAGTGCAGGTGAAGGTATGCATCATTAATACATATCATGTTTGCATTAACCAGAGTACTTAGGGATGTTTGATTGTATTGCTTTATCATTATTACTTGACTGAATTGATAACATGTTAACCTTTGCTTTATGGCTCCACTGAGTTGATCACTCACTCCCACGTTCTGGGACAGTGTTTTAAAACACCAACCAGACTCTGTTGTAGTTGCGGATGATGGCGAAGCTGACGAAGCAGAGCCTGACTTTTATGATGATGATGAGTTCTCCTATATGCAACTTTCAAGCGGGTCTATGTACACCATGTTCTAATCGACGGGGTTACAGGGATGCTAATTAGTTGCCATTACACCTTTTTATTTTATATTTTAAAACTCACATGTGTATATATTTTGTCCATTTCGGGAGTATACATGTGCATACTTAACCTGGTAACATGTTCACACTCTGGAGACCCACGTCAGTTTATATATTTTATGTATCTATCATAGTCTTCCGTTTGCTTAAATCTAACTGTCTCTGGAGTATGATATGCTGATTTTGTATAATCCTACTCATGTTTAAGGTACTAATATAGACAACATCTAATCATCATTATCTATGTTGCGTAAGTGATGTACTGGAACTCAGGAGTTGGGCTCCTGCTCGACCCTCGATTTTCAGGGCGTTACAAAGAATCTTCTAATGGATGAATTTTGAAATGGATGAATGTTGTAATGGATGAATGTAGAAATGGAAGAATGTTATAATAAATGAATGTTGTAGTGGATGAATGTTGAGATGGAAAATTTTATAATAGATGAATGTTGTATGGTGGATTGCTGATATTCCATGTGAATCGATGATAATCGTTGTGGATTGTTGCTATTCTATGAGGATTATTGTATTAACTCTAGATCATCGATATTCACCGCGGATCGTTGATATTCAGTGAGGATTGTCGATATTAACATTGGATTGCTGATATTAATTATGGATCGCCGATACTCATTGCGAATCATCGATCAGACGAAAAACGGTCATAACTCCCTTGTTACATGTTCGATTTGGGTGATATTGTTCTCGTTGGAAAGATAATTTAATAGAATTTCAAATGGATTTAGAATCATCTCATTTAAATACGATTTGATTACCTAGAAGTGGGCCCAGAGTTCATCAAGGATCGTGGATCGTCGATGCATACTGTTGATTAACGATTCGACAAAAATGGTCATAACTCCCTCATTATAACAGTTATGACCATTCACCCATTTCAACATTCTTCCACTACAATATTCATCCATTACAACATTCATTCATTTCAACATTCATCACATTCATCTATTACAACATTCTTCAATTTTAAAATTCATCTATTACAATATTCTTGCATTTAAAAGTTCATCCATTATAACATTCTTCCATTACAAAATTCATCTATTTTACAAACTTCGACCATTCATATAAAAAATTATAAGGGGAACCACCATACGCTCCTACCTTTCACAAACTCCCACCATTGATACCCATAAAAAAATACGCAAAAGGCTTTATTATTCTAAACTAAAACTACCTTTGCCAATCATAGCTTATATGTCGGAGAGTGTGGCCGAAAATCTTTTTAAAAAAACTCGCTAGAATGGAGGGAATAATGTTGGATGCACGCCGAAAGCTCACCAAAGTGGATGTCACGGAGGTGGCAACAATTCTAATAGCCAAAATGATCCCTCCCATGAAAAAAACAAAGAAGAAAGAGAAAGAAAATGTTAAATGACCTTCCCGCGCAAGGGACCCACCTATTGAACTCATCACATATCTTATTTTGGGCCCACTAGATCGTCTTGTAGCAGATCCAAGCCATCCACATCAATGGGGTTTTAATTTCATGTCATCTGCCCAAGTTTAAGGGTAAAACTAATCACGAATAGATCACATTGGAGGAAATAATTCAGAATTAACTCACAAAGTTAATGCAATCATGGGCCACTAACAATTCCAATTTTTTTTTTAAAAGTGACCCTACTATGGGTTCACGACTGTCCGATTAAAGTTGTAGACACCCCACCCAAGCTAACACCTTGAGAAGGCCAAGACAGCTCATGAACCATGATCATATTTTGAACCAAGCACTGATCCCAGTTTAAACCTAAAAACCCAACCCGAAAGTCTCAAATTGCCAATCCGCAACCAGGAACCGCAATCCAAACCGTTCAACCCACATGTAGCCTCATCTTTACCCTGCACCCTGGTTAGAACCCTTTACCCGAACCTAAACCCATCTATCCGAGCTGCAAAAACCCCAAAAAGGACCATCAGATGAACCAACGTGTTACATAAAGCCCACATGACTCGGGCCCAGCCCGAACGCGGCCCAAGAGGTAGTTTGACCAGCGTGGGCGGTAGTCTGACTACTGCCTGTGGTACTCCAAATGCCGCCGGTCAAAAGTCAACTTTCTCCTGGATTTACCCCTCCCATCTCCACTATTTATAGTTTTACCGGCCTCAAGAACCAATGGGAGTGTGCCATGTGGCATCTCTCTCCCCTCCACCAACCACCGCTTGCCACCTCACCTTTCAACCCTCTCAAACCCAATAATTACAGCAATGCCATTGGAGAAGGCTGTAAATAGCCCTCTCCTCTTCTCATTTCAACACACCCAACAACCAAGAGAAGGAGAGTGAGAGAGAAAGAGAGTGAGAGAGAAAGAGAGTGAGAAAGAGAGGGAAGGAGAGGGAAGGAGCTCCTAGGCCTTCCAAGTTCAAATCTTTCAAAGCCACCCCCTTAGCCTTTCCTCTTGACCTTTCCAACCCATCGAACCCAGCCCAGTTTGATCATGGTTCAGTCTATGTCTTAGCCTATTCAAAAATCAAGCCAAGGATCCATCATCCTACAAGAATTCATCATGACATCTATTCCCTCCTCAACCCCCCTGCTTCTTTAGATCTCTAGTGAACGTATGCTCTGTGACTTGCCGTACATCGGATCCTGTCACATAAGAAGTTCCTAGTGATCTAGTCCATTTTCTTACCTCTTTGCATAAGCATCATCATATCCGCCTTCTAAACACGTTGTTGGACGTATGCTCTGTGGCCTACCAAAATTTTGGATCTTGCTGCATCAGAAATTCATGTGTTCCTAGTCCCATCTCAACCACAACATCCATCATCCCTTGAGATTGTTCTACCACACCAAGTAGAGACCGTACGTTCGGACGGACAGAGATGGTGCCTAACACATTCCCTCTTTGTAACCGAGGTCCCTTACTCAGAATCCCAGATCACAGACCAGGAGTCAATCTAAGGTAGGAGAGTTTTCGGATTTCTCCAACCTTACATATTTTGCAGGTTCTAGCCGATTGCGGGATTCTAAGTTTTATTGGCTAGTGGCGACTCCAACATTCATAAGCCTAATCACCCCCACCACCAAAAACTCCAACATTTAAACCAACGTGGGTGCAGATTTCCAGTGTCCACAGAATGGCGACTCCACTGAGGAATTGCTAGAGCACACTAGTTGAGACCTAACTCAAAAATGCGTGGTATTCTAATCTCAAGGGACATTCATCACTACATTCACAAAAAACAACAAAAAAAATCCTCGGCTTGTTCTTTCATAGACACAGATTCGAACCATGACCACTCGATCCCGCGCAACCATGACCTCTCAAGCTACCCATGAAGAAGAGCCAGTAGTTCAACCAGCTCCCAAAACGCTAGCACCCGTACCTACACCTGCACTGCTATCCGTAGTTCCAACAGACCCACAAACCAATACAACCACACAAGAGCTACTGTTTCGAACAATGCAAGAGCTACTACTCCGCCTAGTGTCCAGTACCACACTAAATACACAGGCAACCTAGCCTAGTGTACAAAACAGTTCACTCCCACTATAACGCCCTGAAATTCGAGGGTCGAGTAGCAACTCAACTCTCGAGTTCCAAAACATCACTTATACAACATAGATAATGATGATTAAATGTTGTCTGTGTTAGTGCAATAAACATGAGTGAGATTATACCAAAACAGTAATTCATACTCTAGATCAATTGTATAAAGGCAAGCGGAAGACTGAAACTGTATATAATTGTATGTTAAAGAAACAAAACCATCTCAATCTCCAGAGTATGAACCCAACTAAGTCACCATATACATGTATCTGTTTTACGATCAAAATGTCAAAAGTATAACTAGAGAAGTAAGCCCTGTAAGTCCCGTCGATCCAGGCAGTCTAGGCAAAGCCACCAGCATACTGCATATACGAGAACTCGTCTTGGTCCTCATCGTAGTCCGGCTTAGCCTCTTGAGTCGTCACCTCATCTGCACCTGAGACAGAGTCTAGTTGGTGTGTACAACATTGTCCCGTAACATAGGAGTGAGTAGCTACCTCAATGGAACAATAAAGCATAGGTTAACATGTTATCAATTTAGTCAAGCAGTAATGATAAAGCAGTACAATCGAACAATCCTAACTACTCTTATTAATGCAAGTATGAAATGCAGTCATGATGCATGCTCTCACCGACATACTCCCTCATGCGACACCATCTTACGTTCGCGGCATGCGTTCATTCCTCAGTGCTCCACATCTTCCAGGCACATGCAGTGCGATGATGAGCATGATTACCGAGTTGTTATTAGTTCATTTCAAACAGCAGGATTGGGAAACTAAGGTACCCCCTTGTATCATTCCCAAACATGATCCATTCTAGGGTCGTCAAACTTAGATAATCTCATACGATAGTGTGGTTCTAGGGTGCTGCAAAGGCTGTCAGGGCTGTTACATGCAATCGTTACACCACTCTCCCATCACCTTTTTAACGGTTCATCACCAAATTAATACACGCCTAGTTCATACTCTTGTTGCTACGGGAAGGCTAGTCGCCTCTCTGTAGCTTCAGAGTATACTCGAGGTCACTACAACGGGCTCATCACCAATCAGTGTGGGCCGACTGCTCGAATATAGTGTCTCATACCACTGTATTCAGCTCACGAGTCAAGGTTGCTCATTGGTCACTACGGGGAGACACGTGGCCCCAGCGTAGGCCGACAGCTCGACCACGGTGTCCCATACCACCATGCCCGGCTCATGAGTCTTAGCGGATCGAGGTACCATGGTTAACGGGATTCCACTGGTAAGGTTAGTACCTCAGGTTCAAACAATAGCGTCCAAACATGGTGAACACTCATTAGACAGATCGGGTTACTTGACGAGTCAGACTAGCATGAGCGTACAATCAATTGAACGACATGAAGTGCATAAGCACTTCGCGTGGCCTAACCACTGTCGCCAACTGAAGTACGACTCCGACTCATCAAACACATCCTACGTGGCAAAATGAATCTCAACCACGAACTCAAGTCTGTTACCGATTGTCTAGACTATAATCATAGTCCCAATCACAATCAATCCTTAACCAGAAGCATGTAAAGTAAAGCATAATAAACAAAGTAATTTAAGCATGTTAACAAACATGTCATAAAGCATGTTACAAAGCACAATATAACCAAGAAATACAAACACACATATTTCTTAGTAAGCGGTTAAATTAAACAACTAGCATGGAGGAAATCATATACATCTCTAAGGTAGTTGAGAATCTCATCTCAACACCTACCTGAAGCATGATTATCTAAGCACTTACTCTTACAAGCATTTTCACAAACACTTAGAATACACTATTTTAACATACATAGTGTATATTAGCAAAACATGTATTAGGGCGAGCCCTTTCGCCAAGTAAGTATTTTACACATATATAATATGTTCATACAACAAATAATCATGGCAAACACATTTCCAAAACTTATATGTATATGGTACTTTCTACAAATACTAGGAATACAGTATATTCAACATAGTTATCGTATAACCGAAAAGCGAAACGGACAACACTTTGTACATGTACAATTACATACAGATCATGAATCTATCATTATCTGACATTGAAAGCGTTGAAAACTATAACCTATACACCTAAAGTCCGCACCTTTTGTCGTAGAACCGTAACAAATTCGATAGGTTTGCTAAACCTTCGTATACGGCAGTTTGGCTACCTATAGAACGAAATAAGTTAGCTATTTCATAACCTACAACTATCACAACCCCAAAACAGATTAGGGTTAGGGTTTCTTACCTAAAAACGAAGTCGGAATCGCCGGGAAAGCGATTAGACTTGAGTGGTTAAGCTTGTAGAGTGGCAGGGGAAAGTAGTAGGGAGGTTCTCCCACTTCTCTCACACTTTCTCTTTCACACCTAGGGTTTTTTTTTTCTCAAATTCGTATGGCTGAATGAGAGAGGGTTTTAAGGTCCTTATATAGCCTAAAACTACATAAAAATATACTTAAGGTCAAGGTATACTTAGGTTATATCCAAAGTGGGCCAGTTTCAGCTCAATGAAGGACTTCTGGCGGGCCCCCTTGAGCCAAAGGTCGGACTTAAGCTCACCAACCTTGGATCCAGGTAGAGTTAAGTTTTCATTCTAGTCGAATTCCCAGATCACGCGTGGCGGACTAGTTTCAGTTCAACGGTCACTGAATCATGATCGGGGATTTCAAGTACACTTCCATGTATATGAAAATTTTCCTGATCCGAGGGTGTATTTGGGTCAGATTCCAACGATCTGATTGCTTATAATAGGCCTGCAAATACCAAGTCTTAGATTACTTAAATGTCATTACATTTCTAAAGAAAACTAGGTTTTCTCACACACTTCGCTCCGGACTCAAGCGAATAGCCGTGGGACACTGTCTGGATTTGATCTCCGAGATGGTTATCAAGCCTAGCGAGGCGGTCCTAAGTTTATAACTTCGTATCATTCAGATTTTCGATGTGCGGTCTAGATTTGATATGGAGTTTCAATGTGCTCTCGAGAGCAGTCGGGTAATGAGTTTGATCCTAGATTTTAGGATAACCTAGCGTCAATGATTCTATAAGTTTTAGGTCTTGCGGATCGTATTTAAAGTGATTCAAACGGATTTCGTGGCTAATCTAGTTTAACACTTAGTTAACTTTGTCTAATTTCTAAAGGATTTGATCCTGTGTGATTTCTGCCTGAGGTGATACTCGGGCCATTGTACGGAATTTTTCAAGTCGTTACAATCTACCCCCCTTAATGAAAAATTTTGTCCTCGAAATTAGTACTTTTTCATACTCTTCGAGAAGCTGAGGGTAGTTCTTTCGGATCTCGGCTTCTGTCTCTTAGGTAGCTTCCTCCTCTGTATGATGCGTCCAAAGTACCTTCATGAGTGGAATCACTTTACTGCGCAACACATGCTCCTTCCTGTCTAGGATACGCGTCGGACGAAGTACATATGTAGCATCGTCGCTCAACTGCACCTGCTCCCAATGGATGATGTGTGAAGGATCAGGAACGTATTTCGGACGCAGTAGATATGTAGCATCGTCGCTCAACTGCACCTGCTCCCAATGGATGATGTGTGAAGGATCAGGAATGTATTTCTTCAGCATAAATACATGAAATACGTTGTGCACGCTCGCGAGTGGTGTGGGCAAAGCGAGACGATATGCCACCGCACCCACTCGGTCAACTATCTGAAATGGCCCGATAAACCGCAGCGAAAGCTTCCCCTTCTTCCCAAACTGAAGAACTCCCTTCATAGGGGAAACTCTGAGGAATACATGATCTCCAACCTTGAACTCAAGCGGTCGCCATCTCGTATTGGCGTAGCTCTTTTGTCTGCTCTATGCTGTAAGAAGTCGACTCCTGATAATGTCGACCTTCTCTGAGGTCGCCTGTACCAACTTTGAGCCAATCAAACTGCGCTCGCCAACCTCAGCCCAGCAATGCGGTGCCTTGCAAGGACGACCATACAAGGCCTCATATGGAGTCATGACAATACTCGCCTGGAAGCTGTTGTTGTACGCAAACTCTGCATAAGGAAGACAGTCATCCCAACTGTCCTTGAAGTCCAAGACACAGGCCCACAACATATCCTTAAAAATTTGGTTCACCCGCTCTGTCTGCCCGTTGGTTTGAGGGTGAAACGTAGTACTAAACTTCAGCTTCACACCCATCGCTTCCTGGATACGAGTCCAGAAGATAGATGTGAATCGCGTGTCGCGATCCGACACGATCTCTAAAGGAACTCCATACAGATGGACTATCTCTCTGATGTACAACCTGGCCAAGTCGTCTGCAGAGTTTGTAACTCTGATAGGGAGAAAATGAGCTGATTTGGTCAACTGGTCCACGACCACCCAGATGGAATCATGTCCCTTCCTCATCTTCGGCAGCCCTGATATGAAATCCATAGAGATGAAGTCCCACTTCCATTCAGCTATGGGCATGGGCTGAAGGAGTCCAGGAGGTCGGCGATGTTCTGCCTTGACCTGCTGGCACGTCAGACAACGGAAAATATACTCGGCGATATGAGCCTTCATATTGTCCCACCAATACGATCGCCTCATGTCCTGGTACATCTTCGTGCTACCAGGGCGCATCGTAAGCTTCGATTTGTGAGCAGTCTCGAGAAGCTCCTGTCTCAAGTCATGAATATCTGGAATGCATAGGCGGCCACGGTATCGTAGACCCCCATCTGTGTCAACCCTCCACTCAGAGTCCTCGGCGTCGCTAGCTTGCTCTCGAAGCTCAGACAACCGCACGTCGCCCTTCTGGGCCTCGATAATTCTATCATCAATAAGTGGCCGCACCCGAAAGTGCGTGACACACTCAAATGGGTCCTCCACGGTGAGTTTTTGCTCGAAGTCCCTCACGAACTCCAACATATCCCACTTTGCTATCATCAGCGGAGACGCAAATGCTATAGCCTTCTTGCGGCTCAACGCATCTGCCATAAGGTTGGTCTTGCCAGGATGGTAGAAAACCTCGAACTTGAAGTCTTTCAAGGTATCCATCCATCGGCGCTGCCTCATATTCAAGTCCCGCTGAGTGAATATATACTTAAGGCTCTTGTGGTCGCAGAAAAGCTCGAACTCCTCTCCGTAGAGGTAATGTCTCCAGAGCTTCAATGCAAAGATGATAGTTGCTAACTCTAGGTCGTGCGTAGGGTAATTCTCCTCGTGCTTCCTTAATTGTCTCGAGGCATATGCAATCATCCTGTCTTTCTGCATAAGGACGCAACCCAAGCCAACGCGAGACGCGTTAGTGTATATCGTGTACTTAACCCCTTGCTCTGGCAATACTAGCACAGGGGCGGACGTCAGTCAGTCCTTCAGCTCCTAAAAAGCTGCTTCTGCCTTCTCATTCCAGGCGAACTTCAGATCCTTACGCGTCAACTGTGATAACGACTTGACAATCTTCGAGAAGTCTCGAATGAAGCGTCAATAATACCCTGCCAGGCCAAGAAAACTCCTCACCTTGGTAACCGACCCAGGCTGCTTCCAATCCTGAACCGCGGCTACCTTAGCAAGGTCCACCGCTATCCCATCCTTGGACACTACATGTCCTATGAACTTGACTTCCTCCTGCCAGAAGTCGCACTTCTTATACTGCGCGAACAACTGGTTCTTCTTCAAAGTATCCAACACCGCTCTCAGGTGCACCTCATGATCTTCCCGACTCGTGGAATATATCAGGATGTCATCAATGAATACGATGATGAATCGGTATAAAAATGGCTGAAATACCCTGTTCATCAAGTCCATGAACACGACCGGTGCGTTCGTAAGACCAAACAACATCACCAAGAACTCGTAATGCCCAAAATAGGTCGTGAAAGCTGTTTTCTACATGTCTTCATCTCTAACGCGCAACTGGTGGTATCCTGACTGCAAGTCAATCTTCGAGAAATACTTTGCCCCCTTCAACTGATCGAACAGATCATCTATCCTGGACAAAGGATACTTGTTCTTCACGGTGACTTGGTTTAACCTACGGTAATCAATACACAACCGTAGTGAGCCATCTTTCTTCTCCACAAATAATACAGGTGCTCCCCAGGGAGACACACTAGGTCGTATAAAGCCCTTCTCTACCAGCTCATTAATCTATTTCCTCAGTTCCTCCATCTCACATGGAGGCATGCGATATGTCGGTAATGAAATGGGTGTCGCACTAGGCACAAGATCAATGGTGAAGTCGATCTCGCGCCGAGGAGACAAACCAGGAATCGTCGCAAACACACCTGCAAAATCCTGGACCACAGGCGTATTTCCCAACGTCGGACCATCAACCTGCTCTAATAGGGTAGCATAGCTACTGATGCGGTAATACCAACTCACCTGCACTGGGAAAGTAAAGACCGTGCCATCAGGTCCACATGCTGTCATGATCCGAGTATCACAATCGATCTCGGCCTTCATCTCCACAAGCCAGTTCATGCCAAGAATCACATCATAATGATGGAGCGGTGCAACCAACAGGTCGACAGTCATTGTCCTGCTCCCTAGGTCTATCGAACAACCTCTACACATCATAGTGGAGTCTGAGAAAGTCCTTGTGGCAGTAAGGAGTCTCAACCCAGTCATAGGACTAGTCTCCAACCCTAGCCTCTTGACTGCAACACATGATACAATAGAGATAGTAGACCCGGTGTCCACCAAAAGAAAGACTGGAGTACCTTGCACATGTGCAGTAACCTCGAAGGCCATAGGTGTTACGTCCGATCCCTCGGATGCCTCAGTTGCAAGTCAGTGTACCCGAGCCTGCTGCTGTCGGTTTACCTGTGGAACCATGGGCTGTTGAGGCGGCCTGAAGTGAGGTGCAGGTGGTCTGAAGGACAGATGTGCAGGTGCTATCCGAAGTGGTGGAGCCGATAGAGCCTGTGGGCGAGGGCGATCAATCCTCTGCGGCGGTGAGAACCCGCTATCTCTCATCCGGGCAAAACAACTCTCTGCAGTGTGACTCGGTTTCCCGCAGTATGTGCAGGTCACACCTGGGCGCCACATCGGAACCACTAGTGCTGCGATCCTGGGAGGCAAATCAGCACAAGGCCTCTTGCCAAGGAAAGGCCTACTCTGAACATCTGGTCGTGGTCTCGTAACCATAGCACCACGGGAGCATGTCAGCCGATCAACATCCTGCTCCGCCCCAATAGACATATGAATCAACTCCGCATAAGATGGTATGCGGACACAGCACATCTTTGACCGGATGTCAGGTCGCAAGCCCTCAGAGAAGCGTCAAATCTGCATTTGCTCATCAGCAAGTATAGTCGGGACAAAGCGGCCCGACTCAGTAAAGTGATGCTCATACTCTGTAACTGTCATGCCTCCCTGTCTGAGGCGTAGAAACTCATTCTCCCTCTCATGTCGTTAGGCCTGAGGGTAATATTCTCATGGAAACGGAACTCAAATGCTACCCAGTTCCACACATATCTCACTGCGACGGTCTGCAGTATGCTGTCCCACCATAAGCTAGCCTCCTTCTCGAACATGAAGGCGGCCAACTTAACCTGTTCAGCCTCAGAACAATGCAGCATCTTCAGTATCTTCGAGATGTGGTCTAACCAGTACTCAGCCTCCTCGGGTCTGTGAGAACCCGTAAAAGTCGGAGGCCTCAAGCGCTGGAATCGTTCGAGTAGATCGTGTAAGTGCTATAGTTTATATCCCTGTCTGTTGTCAAATTTGTGGTGCCAAAATCACTGTTATATAACTTGCATAAGTGTAGCTCTCTCAAAGATCAACATTCATGAACAAGTAAAGCTTACAACAAGCAAAGCTCACAAGTACAAAGATCAACCTTGACTGCAAGAACTGCTTACAGGATATGACTCAAGAATACAAGACTTCAAGAAGAGTACAAGGCAGTTCGTAAAGAACTCAAGACACTTTCAAGATTGAACTACATCAAGTTTTCAAGATTGAACTACATCAAGACTTCAAAGCTTAAACTTCAAGGTCACTTGTTCCTAATGTTTTAATGTCCTTACTTCATGTTTGAGGTTTGACTGACCTTAGGTTGACCTTAGGAGTAGGTCACTTTGGATACATAAGTCGGATGTTTATTTTACATGAGTTTGGTCTATTCTTCGACTAGTCCTAGGCCTTCTTCAACTAGTCTTAGCTTTTCTTCGACCAGTCTAAGAAATTCCTCGATCAGTCGTGAGTTTGTTACAAAATTTGGATATTTTCTGTTAGGCTTCGACTAGTTCAGGAATCTGTTCGACCAGTCGTAGGAACAGTGTTGACTGCATCTTCGACCAGTCGAAAGTCTTCGACTCAAAGTCCAGCGATGAAATTCAGGTTCTTCGACCAGTCGTAAAACGGTCAAAGCTTATCGCGCCCGATTTTTCAAATATCTGTTAATTCTTCGACTAGTCGAAGAGCTCCCTAGACCAGTCGAAGACGCGATCTGCTCACCTATAAATAGAGCACGAATCTCAGAAGAATTCATTGAATTAATTAACCCATTCAAGCCAATCTTCATCGAACTTCTGAGAGATAATTCTGTGCTCCATCTAAGCTAAGTGTGCTTATTTAATATTCTCTTTCTTTAGCTTTATTTAATTGATTTTGTTTCTGCTATTCCAATCTAATTTGATAAGAGGAATTGTTATTCCCTTTCTTTGGAATCAAAATCAATTAAGGCAAGCCCTATTTGGTTTAATTTAAAATCTATTAGAACTAGAACCATTGTAATTGAGTACTGGACATTGAACTTGGACATTCAATCATCTACTCTGACTTGGTTCTACCGGGCTGCTACAACGAAGGAGATAATCAGGTATTTTACATTTAATTGTAAATTCCTTTCTGTTTTGGTTTCTTTCAAGATTTGCCAGAAAAATCTTGTTGTATTGGTTATCTAAGGAGAGCCAGAAAAACTCAGAAGTGGGGTTTTTTTTAATTGTGTAAGCCCACAGACAAAGACACAATTGTAAAGGTTTTGGGTGAACCTGTAAAAACCTATTTTGTTAGTGAACGCTAATATCCCCTGTGTGAGGATATTAGGAGTGGAGTAGCATTCTGTGTGGCTGTTGTTTAACAGTTGGTGAACACACAGGCGAACCACTATAATCCCTTGTGTTGTGGTTAAATGATTTATACTTCTAATCTTTAATTATTCATTTGTGGGATGTATGTATGGTGGTGAATGTTGTAATCATTTAATTCAAGCATTGTGGGAATTTTGTAATAGTTTAGAATTTATTTTCTGCTATTCCTTTATCAGCTTGATATTCAATTTCCTTTAAATTTGTTCCAGCAAGGTTGCCTTGCCATTTTTATGGTGTTTGGCTGTCCCTAGAACAATACATTTGTGATCACAATTTATTTCAGTTCAGTTTGTGTTTATTTCTGTATTCCTCTTTGGTTTGAGATTTGATACAAAGATCTTTCTAGAAATAAGGTTGTCCTACCATAAACTCTGGTTTTTGGTGTAAGGTTGTCCTTAGAACAACACTTGTATCAACCTCTCAAGATCTGAATTTTGAGGTTGTTTTACTTTCCTGCATTGTGATTTATTTTGGCTATCATATTCTTTTTAATTCCGCTGTTATAAGTTTTATTTGGCATTGTCTTATTCACCCCCCTCTAGGACATATAGCTAGGCCTTTTCAAGACCGCGAGTACCCACGTCTCCTGTAGGGTACGCAACAGGTATGGGCGGAGGCACATCCTCAGCCTGAGCAGGAGGCTCTGTAGGCTCAGCAGGACGTGTAGATGGCGAAGGTGGAGTCGCACTCCCACCCTGAGATGATAAGACCGCAAGAAGCTGCTGGTGCTGCTGCGCATCAGCATCATCATCTGCTCAAACCTGTCAGTAGGTGGAGCAGCCTGCGGCTTATACGGTGTCGAAGAGGATGCCCGGTTCTACTCGTGAACCAGGGGTGTATAAGGTGGCAGTCCACCAGTAGTACCAGCAGAAGGCTGATCTGAGCCTAAACCTCGGTTCGTAGGACCACCTCTGCGGGAATGAGTCTGGTCCATTGAGTCAGTGAGCAAGAGGGGTGCCGTGCTCCTCATATAATACCATGGCATGCCCTATATAACATAAGGTGCAACACATGTAAGACGAAGTATAACAACACAATACTTAATCACTTAAGCATACCACACACATCATAGCAAAAGAAGCTCCATGCTTTTCATTTACTAAAATTGTTACAATACATGGATAACAGCGTTACATGAATCATGACTGAAGATGCATGTGAGCTAATTACAACTAAACTTCAAATACTTAAAACATACTACTAACTACTACTACATCCATCAACATGAAAACATAAACCGCCAAATGCGGTAACCAAAACAACTACAAGACATCAGTATGGATGGCTAGGCATCCGAGTCTGGCGATGGAGGAGGGGCATCCTTGTCCTGTACACAGCACAGGATGGTCTTCAAAGTGCAAGTTACTTTCTTGAACTTATTGTTCACGAAGGCCCGAAGATCGACAACATCTTGTCGTAGGGCAGCTTGACCCTCCTCGAGTCGGGCTATGCAAGCGTTCCTCACTGCCTTATCAACGTCTGACTCAGGTACTCCAGGAGGAGAGCTCTCCTCAGTATCCTGAGCCTCTTCTTCTTCCTGTATCTCATCACCGCTTCCTTCTTCGCTCCCTGCCTCGAGGTCAATACTCTTCTCACCTGCATTATCCGACTCTTCTCCAGACTCGTCGAGTCGGGCTTGCTGTTGTCGAGGGCCGATCTTCATGTTGTTAAGCGTAGCCTCACTTATGACCCGGACTGGCGCAAGGTCTTCCATGTTAAGCCTATAGTCGACATCTCGAGCCATCTTGCATATCAGGCGGCCAAATGGGAGCGAGAGGTCGTTCCTGATAGATCGAACGACCTGAACTATCTGAAGTAGGACGAACGTGGGTAGGCATAAGTTGTCCCCATGTCCAATCCTGTATATGAAGTCCACCATCAACCGAGTACACTTCGTGCGGTTACCCCACCGTGGATACACATTATATGTGAAAATGTGGTGAAGTAAACGGAAGTCATCAGTCAACTTCGACGACAAAAGACAATTTCCTCGCGTCCAAGAAACCCGTCGACCACAAAGGTATCGCGTACGGCGATCCTTTTCTTGCACACTCTTGAAGAAGTTGTCATTAGGAAGCACTTCACCACGTGGGATCTTCATGATCCGAGCCATCTCAACCACAGTAATTGTGCGTACTATGTCCCTCACAGAGAAAATGAACTGAAGAGGATCCAATGATGGGTCTATGATATGGGCGTAGAAGGCACGAACCATGTTCTCACATGCAGGAGACTCACCTTCAAATATAGGACCCCATTCAATGTCCACCAAGCGGTCCATCATCGCGTGTAGCCCAAACATCCTCTCATCTACGTGAACTTTAAACATAATCTTATGGTCAGCAAAATGACCGTATTCGAAGCCTATCGGAAAAGCATTTCTGATCGAAAGTTGGGTATCTAGGTCTTGCTTCGACCTATACTCTCGAACTGTGCTAGGGCTGGCTTCAATGTCCACTCCTCTCCTCGAACGGGTTGGACGGCTAGGCCCAGCTTCATCTGTGGCAGTCTTTCTTTTCCCCATAAGAGAAAGGACGGCGGAGACAGAGAAAATGGCCGAAACAATGGCAAAGAAAGCCATGGAAAGTGAAGATAAGAGAGAGAAAGGACTGCTCTCTTTGCTTCTCCACGGACTTAGGTCTCAACAGTGGTTGTAGAGGCACAAACGACCAGGGTTTAAGAGGAAAAATGAAGAGATGGAGTGGGGTAGGGGGTGTGCACGAATTTAAGACAAAATAGAGAGTGTAGGGGCTGAAGTGAGAGAGAAATGGAGAGGATAGGGAGGTAGGGATGCTGTGCACAAAGGAGAGGGATGGGTTGTAACTGAAAATAAGAGTTTTGACGATTGGGAGGGAGAGTTGAGAGAGGAGGCAGTAAGTTGGAGGGCTTGGAAGGGTAGAAATGAGGAAAGGGGGCAAACAAAATAGAAATAGGGGCCCCCACGCGATTTCACGGGCCCCACATGTGTCCTGGGGTAAGGCCGACCCTGACCAGACCCGACAGACCCGACAGTGGTAGACCGCGGTTCCACCACGGTCTGATAGGCTGGGCGCGGCACCTCCGCAGTAGGGCGGTGTTTACCACCCTCCCAAGGTGCCAAAGACACCCTGGGTCTGTCCTGGGTCCCTCTGGATTAGCGCGGGAAGGCCCACGACTCCGTTCCGTTCCAAATTCGGGTAGTTTGGAGAAGTCTCTGATCTAAACTGACATTTACTGAGTCTTAACAGCTGGGCTTGGGTGGATTGTGATCTAGACCCGTCAATAGACGGCCTAGAAGTGTTTTGGGATTGACTCGTGCGACCAGGGTTGGGTACATACTCGATTTCGGCGTTCATTTTAGTGAACTTTGCCGTTGGACGAAACTAGGATGCCTAAGACTGTTATTACATTGTTCTCACACCCTCCTATGTCAAAAGGCGTCAGCGCACATCGTGAGAACATAACTCAGGTCTGGTTTAATCAAAATCATGCTCTGATACCAACTTGTAACCCCCTGAAATTTGAGGGTCGAGTAGCAACTCAACTCTTGAGTTCCAAAGCATCACTTATGCAACATAGATAATGATGATTAAATGTTGTCTATGTTAGTGCAATAAACATGAGTGAGATTATACCAAAACAGTAATTCATACTCCAGATCAATTATATAAAGGCAAGCGGAAGACTGAAACTGTATATAATTGTATGTAAAAGAAACAAAACCATCTCAATCTCTAGAGTATGAACTCAACTAAGTCACCATATACATGTATCTGTTTTACGATCAAAATGTCAAAAGTATAACTAGAGAAGTAAGCCCTGTAAGTCCCGTCGATCCAGGCAGTCTAGGCAAAGCCACCAGCATACTGCATATATGAGAACTCGTCCTGGTCCTCGTCGTAGTCCGGCTCAGCCTCCTAAGTCGTCACCTCATCTGCACCTGAGACAGAGTCTGGTTGGTGTGTACAACACCGTCCCGTAACGTAGGAGTGAGTAGCTACCTCAGTGGAACAATAAAGCATAGGTTAACATGTTATCAATTCAGTCAAGCAGTAATGATAAAGCAGTACAATCGAACAATCCTAACTGCTCTTATTAATGCAAGTATGAAATGCAGTCATGATGCATGCCCTCACCGACATACTCCCTCATACGACACCATCTTCCGTCCATGGCATGCGCTCATTCCTCAGTGCTCCACATCTTTCAGGTACATGCAGTGTGATGATGAGCATGATTATCGAGTTGTTATTAGTTCATTTCAAACAGCAGGATTGAGAAACTAAGGTACCTCCCTTGTATCATTCTCAAACATGATCCATTCTAGGGTCGTCAAACCTAGATAATCTTATACGATAGTATGGTTCTAGGGCACTGCAAAGGCTGCCAGGGCTGTTACACACAATCGTTACACCACTCCCCCATCACCTTTTTAATGGTTCATCACTAAATTAATACAGGCCTAGTTCATACTCTTGTTTCTATGGGAAGGCTAGTCGCCTCTCTGTAGCTTCAGAGTATACGCGAGGTCATTACAAGGGGCTCGTCACCAATCAGTGTAGGCCGACAGCTCGAATATAGTGTCCCATACCACCGTATTCGGCTCACGAGTCAAGGTTGCTCACTGGTCACTACGGGGAGGCACGTAGCCCCAGCGTAGGCCGACAGCTCGACCACAGTGTCCCATACCACCGTGCCCGGCTCATGAGTCTTAGCGGATCGAGGTACCATGGTTAACGGGATTCCACTGGTAAGGTTAGTACCTCAGGTTCAAACAATAACGTTCAAACATGGTGAACACTCATTAGACAGATCAGGTTACTTGACGAGTCAGACTAGCACGAGTGCACAAGCAACTGAACGACATCAAGAATTACGAGAACAGTTGCAAATGGTACAAAATCAGCTACAGAGACAACAAGAAGTGGACCATCAATCCATCAAATTCAGGGACCTTTGTCCCTTCCCAAACGCCCAAGTACCTCCAAACTTCGAGGTACCAAAATTCCAAAGGTATGACGGAAGTGGGTGTCCCACAGCACACCTAAAAGCATTTTATGGAGAACTCAATGCGATAACAGGGAACGATGGAGCCTTGATACGGCTCTTCCAGAAATCCCTTAAGGGTGATGCTTTGGATTGGTACACCTCACTAGACAGTCATCAAATCAGAACCTGGGAAAAGCTCTCATAGGCATTCATTGATAGGTTCTCATACAACCTGAATATGGCTCCAAGAAGGTCTGACCTGGCTGCCTTGGGACAAAAAAGTGATGAGTCCTTATCAACATACGTAGGACGATGGCGAGCCATGGCGGCTCGAATGAGACATCCCATCGATGACGAGGAGCAGATATCCATGATTGTACACTCAACAAATCCCAGCATTTCAGGATATCTAATCACGTATCCATACATAAATTTCTCTCAACTCATCCGAGCCGGAGAACAAGTGGAAGTCGGGATCAGGGTCGGAACCATTTCCCCATGGCCACACCAGACCCCCACAATAAGAAGAAATAAGGTCAAAGGGAAACCCATTGGATACGAAAATGGAAACGACACTGCTCCCACGCAACGTACTACGGAGGTTAATAACATCGTCACCAACACTTAAGGCAACCAGTATGCTCCACAACCGGAGCTATGATAAGATAGACAATACCAACCACAGTCGAATTGGTAATACCAACCACAGCAAACCCAATAGGGATATCAGGCACAACCCTCTCAACAACAATCGCAACAGCCTAGGGGAAATGCGCAAGGTCCGTACAAGTAAGCAATGTTAGAAGAAAGTTCACCCCGTTAGCACAAATATACTGTCAAGTTTTGACAATGCTAATGCAAAAGCAACTGTTGACACCTCTCCAGCCTCAACTTCCACCTAATCCATTGCCTCCTATTTATAATGAAAATCAGTACTGCGCATATCACCAGGCTCCTGGCCACCTAACAGACCGCTATTTCACTTTGAAACATGTGGTCCAAGATTTAATTGAAAGTCAGAAGATTGCGATCACCCCACAGGCCAACAATACAGCTCAAGCCAACATTCTCCAAAATCCCCTGCTATCGCATCAAACAGGACCCAGCACATCCAGCACTTCTACCGTCAATCACATTGAAGGAGGGTAACCCACACACTCCTCTCCACATCACTCCATACAACCAATCATGCTTGATACAACAAATCAGACATGAGGATACCGACAAGCACCATCGCCTGAGCCTCACATATTCCTCGAAGCAGCACCAATAGTACAGCCTCTCATAACCCTTGAAGCCGCACCTAATAGGTCACATCCTCAGCATCCTGCCCCCCAAGGGGCACACTCAACTCCATCCTCATTACATCCAAAAAGATCAAATTTTGAACCCATTGTTCTCCCGATAGGTCTCCTGATCTAACTCCGCTAATCTTGCAAGGGGCACCCTCGGTTCAAGCCCCAAAATTTCTGATGCCTCACCAACTGACACATGCCCAGAGGACCTCTCCCACATAGTAAATGGAGGAAGAGAATCCTAATGTCAAATCTCACCAAGACTTGGCAGCACCTCAAGAGAAATTGTCAAGCCCATCACAAACAGTTCCAGCCACAATCTCTCAGCATCAAGAACCAATGATATACCTGGAAGGAAGAGAGGTTCCCTCCTACAACCCAAAAGCAGTCCCATGGCATTACCTAGAATGTGATGAGGTGGGTAACAACGGGAGATATTTCAGGAGAGATAACCCAAACTTAAAGGAAACCCAGGGAACTTTGTCGAGAACCGCTTGCAAAACCAATGCTGCTTACGACATAGCAGCTTAACTCAAAACCATTCCTGTATAAATATCCATCTAGGAACTCCTATGTACATCAAGATCACATCGAGAAATCTTTACAAAAACATTGAATGATGCACACATCTTTCCTGACGTACCTCCTGAAATGGTGGCAAGTATGATTGGACAACTCCTCGCACCATGAGCATCACCTTCTCCGATGAGGAACTACCACCTGAAGGGCGTAAACATGGACGCTCACTAAATATAGTTGTCTGCCATAAAAATTTCAAAGTCCCACTCGTGCTCATCGACAATAGATCTAGCCTTAACGTTTGCCCTTTAAGGACTGCCGAATGGTTAGGGATAGAACCATCTTCCTTCAGACCCAGCACCATGAGCGTCAGAGCCTTCGATAACTCCCAAAGACAGGTGGAAGAAGAAATCAACCTTAAATTGCAAATTGGACCAGACATGACCCTTGTCACGTTTCAGGTCATTGACATTCCTGCCTCATTCAACCTTCTGTTGGGGCGACCATGGCTCCATGCTGTTGGAGCCATCCCATCCACCCTCCATCAAATGGTTAAATTCCCTTTGAGAAATCGAATCATTTCAGTATTGGCCAAGCCAGAAACCATCTTACCGGTGATGGTCAATATCCCAGAAACCGACATCCCTGTGATTGACGTTTAGCATACAGAGGGTGACATATCGTATCACAATTTCGAATTTGAAAATGTGAATGCAATCGCCAATCCACGACCCCTCTTTGCTGAATATGTCATCCCTCCTGCTGAGCGATTAATCCTAAACTATCGTACTGAATTCCATGAAAAAGGTATGGTGGTAAAACCAACACCTGCCAACGTACAGAGACGGGGACTGAGATATCAGCCAACACCAGAGGATCAAGCTGAAAGGCTCAAAAAGGGTCAACCGTTTGAGTGCACACCCATCAAGTTCACCAAGGTTGGGACAGTTTGTGAAGATGCGATCATTTCCCTTGAGGACCACCTGTAGCAGCTCAAACTCTCAAAACATTCCAATCAAGAGTCTATCTGGCCATCAATAAGGTGGGATAGGATCCTCAAGGTATCAAAAGCACATCCGAAGCCAGGGGCGGAACCCCCAGACCCACCACATGAGGCTAGGGGCAGGGAAACAGGGTCATCCATAGGAGACCCAGAACGAGGAGTGCCACTTGAAGGAGATACAGGCAAGAAAGGAGAGACACCCATTTCCACCCACAGCCAAGGGGACACATCCCCATCACCAGCTCAGTAGAACAAGGGGCAAAAGCAGCTCATCCATTGGATCGATAAAGGGAAGTGACATGCCCTTGACTGGATGGACATCAAAGTTCCATCCCTGGATGAATCTGAGCAGCCAGAAGAACTCCAACTTCTGGGCGAAGAAATTGAATCAGATTCTGACTCCGAGCCCAGCCCAACATACATCATGGTCATCGAGACAGGTGACCCTCAGGAACAAATAGGTCAGAACAGCAGGATCAAAAGGGGGAAAGAACTGCGATGGTCAGCCATCGCCCTAACGATTGAATCAGCTAGCAAACCATTCATTAATGCTGGCCTCGAAAAAAAATACCAATGTAAATAGCAGTTGGTATCCCGAACTAGGGCAAGACCAATCATGGTTCGCAACACCGTCCTGTTCGGGACACCTCAGCGACACAAAAAAATTAGAAAATCTTCAAAATATAAAAACATCACAAATTCCAAAAAATATATAAAAAATCAAATATTCCTCAAAAGCACAAAACATCAGAAAATCTTCAAAATACAAAAACAAACGAAAAGTTTTCAAAAATCACTGTGCCAAACACTTCACACGCAATGTAAGAGTTTGAGGTCGACTCATATGATTTCGATCTAGAGTTGGACTTCAAGCTCATGGGTTTGGATGAAGCCCTGGATGAGGGAAATGATGATACCGCTCTCGAATTTAAGGATTCTCTCAAAAAGTTCAAAATAAAGGCCAATGTTGTAGCAGATGATTTCGAAATTGTAAACCTAGGGTCAACGGAACTCCCCAGAGAGGTGTGCATCGGAAGATCACTGCCCCTGGAATACAAGCAGAGGATGATGGAATTTCTGAGACCGAGGTTGTCCAACTTTGCTTTCTCTTATGAAGACTTGTCAGGACTCGATGAAGACTTGGTGGTACACCATCTACCAACAAAGCCAGACATGAAGCCAGTCAAGCAAAATTTATGAAGAATGAAACCAGAATGGGCCCTGAAAATCCGTGATGAAGTAATCAAGCAATACAACGCAGGATTTCTAGTAGTCTCCAACTACCCGGAATGGCTCACAAACATCGTACCAGTTCCAAAGAAGGACGGGAAAGTCAGAATGTGCATCGATTTTAGGGACCTTAACAAAGCAAGCCCTAAAGACGACTTCCCTCTGCCTTATATCGACACACTGGTGGATAATACTACAGGACACAAGATCTTCTCCTCAAGATGACCATCAAAGATCGAGAGAAGACTTCCTTCATCACACCATGGGGAACTTTCTGCTATCGGGTTATGCCTTTCGGGCTGAAGAATGCAGGAGCCACCTATCAGCGAGCTATGACTGCCTTGTTCCATGACATAATAAATAATGAAATGGAAGTTTACGTGGACGATATGATCGTCAAGTCTCGCACGATCGAAGGACACTTCGAAGACCTCAAGAAGCTCTTCGACAGGCTAGATAAGTTCAAGCTCCGACTCAATCTACAAAAATGTGTCTTCGGTGCAACTAGAGGCAAGCTGTTAGGCTTCATTATCAGCGAAGATGGTATCCGGGTAGATGAGACCAAGACAAAGGCAATCATCGAAATGCCAACACCCAAAACTGAAAAAGAAATTCGGGGCTTCCTCTGGCGGATCCAGTATATCAGCCAATTCATCGCACAACTCACTCCGGTCTGTGAGCCCATATTCTAGCTATTACGGAAGAACTCTCAAAAGGAATGGAATGACGATTGTCAAGCGACCTTCGACAGAATCAAGAAATACCTGCTGAATCCTCCAGTGCTCATGACCGCCGACTCCAGGTAGGCCATTACTGTTGTATATCTCTGTTGCGGCAAAAGCAATCAGATAAGTTCTGAGCCAACACGACGGTACAGGAGGAAAAGAGCAAGGGATTTGCTATCTAAGCAGACCATTCACAAACTATGAAGCCAAATACTCCAGCTTAGAGAAAACATGCCTCGCCCTAGTCTGGGTAACACAACATCTACAACAGTATATGATCGCTCACCCAATCCTTCTGCTCGCTCGCATGGATCCATTGAAGTACTTGTTCAAGAAACCAGCGCTAACAGGTAGGATCGCAAAATGGTAGCTACTGTTTTCAGAGTTTGACATCACCTATGTCACTCAGAAGGCAATCAAGGGGTAAGCACTGACCGATCACTTGACAGCGCACTCTCTGCCCGATTACCAACCGCTAAAGACCTTCTTCCCCGACGAGGGCATTCTCTTGATCGAGGAAGAAGAATAAATGAAGGCAGGAGAGTGGACACTCTTCTTTGACGGAGCTACAAACTCGAAAAGGAGTGGAGTAGGTGCCATACTCTACTCTCCCGAGGACGTCCCAATTCCCATATCCAGAAGGCTGGCATTCTAATGCACTAACAATGTAGCAGAGTATGAGGCATGCATCGTCGGTCTTAGAGAAGCCATCATCCTCAACGTGAAGAAGTTACGAGTCTTTGGTGACTCACAACTTATCATCAATCAAATAAATGGCGATTGGAAGACCAAGGATGATAAGCTGATCCCTTATCACGTGTATCTGGAGAATTTAATCGAAGAATTCGATGAGATCACATTCTATTACATGCCCCGAGTCAAGAACCAATTTGCGGACACATGGCTACCCTCACCTCAATGTTGGAAATCCCAAAAGGAGTGGCTGAATGGGAACTCACCGTCGAGCTCCAGGAAGAACCTGTATTCTTCCTACAGATTGACGAAGCTGAACCTCCCTCAAATGATCGGCGATGACACACAAACATCAAGGAATACCTCCAACATCAGAAGTACCCGGAAGGAGCAACACCGGTTAATCGACGCACCATCCAATGGCTAGCGGCACAGTTCGTGATCATTGGGGGCATTCTTTACAAGCGATCCTTCAACCAAGTCCTTCTTCGCCGTGTGGATGAGACAGAAGCGGCACAGATCATGTCAAAAATCCACGAAGGACTATGCGGCCTACACATGAATGGACATATGATGACAAAAAAGATCCTATAACTCAGCTATTATTGGCTTACGATGGAGACAGATTACTGCAAACATGTCAAGAAATGCTTCAAGTGTCAGGAGCGCTCAAACCAGATCCATGCGCCTGCTTCAGAACTCTACAACTTGATAGCACCATGACCCTTCTCTGTATGAGGGCTGGATATCATCGACAAGATCAGCCCTAAAGCTTCAAACGAGCACGAATACGTCCTGGTGCAGTAGATTATTTCACCAAATGGATAGAGGCAGCATCATACACCATCATCGCGGCATCTCATGTGGTCAAGTTTATGAAGAACAACATCATTAGCCGTTATGGGGTCCCTTAGGCCATCATCACTAACAACAGAACTCCGTTCGTCAATAAAAGGATGGGTGATTTCCTCGACAAGTTCAAAATTCAACGCCATCGGTCAAGCCCCAATCGTCCTCAAATGAATGGCGGGGTCGAAGTTGCAAATAAAATTATCATCCGCATACTGGAGAAGATGGTGAAGACATATCGTGATTGGTCAGAAATGCTTCCTTACGCACTCTGGGCTTATCGGACGTCTGTACGGTCTACTATAGGCGCAACTCGATACGAACTAGTATACAGAATGGAAGCAGTGCTGCCAGTCGAGATCGAAATCCCATCATTGCGGATACTGCTAGAAAACGAAGTCGAGGAATGCGAGTGGCAATAAGCAAGGTATGATCAACTGCATCTGGCAGACAGAAAGCGCATGCGAGCGCTAAGCCACTCCCAGTGTTACTAAAGAAGGATCACTCGGGTCTACAACAAGAGGGTCCGGAAGAGAAGTTTCAAAGTCGGTGACATGGTCATGAAACGTATCTTGCCACCACACTTGCCAGATCCCAGAGGGAAGTTCAAACCCTCGTGGGAAGGACCGGTGATCATTTGGGAAGTACTCCCAGGAAGTGCTCTTCGGCTCACCAATCTGAAAGGAGAAGATCTTCCCAAGCCCATCAACGCCGATAACGTGAAAATCTATCACGAGTAACCACACCTAACTTTGTCAATGATTACAATCACAAAGTTTCCCCTTCATTTCTATCGAAAACAAAAAGTATTTATATCCACCACATCTTTTATCAGAAACACACGTCGTCTCTCCCAAAATTGGAAAAAAAAAGAAAAAAAAAAAGAGAGAAAATCTCAAAAAAAAAAGAAGAAGAAGAAAATCCCAAGAAGAAGACCTAAAAAGGGGAAGTCCATAACAATCCAACCAAACGCAGTTTACGATTGTACTCAAAGACAAGGACAGAAAGGTAACTAGTTGGCCGGCTATGAAGGAAATCTTTCCGCACTTCAAAAAAAAACATGTCTAAGCAGAATGGGCGAGGTGAAAACTTGAACGGGCGCCTCGAGTAAAAACAACGGGCATATAGCGAACTTGGTGAAAACCTGAAAAGGCACCAAAGGTAAAAATAGCACAGCTGCCAAGGGGCAGGCAAGATCAAAAACTCGAGATATAGTGAAAATCTGAAAGGACGCTATGGGAAAAAATGCGGGAAGAACCGAACATAGTGAAAACCTAAAAAGGCGCTACGGACAAAAATGGAAAGAATAAAAAATAATAATAAAAGTACAGGTATAGAAGAAGCCGAGGTAGCAAGCACCGTAACGAGATACAAGGAAAGATCAACTTCGGATCAGTTCTCCATCAAACTCTGCTCAAATCTATGGAATGCGATCCCGGGCACCTTCTTAGGAAACTGAGATCTTAAGTACACAATCCAGACTACTGCGCATAACTTGGGCTGAGCCCAAGGATTCTAATCCCAATCATCCAAAGCACAAAACCAAACACAAGCAAACACTGGCAAATTTAGTACAAACAAAGTTTCTTTCATTCCTTTAAAAAAAAAAACTCCCTTACAAGTACATTATTTTCTTCATAAAAACCCAAAAACAAAAATTTTCCATGCAAAGCATGACAAGTAGTTGATTAACACCGGGAACTCCAGGTAAACTCTTATCCCTCATACATCGACAATCTCAACCTGAGCCTCTCTATCTCCATGCGCAGGTAAAAGACCTCATCCCTATCTAGGCGATGTGCCGTGAGCATTCTCTCATCGTACCGTCGTCCCACGGCCAGTCGACGAGCCATATATTCACAGGTATGACAGAGGACAACAATCTCAGAGATCACGTGACCATGCGTGGCAAGCAAGAAAGACAAATCAACGAAAGGTCACTCCTCAAAGGCCTTGAATAAATTGTCAATGCATGACGAAGATGAAGCAGCATGGCCCACCATGTCCTGATCAGCAACCTCATCCGCCAGATGCCAGCCACGGACCTGACGATACAGTGACTGCTCTGTCACCCATCGCTGGTACGGTACTGTCGCCATGGGAGGAGCCCAAGCTCAAGATCTAGAGTTGTCGTATCCAAGGAACCCTGCCAAGAAATCTAGACTCGCCTATACAAAGCAGTCAAATCAGAAGGAAGAGGGGCATGCCCAAATCCAGAGAAAGTAAACTCTGGAATATCCTGCCAGAAACCAAATTGACATAGGTACCACATGGGATTGTAGGAGAAGTACCCCCGAAGGCCGAGTAACAATAGAGGAGTACGAGTAGCATTACAGATCAGGGGCACCCGACAAAGCCAGGTAGCCTCCCAACTGATCTCCCACCCTCGAAGCTTAGTGAGCATGCAACGATAAAGCGACTCAGTAGCCTTAGCACCAAGCGGAAGGCTCTCAAGCAACAAGCACAACACGTCACCACGACGGGAATCCGACCATAGGAGCCGAGGAGTCATGAACAAGTGCTCCCACAACCAAACCTGCAAGAAGATACGGGTCAAGTTCAGGTCGCAATGCAAATAACCGAAGGAGAGGAAAAATGGGAAATACTTGAAGGAATGAGCAACAACCCCGGAGGATACGGGTAGGCCCAAGGGAGCACTCGGTCAACCCTTAAAAAGAGCTCCGCCAACACCGCAGAAGTAATGCTCCTACGATGCTGGACACGGCGGAATACATCCAGCAAGACCACCAATGATGACTGCCACCAACCTGAGAAAAGAAACTCAGCCAAGACATAAAATATCAGTTCGTTCAAACACTGAAGCTGACAATCTGATCAGGGCCACCTTGGGAGGTAGAACAACGATCATACAGGATCGTAAGTGAAAGCTCACCAGCCCTACCCTCTGGAGTAGGTAGAGCAGTGAGAAACCCAAACCAGGAAATCAGATCAGAAGAACGAACCGACTCAGATGAGGGAATGTAAGGCTCCCAGGTGAAAGGAAGACTAGACAGGCGTGAGAACTCCTCTAGAGATGGGCCCAACTCCAAATCATTAAAGGAAAATAAATTTAGAGATGGGATCCAGTCGTACAACGCCGCACTTAATAGTCGCCAATCTAGGCGAACTCGGTGGAAATGGAGGACCTCCTGGAAGCCCAAGTAACTCAGCTCGAAGTTCTCGGACTCAGTCAGGCTCTTGATCCAAATATGCAACCGCTCAGAGCAAGTGTCATGTGGCTGCAACTGACAAGTCCGGACGGGCACACCCTCTACAATTTGGAACCTAGAATCCACAGGCAAATCATCGAAGATAAGCATCCCCTTGTCCAATAGGTCTATCTCATTATGATGGAAGAAGCCGGACTCGCTCATCGCATCTCGCAAGGTGTCCTGGAAAGCTACAACAGGCGAGCCCGAGCTGCCGATAATCGCTACCTCAGGAGCAGTCTGAAATACACAAGCCCCAGGAGCTGCAACGCTTGAAGCATCCCAATGGCTCACAAGACCAGTACCTTGATCCCCTACAACAGCTGCCTTACCCAACACCGTCTCAAAATTCGTGCTAAAAATCTGAGCCAAGTCGTCTGCAATAAATCCATCACCCGCCAAATCCAAACCGCTTGGGCCACCAAAATGGGACCCGCCACCCATCCAGACTTGATCCATCCCATCCACACCGTCCACCGCCATCACACTATCACCCACACCATCCATAGCCATAACTCCGTCTATCCAACCATCCGCCACTGTCATCGTACTGTCCTCACCATCCAAACCATCTGTCCGCACCATGCCAACCTCCATAAACCTTGGTGGCCCATCCGGCTTCGACCCGTCATATCTACCCAACCTAGCCTCATATCCATCATCAATGAAGAAAGAAGCCATATCAAAGGTAGCATTTACCTCCTCCATGAGAGACATTACTCCTCCACCAACCTCCAACCCATCCATTCCTCCACCATTTATGGGAGCACCTTCTCCCCCATCATTTATGTTGGACTCACCAACATTCTCATGGTCAGCCATAATGAAGACAAAAGAGAAGGATAGAAAAAGGAGAAAAAGAACAAAAGGGACAAAAGGAAATGGACAAAAGAGATGATCGGACGATCGAGAACGGATGGGAATATCAGAACAGGGACAAAAGGAATGAACAGAGAAGAGGGGTACTCGATGGAAGAAAACTTGAATGGAGACGGTAATCTGGTTACCGCTCGCGGTACTCCAACCACCGCCGTCAGAACTGACATCTTTGCATCACTATAGCACTGACAGAATAGAACGGATGGAAAAAAGTTAGCAGGTGGTACTCCGACTACCACCCAGACTCACTCTCGGATGAAAATCGAGCAAGGGCCACCTCAAACTGCTGGGATCGTGGAACATACCTCCACGCACTTAATTGGGATTGCAAGGGCAACAATCGAAAAGGGGAACATTGAACAATTGAGATTTTGTATAAACGTGGATATTACATATCCAAGGATACATGATTACATGATACAATGAACTAATCATCATCTAGAAGATAAGCGTCCGCATTCTTGCGATGAAAATGGGGCCCCAGGATTCCTCCTCCAGCAAAACATACGCCGCCACCAGGAGCGTAGCCAGGTTGCAAGATCGGACTAATGTCGTTCTGTTCGCATCAGGAGCTATACTCTCTATCCTAATCGACGAAGGCACTGACATCAAAACCCTCCAAAGCAGCGGTTAACTCTCTCTCAGGCACTGATCTCCAGTCGGATGGACCAGAGGGTGGACTAAGGGGGAATAACGGGCACCAGTTAATTGCCAAAAAAGCCTCTCCCCGTAGTACCACTTCGTCACGTGTGGGTCCTCCAGATTGCAACGTCACCGTGAGGCCTGAAAAGCCTCCTGAGCCCCTGGAGTAAGCACCGCATTCGACTGAAGATACGGCCTGGTGTAGACTGCAAAAGGGTGAAAAGTTAAGGATCGGCAGAAAATAGCACGTGGGCATTATAGGGCGAGAGAAATCACTCACTTCATCAGGAACAAGGGCATCGATATTCGACCTCCAGGCGAGATAAAAAAAATAGACGCGTATGGCTACGGTTATCCTTGTACCACAGCATCATGCGAGGAAATAGAGGCGAATGATTAATCAAGGTAGGAGCTAAATGGGGAAAATGATTAAAAAAGCAGACCTACGCAAAACCGCGATCAGATAAGGCGTATCAAACCATCCCCAGGGAGAGCAATACAGAAGAGACATCAAGAAGGTACCTCGATGACTGGATAAAAGTCAGTCAGGGATCGACTGATACAATGACTGGCTTTGTCCAGCCCTTTGTACAGATGGGCCAGAAAGGCCGCATTCCAGTTATATGGCATGGGAAAGGTGATGTCTGCCATAAGCGACAATAGGCGGGAACTCACAAGCTCATTCCCGTGATAGAAGATCATCGCTCCCATAGTATATAAAATCAAGGCACAAGCCTTCATCACAGCCGTAGCTTCAGTCTCGGGGATGCGCCTGGCAAAGTTCGACGATAACCAGAGAAGTTTGAATCAAGGACTGAAAAATTCTGTGGCATCCGGCATCATCCCCAATAATTCCAACCAGTCCTCCTTAGAGGGTAACGAAAGGTCCTCCTTAAAGGGGACGGATCCTCCATCGTACCGGAGACCAAGCTGTATATATATGTCATATGGGGTAATGCCCCACTCTCCAAAAGGCAGCTAGAAGGTATGGGTCTCAGGGTGCCACCGCTCAGTTAAAGCAGACAAGAGGGACATGTTCGTCTTGCTCAGACGAATCCAGAATAGGTGAGCGAATGGAGTACGCTCCAAGACCTCAAAACATAGCGGTTGCGGGTCATGGAACCAATCAGGCCAATGTGTCCTGACTCCTCGTCCTCTCAAGACCGCGGGAGCACCACCTTCCCGGGCTATGTCAGATAGGTGCCACCCCTCTCGTGGTACATAGCAAGGATCAGTTGACTGACGGGAAGTACTAGCCTCATTTCTACCACGCCGAGGCATGCTACACAAGTAAGATACACAAATAAGTATCCCTCTCAAGGCTCGAGCCCACAAAGCCCATCTCCAGGCCCATTTCAAAAAGCCCATCTCAAGGCCCATTTAAAAACCCATCTCAAGGCCCATCTCAAAGCCCATTTCAAAAGCCCATCTTAAGACCCATATCAACAGGCCCATTTCCAAGGCACGTTTCACAAATCCATTTTCAAAGGCCCCTGTTGTTTTGAGTCAGGCCCACTTTCACCACGCATTTCTATAAATGTATCTGGACATGTCAAGATTAGGATGTGGGGCCCACTTGGAAAATCTCGCCCGTCCATCATTCACCAAAAAAGGCCAACTATCAAGATTTACACCTTCCATACACATAAATAGACCCCAAACCATCCATCCAACGACCCAGATCATCCAAAAAAAGAAAACAAACAAACTAAACAAAAAAAATAGAAATTCCAAGGGTGGGGCACCTTTCTTATCACACCCCACTCCAAAAAAAAAAAAGAAAGAAATCTGGCCCACCATTTGGCCAAGAATAAGGATCCAACAAGACCCACCAGTTGAGATCTGGTAACAAAAGAGCCAATGGTCACGATCATGGATTCTTGAGACCCAAATATATATATTATATATATATATATATTATATATATATATATATATATATATATATATATATATATATACACACACACACACACAACCAGGTCTTCTCCTAAAATTTCACCAAAAAATTGCCTAAGTCCCAGCCACATGATCAGATTACCTAAAAAAATACAAGGAAATAAAGGCCAGATGAGACAAACTCCACCAAAATAGCTCTAGGGCCCACAATGGGTTCCTAGACGTCCCAAAGAAGGAATTCAAATAGGGAAGGAGATGCCACTGGACGGATTGGCGCATGGCTGGGAATACCGGATCAAAGAACAGACCGGCGGTACTCGGACTGCCGCAGGCGGCAGTCCGACAACCGCCTGACCAAAAAGCACCTTAGGGCAGTGGGCCTGTCTCTTCAGGTGGGTTGGAGTGACGGTTTTCCCTTCTGTCCACCGGATAATAATCCTATAAAAGACATATATATTATATATATATATATATATATATATATATATATAAAAAAGATTCTTTCAAATTCTCAAGATAGGTTCAAAATCTCATGTGAAATTGAAAGTCCCCATCTTTTACCCATCAGATAATAATCTCATAAAAGACCAAAAAAAAGATTCCTCTCAAAATCTCATGATAAATCCAAATTCTCATGAGAAATTGAACTTTGAAAATTGCTGAAAAATATATAAAAAGAGAAAAGAAGAAGAAGAATAAGAAAATACTTCAACCAATTAGCCCCATTTATTTATTAGTGGAGGCCACCTGACTTTGCTGTAAATAAAAAACTGGACAACGACACTCTCCCGCGAGATCGAACGGATATTTTTCAAAAAAATCCAAAAAAAAAGTATTTTCAAATAAAATCCCCGAGTCTAGCTCCAAAGAGGATAGTTTTCAAAAAAAAAATAATCAAAGACGCACGTGGCACATAGTATACTGAGGAATCTTCCATATTCTCCAGTTGCGGTCAGTGCAAACAGCTAAATAAGATTCGATCCCTTCCGGTTTCCCCGGAGGATGATCGAATCCGTACACGATACATGTACGATTAACCCGATCTCTATATTTGGATGGTCGTATGAATGCTGGTAAAAATGAGTGGATCTATCTCTTGAAAGAATAATCAAACTTAAAGTGACAACAATCCATTGTAACCAAAGTATCAGAATCAGCAGACTGTATGAAAAAGGATTACCTGCACATACCTAGTCCGGGATGTTCGCAAAATTTGATCGAGTCCAAGTTGGCGTAGTGAGTTCCCCGTAAGGCCACACCAACGTGTAGGGCAACTAACTACTTTGACGATCAAATGGATCGAATACTCCTAGGATGATTACGTAGCAAAGGAATGACTGACTAAACAATATGGGAATCCTCGTAAAGCCGCACCAACGCGCAGAGGCCCTACTTTTCAGACTTACCCTCCAATGCTATTAACAATATGACGTGAAAAGGTTGTGATTGGTGACCCGTAAAGCCGTGACGAATGCGCAGGGGACAATCACAACATTTTTCTCAACCCTCGTGATATGTGCAAGTATCTCTTTTCCAAACAGTCGACTGACAATGATACAATGACAGGCAACAGATTTGAATCACTATCCTTTTTGACCAGAAGGGTGGGGTGTCCACTCGATTAGGCCTTTCGTTGCTTGTAACCTTAGCCAAAGAGGGGCATCTGTAGACACCCCACCTAGGCTAACACCTTGTGAAGGCCAAAACAGCTCATGAACCATGATCATATTCTGAACCAAGCACTAATCCTAACTTAAACCTAAAAACCCAACCCGAAAGTCTCAAATTGCCAATCTGCAACCAGGAACCGCGATCCAAACCCTTTAACCCACATGTAGACTCATCTTTACCCTGCACCCTGGTTAGAACCCTTTACCCGAACTTAAACCCATCTATCCGAGCTGCAAAAATCCCAGAAAGGACCATCGGACGAACCAATGCGTTACATAAAGCCCACATGACTCGGGCCCGGCCAGAATGCGGCCCAGGAGGTAGTCTGACTACCACGGGCGGATCTGACTACCACCTGTGGTACTCTAAATGCTGTCGCTCACGGCCCACGTATGGACAGCTGTTCCAGCATCCAAAAGTCAACTTTTCCCTGGATTTACCCCTCCCATCTCCACTATTTACAGTTTTACTGGCCTCAAGAACCAATGGGAGTGTGCCATGTGGCATCTCTCTCTCCCCTCCACCAACCACCCCCTCTGCCCACCTCACTCACTTTCAACCCTCTCAAACCCAATAATTACAGCAATGCCATTGGAGAAGGCTATAAATAGCCCTCTCCTCTTCTCATTTCAACACACCCAACAACCAAGAGAAGGAAAGTGAGAGAGAAAGAGAGTGGGAGAGAGAAGAGAGTGAGAAAGAGAGGGAAGGAGAGAGGAGCTCTCAGGTCTTCCAAGTTCAAATCTTTTAAAGCCACCCCCTTAGCCTTTCCTCTTGACCTCTCTAACCCATCTAACCCAGCCCAGTTTGATCATGGTTCAGTTTATGTCTTAGCCTATTCAAAAATCAAGCCAAGGATCCATCATCCTGCAAGCATTCATCATGACATCTATTCCCTTCTCAACCCCCCTGCTTCTCTAGATCTCTAGTGAACGTATGCTCAGTGACTTACCGTACATCGGATCCTGTCACATAAGAAATTTCTAGTGATCTAGTCCATTTTCTTACCTCTTTGCATAAGCATCATCACATCCGCCTTCTAGACACGTTGTTGGACGTATGCTCTGTGGCTGTCAAAATTTCAGATCTCACTGCATCAGAAATCATGTGTGCCTAGTCCTATCTCAACCACAACATCCATCATTCCTTGAGATTATTTTACCACACAAAGTAGAGACCGTACGTTCGTACGGGCAGAGAGGGTGCCTAACACCTTCCCTCTTTGTAACTGAGGTCCCTTACCTGGAATTTTCGGATCACAGATCAGGAGTCAATCTAAGGTAGAAGAGTCTTCGGATTTCTCCAACCTTACATATTGTAACGCCCTGAAAATCAGGGGTCGAGCAGGAGCCCAACTCCTGAGTTCCAACGCTTCACTTATGCAACATAGAAAATGATGATTAAATGTTGTCCGTATTAGTACATGAAACATGAATGGGATTATACCAAAACTGCATATCATACTCCAGAGACAAGTGAAATTGCCAGTGGAAGACTGTGATAGATATATAAATATATAAACTGTTGTAAGTCTTCGAGAGTGTGATAATGTTACCAATTAATATAATTGATGTACAATTCCAAAATATACAAAAGGTGTAATGTCATCTAGTCAACATTCCATAAATCTCCGTCGATCAGAACACGGCTCACATGAACCCACCTGAAAACTGCATGTAAGAGAATGCCTCCTCGTCATCCTCGAAGTCTGGCTCCGCCTCGTAGGCATCGCCACCACCCGCAACTAAGACAGGGTCTGGTTGGTGTATACAACATCGTCTTGTAACGTGGGAGTGAGTGATCAACTCAGTGAAATTATAAAGCAAAGGTTAACATGTTATCAATTCAGTCAAGCAATAATGATAAAGCAATACAACAAGCATTCCTAAGTACTCTGGTTAATGTAAGAATGGTATGTATAAATGATGCATGCCCTCGCCTACACTCCCTCTGCGATCTTCATCTCACGGTCGCGGCATGTCAGTCACTTCCTCAGTGCTCTACTCCGACGCCAACGGCACATGCAATGCGGTGCATGAGCGTGATTACCAAGTTCTTATTAGTCCGTTTACATACAGCAGGATTGGGAAACTAAGGTACCTCCCTTACATCATTTCCCAAACAATGATCCATTCTAGGGTCGTCAATCCTAGTAAATCTCATACGATGTTAAGGTTCTACGTCACTGTAAAGGGCTCGTCACCTTGATGCAGTGTAGGCCTAGTTATACTCTAGTTGCTACGAAAAGGCTCGTCGCCTCTACACAGGTTCAGAGTATGCTCAAGGTCACTACAAAGGGCTCATCACCTTATCAGTGTAGGCCGACAGCTCAAATACAGTGTCCCATACCATCGTATTCGGCTCACGAGGCTGTGTTGCTCACTGGACACTACAGGGAGGCTCGTCGCCCCAGCGTAGGCCAACAGCTCGACCACAATGTCCCATACCATCGTAGCGGATCGAGGTACCAAGGTTAACGGGGTTTCCATTGGTGAGTTTGGTACCTTAGGTTCAAGCAGTAGCATCCATACATGGTGAACACACATCGGGTCAATCAGGTTACTTGACGAGCTCAACTGGTACGAGCGCACCTCAAGTTAATCGACATGAAGTATGTAAGCACTCCATGTGGCCTAACCACTATCGACAACCCAAGTATGACTTGGATTCATCGAACACGTCCAGTGTGGCGAAATAACTTCAGCCAACTGGTCAGAACCTGTTACCAATTACCTGGACTATATAATAGTCCCAACCACATTTAATTACAATAAGTAATCATATGAGAACGTCAAAGTAGTAATGGATCAATAATTCCAATCATACAATCATTCGAGCATTTTATGAAATACAACTTAAACATGAATTCACACATATGCATTCCATGCCTAAACAGACACTATAGTATAAATTACATGGAGAAAATCAAACACATAGTTAAGGTAGTTGAGAATCATATTTCAATACTCATACAAAGTATAATTAACTAACTACTAGTTCATTTAGACATTCTTCCAAACACTAAGTCTAAACATTCCAACATACATGATGTATGTTGGTTATAATATGTATTAGGTCAAAACCTTTCGCCAAGGAGTTGTCGCATATACAACAAGCATATATGTATGACAGATAATTATGTCAATCGTGAATCCAAAAACCATACGTATTCAATTATTTCAACAAATACATAGAATACACTATACTTGACATAGTTCGTACGTATTCATAAAGCGAAACAAACATCACGTTTGGCATGTGAAATGGCACCCATGTTAGTAATAAATCATTAACTGACATCAAAAGTCTTGAAAACCATAACCTAAACGTATATAGTTCGCATCTTTCGCCAGTAAACAAGTAACGAACTCAGTTTGTATACCGAGTCCTTGTGTAAGGCATAACGGCAACCTACAGTATGAAATAGGTTAGCCATTTCATCCCTTACACTATCTGAAACCCTAAAATAGAATCGGGTTAGGTTCTTCTTACCTAAGAATGGGATCGGAATCGCTGGAATAACAATACGGTAATGGTGTTTCGATACGTAGAGCGGCAGGGAACGATCTCTGTAGCAAAACCTAACTTCCCTCACACTTTCTCTCTCTTTCCTTCTCTTTCTTTTCTCTTCTCTCACCTAGGTTAGCAAATTCGTATGGAGTGAGAGAGAAGGGGTTTTAAGCCTTTATATAAACCCAGGACTGATAGAAATGGCCCCAGGGCCAAGGTATACTTAGATTATAGCCAAAACCCATCTGTTTCGGCTCAACGGAGCACTTCTGGAGGCCCCCTTTCTGCGTGCGGTCGGACTTAAGCTCCCTAACATTGGATCTAGGTCAAGTTAAGTTTTTAGTCCGATCGAATTTGTAGATCGATCGTGACGGACCAGTTTCAGTTCAATGGTCATCGCCACACGATCAAGGCCACATGTACACTGACATGTGTATGAAATTTTCCCTGATCCAGGAGTGTAATTGGGTTAGATTCTGACAGTCTGAATCCTTATATTTGGCCTGCAAGTGAATGACTCAATTCACTTAAATCTGAGCACGTTTCCTAAAGATATTCGTGTTTCTCACACACTTTGCTCCGAGCTCAAGTTGTGTGTTTCTGGATACTATCTAGATTTAATTTTCGAGATAGTTGTCAAGCCAAGCAAAACGGTCATAACGATTTAGTTTTGCAGTAATCAGACTTTCGACATGCGGTCCAAGTCCGATACAAAGTTTCGTGATGCTCCCAAGAGCAACTGGGTTTTGGGATTGATCCTAAGTTAGAGGGTAATGTAGCTTTAAGGATTCTACAGGTTTTCGGCCTTGTAATTCGTATTTAAATTGGTTCAAGCGAATTTCACAGCTAATCTAGTTTAACACTTAGTTAATTTCGTCTAATTTCTAAAAGATTTGGTCTTTAGTGATTTTTGCCTAAGGTGGTACTTGGGTCTTTGTACGGATTTTTTTCGAGACGTTACACATATTCTGCAGGTTCTAGCCGACCGCGGGATTCTGAGTTTTATTGGCTAGTGGCGACTCCAACATTCATAAGCCTAATCACCCCCACCACAAAAAACTCCAACATTTAAACCAATGTGGGCGCCGATTTCCAGTGTCCACAAAAGCGAACGGATCATATTAACCAATGGGTGACACTAATCGTTGATTTAGTGGGGTCCACAGTCCCATTCTTGAAAGGCCCTCTCCACTTCCGCGACAAGATAACGCCATACGAGAGGACAACTACCAAAGGGGCATTTTTGTCCTTCCAATAGATAAAAAGTGCCCGAGGCCTAAAAAAGATATGCATTAAAAATCTGGTGTCATCACCTTTATTATGTCAAAAATGAGGGCTATTTTAATTAGTATTTCGTCAGATTGTGTACTAACTCATCACATTTTTATTGTACTGAGTAAACCTTGTTGGGCCCACCGTGAATGCATATGGTTCATCCATGTAGTTCATCCATTTTTTCAGCTCATTTTAGGGTCGAGCCCAAAAATGAAGAATATCTAAAGCTTAAGTGAACCACACCAAAGGAAATAGTGAGAATAATGATTTCCACGGTTGAAACCTTCCTAGGCCAGAAGTGATGTTTATTTGTCATCCAACCTATTTATAAGATCATACAGACATGGATGAAGGGAAAAAACAAATATCAGCTTGATCTAAAACTCCTGTGGCCTAAAAAATTTCAATAGTTGACGTTCAATTCACATTGTTTCATGTGGTGTGGTCTACTTGAGCTTTGGATATGCTTCATTTATGGGATCAAGCCCTAAAATTATCTGGTAAAATAGATGGACAGAGTGGATAAAATACATAAATCACTGTGGCCCCCACAAAATTTACTCAGTACGCAATGGCTTCCAAAATTTAAAACTAAAGTGGACCACAGAACACATAAACAATGGAGATGGAAATGTCCACTGTTGTTCCTAGGGACCACCGTTATGTTCATATCCCATACAACTATCTATTGTTATTCCTGGGGCCCACCATTATGTTTATATCCCATACAACCACCCTTAACGTCATACCACTCGGGTTGGTCAATTTATCAACAAGATAGAAAGGAAAATAAGGGTACGATTGGTTTTTTAAAATTTCTATAATTCCTTGTAAATGAGTAATAATTATAATTGTTAATGAACTGAATTCCACATGTTTTAGTAGTGATGAAAACAATAAGGCCTATTGTGATGTATATATCATATTCATTTTATGTTTGTTATGTTGGGTGATTTTAAGGCATGATCCCATAAAATGAGTCAGAGATCCAAAGCTTAAGTAGACCACACCACAATAAATAGTCGTCCTAATGGACCTCAGTCATTGAAAGCTAAAATTTCCTAGGGCCCATGATGATGTTTATTTGTCATCCAACTGTGAGCGCTGGAAATCGGTGCCCACGTATTTATATTTAATTTTGAGGTGTATGGATTGATTTAGATTAATGATGTACTACATTTGAAGTCGCCTCTAGCCAATTAGCTCAAAATCCCGCAGTTGGCTATAACTTGCAGAATCTGAAAAAGCTAGAGAATTTGGAGACTCTCTTGCTTTAAGTTGTTCTTGATTTACGACTTGGGATTCTGAGTAAGGGACCTTAATTACAGAAAGGGAAGGCATTAGGCACCCTCTCTGCTTGTATGGGTATACGGTCTCTACTTCGCGTGGTAAGTTGATCCCAGAGGATAAAATGACATGAAGTAAAGTATTAAAATGAGACTAAGTAAGCTCAAATTTCTAATGTGACAAGGTTCGGAACTCCGGCAAGCCACGGAGCATACGTCTAGAGAATGTCTAGGAATGAGATTTAAGAAGAGATGTGATGATACTAAAATGTTATGTGAGAAAACTAGGCTACCATGAGTTTCTCATGTGATAGGATCCAGAGTTTCGACAAGTCGCAGAGCATACATTCAATGATAACCAAGAGAAGCAGGAGAGTTGAGAAGAGAAGTAATGATGCGAATGACAAAGTATGAATGCTAGTGATAATGACATGATCTTTGGCTTGCACTTGAAATAGTTTTGACGTTTAAGTGCACCATAGTTTGGAAGGGTTGACCTAAGTGGGAGTAGGAGGCTAAGAGAGGGTTGGAGGAGGCTAGAGGGGGCTGAAGAAGATGGGAGCTTCAGAACTTAAGCACTCCCTTACTCTTACTCGCTTACTCTCTCTCTCTCTATAAGATTTTGTTGGTTGGTGTGAAATGAAGAGAGGAGGGGGGTATTTATAGCCCATTAGGATGGTTTTTTTTTTTTTTTTTTGGTAATTTTATAGATTATGAAGGGTAAGTGATGATGTGGCAGTATAGGATTGGTGGAGGGAATTGGGAGATGTCATACGACACTTGCTTATGGATTAAAGGGCTTGGTTAAAATGGTAAATAGTAGGAACTATGGGGTTAAGTAGGTCCCAATATAGTTGACTTTATAGGGGACCAACAGCTGTAGCTCGGGGCCCATATTCTGAGAGGAGGTGGTAATCAGATTACTGTTGTTTATTGTTCATCTCTGATATTTAGCTAGCTGGCTCGTTTGTGCTTGGAGAGTGGTCTAAAGCTTGATTTTAAGGCTTTGGCTTGGAAATGACTTGGGTATGGCTTGACTTAGGTAGTGGCTTGGGTATGGATCAATTTTGGTAATGGCTTGGCTTAGATAATGGCTTGGATTCAGTTAGGGTTTTTATTAGGCTTGGAAACGGCTGAGGTTTTAGGTAGGGTGTAGAGTTTAGGTTTAGTTTATAAGGATCATCCATGCTTCATTAAGTTGCTAGCTTGGGTGGGGTGTCTACACCAACCTATTTTTAATGTCATACTGACATAGATATAGGTAAAACACAACTATTAACTACATATAAAACTGCTTTGGCTCCCAAGAAGTTATCCATGATCGACGTTTAATGTTTCACTGTTTACTATGGTGTGGTTCACTTGAGTCGTGGATCTACCTCATTTTGGGGTTCATGCCCTAAAATGAGCTAGTGGAATGGATAGATGACATGGATATAACATATATTGTGCACTTCTCATTTTTCATATAAAACTTCTTCTCATTCTGGGCTAATGCACTTCTTTATTTTAGAGTCCCCCAAAAATGATAGCTGTCAACCTCAACTTTGGGGTTGCTATGGTAATTACAATTGAAGGTAATAATGACTTACATATAATGCATTTACAATATAAATTGAAAAACAAGTAAGCCCGAAAAGTATCATTGTGATCCAAAGCATACGTGCCCTAAGAGAGTTTCAATCGTGGACATTTAAGTTTAGATTTGCCTCATTTTTTGGGATTCCCCTTCCATGAGTTCTGAAAATTGAAGGATAAAATGAATGTCATACCATGAGACATCATGGACATTTCTAGTGCACCTTGCAGAGCTTTTGCCTGTAGAGCTCTTTTTGGGGTGGTTAATTTACTGCCTCTATCAAAATAAAAATAAGCCAGCCTATTGCACTTTGGAGACGGTATTCAACATGTGTAAAGAGTTTATGCAAAATCAAAACCATTTGCAAGGTGACTAAAATCATAAATATATTGTTGTGACATGTAATTAGAATTATCTTACATAGAGAAAATGTTAGAAGGATGTTACATGTATCCCCTCGTATTAAGATGAATTGAACATTTTGCATGTATGTTTATAAGACCCAAATTGTTAATATGTGGAACCTTCTCTCAATATATGCCACTCTAAAATATGACCCTTATTGACGCAGGGAAGGACATGTTGAGGTCGAGCACCATCTTCCTCAAGGGATGACTATAACTTTGAATCCACGGAGCTTATCTGGACTCCTCACATAGATGCCTCGAATCCACGGGGAGAGATAGGAAATAGAAATAAATTCTAATAAAATTTGAAATAAATTGATTGATGATTAAAATGACTTTACAACCTTCTTAAATAATGAAATGAAACCTAGGATGAAGTTTCAGAATTAAACTGTAACTAAAACTCCTAAAAATCGTGACTAAACTTACTATTTATAGACGGTCCTGATTTCCACTCGATCTCATGGTTTTGGGCCAAAAATATTCTCTTAATTATTCTAACACTTTTCATGTTGGACGCAACTCCTAAATCCCAATGGATGAAGAGTTATAATCAAACTAAAACTTATTATAAATAGTAAAAATGAAAATAAAACAAAAATTTGACCGTCGTTCTGATGGAATATCGCAAATTTGGCATACATAACCCGACATAATGGGGTGGGTGGCTAAAGTAGCTTGTCCTACCCCAAAATCATATATGGCACGTCGGATAACTCATTCCGGTTTGCGAGATGCACTCGTTTTAAGGTTCTGACGGTCCAGATCACTTCCGCCTCCATTCGGGCCTTTTCTGGTCCATCTTGGCCATGAAATTGTATGCAACCCGCTCTACATCAATCTCCTCCACTTCAAAAGAACTTGTCCTTGAGTTCTCATCCTACTTTGGTTCGTGATACTTCGTCAGGTCCGCGAGGTTGAAAGTGCGCGAGATCTCTATGTCATCTGGAAGATCAACAACGTAAGTGTTGTCATTAGTCTTTCGGAGGATCAGTACCGGTACAATCTTCTTGTTCTTCAATTTATTATACGTCAAGATTAAAAATATTTTCTTGCATAGATAGACCATAACTTGGTCGCCCACTTCAAACACCTTTTGTCGATGCTTGTCAGCTGGCTCCTTGTACTTGTCGTTCAAGGTATGTAACTTGGCTTACACCTACGTATGAATGCCCATGATTCTGTCTTCCATATGATCTACTACAACACTCATGCATGGAAGCTTGGGCAAAGGGACCAAATTAAGTGTGTTGCGAGGCACTCGACCATAAATAATCTGGAACGGGGACTTCCCTGTCAAGCGGCTCACCATATTATTGAATGCAAACTCCGCTTGAGACAAGGGAAAATCTCGCTACTTCCGTTTTTCACTTAAAATACATCGAAGGATGTTTCTCAACGTGCGATTCACAACTTTAATTTGCCCATTGGTCTGTGGGCGACAGGCACTGCTGATCTGAAGTTGTGTATCGAACCGATTCCATAAAGTCTGCCAGAAGTGGCTAATGAACTTTATATCACAGTTAAAAGTAATAGTCTTGGGAAACCCCATGTAGCCGCACAACCTTTGCAAAGAATTTATTTATCACGTGTGTCACATTGAGGGTCTTCTTGCATGGGATGAAGTGTGTCATATTCAAGAAATAATCTACCACCAAGAACATCGAATTCATGGCACACTGTGTTTATGGGAGACCCAACACGAAGTTCATAGATAGGTCCTCCCAAGTGTCGTCAGGTACGGCTAATGGGGTGTAGAGACCTATATTCTGAGAGTGTCTCTTGGAGACCTAACAAATATGACAACGCTACATCGCTCTACCCACATCATGTACTAACTACAACCAGTAGTACCGTTCTTTAACAAGAGCTCGCATCTTGTCCCGTCTGAGGTATCCCTAAGGCCACCTCCATGTAACTCTTGGATGACCTGCTCCCTCAGCGAGCTTTTGGGAATGCACAATTAATTTCCTTTGAAAAGGAACTCATCTTGAATATGTAGGTCACTGGGGTGATCTTCTTGGCATTTAACTCATACGTCCTTGAAGTCATCGTCGTCGACATACATGTCTTTGAGGCACTTGAACCCGACAACCTCACTGCTCAAGGTGACTAACAAAGTTTCACATTGGCTAAGTGCGTCAGCCACCTTGGTCTACCACCCAGACTTATGTTTAAGCACAAACATGAATTCTTGCAAGAATGAAATCCACCTAGCATGCACACGATTCACATTAGTTTAGTTATTAATGAATTTGAGAGCTTGATGGTCTGTGTAAAGAATGAACTCCCTCTGAATTAGGTAATGTTGCCAATGTCGCAATGCCTGGACCACTGCATACAATTTGAGCTTATAGGCCAACCAATTTTTGCATGCATTGCTAAGTTTTTTTCTATAGAAGACTACCGTCTTACCTTCTTGAGACAAAACTCCCCCAATTCCAACATATGAAGCATCACATTCGACTTCAAATAGTTTGTCAAAGTTGGGAAGTATAAGAACTGGGGTTATGAACAACATATGCTTAATTTCGGCAAAGCTCTTGTCAGCTTTGTTAGTCCACTGAAAATAAATTATCCCTTCTTCATGCAATCTATAATTAATGACACAATGGTGCTAAAGTTCTTCATGAACCGATAATAGAATGTCGTCAATCCGTGAAAACTCCGTACCTCATGGATGTTTGTTGGAACTGGCCATTCCTTGATGGCTCTCACTTTTTCATCATCCACCTGGATTCCCGTGGACGTCATAACAAAGCCCAAAAACAATAGGCTATCAGTCAAAAAGGTACATTTTTTAAAATTGAGATATAACTTATTTTCGGTGAACACTTGAAGTACCTTCCTAAGGTGTTCCATATGGTTTTCTTCATCTTGACTATATATCAGAATATCATTAAAGTAAACCACAACAAATTGCCCAATAAATGCCTTTAGAATTTAGTTTATTAACTTCATGAATGTGTTGGGCATGTTCAAAAGACCGAATGACATGACCATCCATTCAGACAACCCTTCATGGGTTTAAAAGTCATCTTCTACTCATCACTTGGCCAAATTCAAATCTGATGGTGGCCGCTCCTTAAATCCAATTTAGAAAATAATTGCGTGCCCTCTAACATGTCCAACATATCATCCATTCATGGTAAGGGAAATATGTACTTTATGGTAATTTTGTTGATGACTTGGCTGTCAACACACATGCACCAACTCCCATCTTTCTTAGGAGTTAATAGAACCGGTATGGCACATGGGCTCATTCTTTCTCGGATAAGAGCCTTACAGATCAGTTCCTCCACTTGCCCTTCCAGAATATCGCACTCCTTTAGACTCATTTGATAGTGAGGACGATTAGGTAAACTGGATCTGGGGACAAGGTTGATATGGTGCTGAATATCTCATATGAGAGCCAATCCATCGGGAAGGTCATTGGGCCAAATTTCTTTGAATTCATTCGGCAAGGGTTTTAGTTTATCAGGGATGATGGTGGGCTCGAGTTCCTTCCCCTTTACAATTAATGCATAGGCCTATCTCATTGCTTTGGATTCCTTCACGAAGTCTTATATGGTTAAGAGAAAATAGCCCTCCACTTTAGAAGTTTCGGGTGGCTCCTCTGGATCCATAGGGGCTAATATGGTTTTTTGACCATCCTTGATGAAAATATACACATTATCTCATCCTTGACGTCACGATCGGATTGACATGGCCAACCAAGTAGTATGTGAAAGGCCTCCATGTCAACTACATTGCATACTACTCATCTTTATAATGTTTACCAATTGAAAAAGATATAATGCACCGTTCAGTTACCTTCGTCTCGATGACCTTTTTAATCCAACTAATCGTGTATAGGGAGGGATGATGTTCCGTTTTTAATTGTAATTTCTTCACTATGATTTTAGAGATGATGTTATCGCTACTCCCACTATCGATGATTACATCACAAACTTTTCGATTCACCATACACCTAGTTTGGAAGATGTTGTGTGATTGTGGGTGTACTTCTTTCCTTGGTGCATACAATAGTCACCTCACGACCAACGACTTGCCATGATCCTAAGAAACCTAACCTGTCTCATCTGCTTCATCCTCTTTGGCGTGCTCCGATCCCTCAACATTTAGGCCTTCATTAGCGTTTTCAGCACTACCATCAATGATGGCAAGGTTTGCCACTTATTGCTCGGGATAAGTGTTTGATGGGTGATCCAATTGGCCACAACGATAACAATGGTTGGATCTAGGCTGACCATAGGGGTTCGGTCTCCTGCTCGGACCAGTAACAGTCGATATACCCCTTTGAAGCCTGGCTTGCCCACTTCCTTGATCTTGGTTCATGGGTGTAGGAGGTTGAGTGCACACTCCTTCAGGTTCTTTCCCTCTGGGCTGTGGAGCTCCCTAGGATAGACTTGTCGCAGCGACCTTGGTGGTAGAATAGGTTCATGTGTTGGGACGTTCAAGATGTGCTTCTGATCACGTAGCCAACTTGATTGCATCATTTATCATCCAAATGGACTGCATATAGACTCAATCCTAGATCATCATATGCAATCCACCGTTAATTTGGGTGACTTGTTGTGATTAAGTCTCGACCAAACCGTTACACGCCGCCAAGTGGTAGAATTCTTCTACGTAATCTCTCATCGACTGACTTCCCTGTAGACAATTTTAGTATTGTTGGAATAGTACCTGATCGTAGTCTCTACAGAGGAATCGTGCACGTGGCAGCTACTTCATCCCCTACCATGTGCAGATTAGTGCTTTTGTCTGTCTCATGCGTGCGAGTTGCAGTTGCTCCCACCAAGCTGAAGCTTCACCCTTCAACTTGTAGGCCACAAGCTTGACCTTCTTCACTTCAGGGATGTCCATATAGTCGAAGAATCGCTTAACTTCAGAAAGCCAATCGAGGAAATCCTCAATGTAAAGTTTGTCCTTGAAGCTAGGAATATCGACTCTCATCCTGAACTCTCGATCTGTCTGATCTGCTTGATTGACGCCTTGTCTGGGATATTGGAGGACCATGTCGTCGACCTCCTCATTTCTAGATCCCCCTCCTCAGGGATAATCCTTTGGTTTACTACCAGCACTCTCCTGCTATTGGGGTGATTACAAGTCCCAGCACCTGCTGGTGGCGGATCACCACCATGAACATGAAGTGGCCCTAGGGCTTCCATTAAGCGATTGATGGCAGCCTGCAGTCCTTGCATGACTTGCCGATTCTTTTATTGAGCTGCTTCAAAATCTTTCGTTATTAAAGGTAAATTACTTAGAGCACCGTTCATGAGATTGTTGCCCGACCCGTCATTAGAAGCCATATATCTGAGGAGAAAGCCTCGTTCTAATACTTAAATGATGCAGGGAAGGATGTGTTGAGGTAGAGCACCGTCTTCCTCAAGGGATAATTACTCTGAATCCATGAAGCTTCTTTGGACTCCTCACAGATATGCCTCGAATCCACGAGGAGAGATAAAAAAATATAAATAAATTATAATAAAATTTGAAATAAATTGATTGATGATTAAAACGAGCTTACAACCTTCTTAAATAATGACATAAAACCTATAAAGAAGTTTCAGAATTAAACTACAACTAAAACTCCTAGAAATTGTGACTTACTATAAATAGTAAACTTGCTATTTATAAACGGTCATGATTTCCACTATACCCCATGGTTTTCGACCAAAAATAGTAAGTGTCCTATTTGGCTTAATCATGTTATTTTCCTAATTATTCTAAGCACTTTTCATGTTGGTAGTAACTTGTAAAGCCCAACGGATGAAGAGTTATAATCAAACTAAAACTTACTATAAATAGTAAAAATGAAAATAAAATGAAATTCGACCATCGATCTGATGGAATCTCGCAAATTCGGCGTGCACAACCCAGCATAGCCTACCGGGTTCGATGGCTAAAGTACTTGTTTCTACCCCAAAATCATATATGGCACGTTGGATAACTCATTTCGGTTTGCCAGATATGCTTATTTTAAGGTTTCGACGGTTTAGATCACTTCCACTTCTGATCGGGCCTTTCTGGTCTTTCTTGGCCATGAAATTATATGCAACCTGCTCTACATTACTTATCTTACATGTATGCCACATTTCCATATTTATTCTTACAATTAAAATATCTCAATCAGTCATCATCCATTAGAGCGCCTAAAAAGCATCTCATGAATCCTCGTACAGAGTTTTGTGGGGCTCATCATGTTATATGTGTGTCATCCACTCTGTACATCAGGCGAATGAGATAATATTTACCTTACATTCCAAAAATTAGCTTGATCTAAAACTCAAGAAAATGCAAAATCATGCCTAAAACCTCTTGAGTTCACCTAGGGTGAGCTATCTTAGTTTTAGATAAGACTAATTGTTAGAGTATCTCTTCCTTCTGAAGAGACATAGTAGAAACCCACCTAAAATTGAAGATAATACTTTGCCCGATCATAGTAAATTCTCAAAATTTGCATCATATCAACTCAACGAAGCATCGTGTGTGGAAACAAAGTACACCAGAGGTTATTTAGGCCCATTCGGAGCCAACTGACTGTCTGAATTGACCAAACGTGACCAACGGACATTGGATTCCCACAAACCACATGGTAGTGATATGGGCTAACATATGAGGTCATTCCTAGTTAAGGTGGTAAAAACGCCTCAAATTTTGTGAAATATGATTGGTGGGAATCCCCTAAAAAAACCTCTAATTAGCTAGACAACCTCGTATCACCCCAAGCATCTCGAAAACATGCAGTTATACCACGTCTATCCACCAGCGACCTCAATGGCCCACTGTTCACACCCCAAGTATAAGGTTGTGATGTAATAATAATCTCGGTAAGACTGAGGTCGAATCCATAGGGATTGAACCTTGTATGTAATCTGAAAGTAACTAAAACTAGAACTAGAAGAAGATATAATTAAATCAGGGAGAATTAAGGGAATAATTGTGATTAAAGTGATTAAAACTAAAGAAATTAAAGGTAGGAAATAGGGTGCCAAGGATCCACTTGTAGCAATCAGAAAGTTACCTTGCATTGATTCAAGGACATAACTGGAATCAGAGTCCTATCCTATCCAATTGGTAAGAAGAGATTTGTCAGATCTCTGAACTTCTCATGGATCTCATCATCAATAGATAAGAATGGTGAAGGTTTGGAAGTGATTCCGTCACTTAATCATGCTCAGGAGACGATGGCAAACAACAACAATTTACCAATCTCACAGCCAATCATAAGAGAATTGTGAAAGTTAGGAAGGATTCTGTCACCCTACCATGCCCATGGGACGATGGTGAACAACGGGTCTTAGTAAATTCACAATCTCAATAATGGAAAACATATTTAAAGCTATCGCAGATCCATTGTAATTTAAGTCACAACAAACCATTAAAAACTAGAAGTATACCTTCATAATCAAACTAAAATCCAAGAGAATCCATAAAACATGAATTAAAGCAAAGCAACCATCCTAATCACGCTACAAGGTTCACCTCTTAGCCCTAGCTTAGAGGTTCAGCCAACCATAGACATGATCAACTAAAGTCTCTTAAAACATCAAAGGAAAGAAAGAAATTAAACAAGAAAAAGCAAAGGAAAACTCCACACTGATGGCCGTCCACCCTCTCTCTCTCTCTCTCTCTCTCTCTCTCTCTCTCTCTCTCTCTCTCTCTCTCTCTCTCTCTCTTCCCACGTCCAAGCTCCCAAGGTGCCTCCACGGCTGCCCAAGATGCCCCCACTCTCTCTCTTACGTCTCGTTTTATAGAGTAGGATGAAGTCGATGTTGCTTTACACAGCAAGAAGCAGTGAGGAAGTCCTTACACAGCAAAAATAGCATGAAAACACAAACTTATTGCGTTTAGACTGAGTTTTAGGCCAGAAGATCGTCCCATGATTGAGATTATGGAGCTTTGGACGATCTAGATCATCGATCCAACCATGATTGAGATCACAGAATGGCCCACAATGGCCGGTCTTCACGGACGAGCGTAGCCTGCGAACTTCATTGCGCTGACGTGTTTAGTGGGCCCCATGGTGATGTTTTCGGCGAAATTCACCCCGTTCATTGGATTCCTGGTGAAATTTCAGCCGAAAAGGAGTGGTTTTGGTCGAGTTTGGTGCGGTCCACTGTATCAAATTAACTCGCTGTTCATCCTACATTTTTCGACGATCCACGTGCATACACGTGTATGGGACCAAAAGGCCACCTAGGCGAGGGTCACACCTAGCCCAAAGACACAATGGACAGTCTAGATTAGTGAAATGTGAGACGGGTGGGGCCCATAAGTGAAAACTGAAGGTTGGTTGTAAGGACGCTGGGCGTTTCTTGTTTTCTTTAAAGAAATCATGGGTCAAAGACCCTTTAACCGAGAACTCGATCCGGTGCGCGGCGGTCTTGTACATGTTATGCACACCCATCACGTGTGTGGGTCCCACAGTGATGTATTCGAGAAATCCGATCCGTCCAATCGTTTTGTCACATAATTTAAGGTGTTGAAACTGAAATTGAAGCATTTCCAGCTACCAGGCTATGAGACCCATATCCTAGCTCGTACCGTTCTGTAGGCTTCCGCGGTCCTCCCGGTCTAATTCCGGCAATCCTCGATCTGTAAGTGGCATTTGCTCGTGACCCTGAGTCGCATCCCGTAAATTTAAGTCGGCTCGACTCAAAACTTGTACCGTCACGACCGCGTTGTCACCCCGGTTCCAATGTCGCGTCTCGTGTGTCAATGCGATGGTTAGATCATAAGTTAAGGCCCGCACATTATAATGGCTATGGACTACACATTGCGGGACCTACCTACCCCTATGGCACCATTCCCTAGGAGGGTGATGTCATGTCCTTACACAAGTAATGATGAGCCCTTCTTCTTAAGTCAACACCTCCCCTTACCTAGACATTTATGATGGCCTTACATTATCATGTCAAGTCATAACTTCTCTCTCTTTCTCTTATCTCTCCCTCCCTCCCTCTTTCTTCCTCATTCTCCATTGCAAGAGCCATGGACGTCCAACCCATCCCAAAAATCTAGCCCTCTTCCACCTTAGATCCTCACCAATCCAACCTTTATATCATCATCTCCACCGTTAAGGAAGCTTCTTAAGGGCATTAGAGCATAAGGGTAGAAGTAGAAGGGGAAGATCTTGATGTGGGTGCTTCTCTTTCTCTCTCTTTTTCCTTGTATGATGGCCCATCTTGATATATGATCCACACTGTCCATGCAGTGGGCCCACACATTGTCCAACAGTGGGACGCCCACTATCTAGCAACCGGGCCTTCATGCGGCCCATATTTGCAAACGAAGGGAAAATACAAATTTCAGCTTGGTCCCAAGGTTGTGTGGTCCACCCTGCATGGACCCCTTGATGCATGTATATTAATCCATGCCATCCATCCAACGATTCGAGTTCACCATGCTGCTGGACTCACTGTCCAGCAGACTCCCTGTCTGCCAGCTCACGAACAGACCTGCATAAAGGAAAACAGCTTGGTATTATAGTGGGTCCCACAGGTGTGGACCCACCCATCCATGAAGATCGACACCGTCCAACAGTCATTTAGCTGCTAGATTAACACCAACAAGAGGTGTGTTACACCGTCCATCCACTTGGCTCGTGTGGGGCCATCCCACACGTGCAATACGTGTGGGGATGGGGCCCACCTATCATGTAATGTATATCTAGGCCGTCCGTACCTGGACGGTCCTGTGGGACGCACTCAAGGTATGCGTTAGATCTATACCATCCAACCAATTAAAGAGATCATTTTTTATTACATTCGTGGGACCCACCCACACATGCCACACGTGTGGGGTGGGCCCACCTTGATGAATGTATTCCAATCCAGTCGTTCGTCCAGCGTCTAGGTTTGGATGCTGGATCCCCCTTTTTAAACAAAAATAATATATATATATATATATAATGCTATGTTGGGCCCCACGTGGGACCCATCTGATAGGGTGGGATTGGCTGGTGTCTGGGACCCACCTGATGTATGGATCACATCCACACCGTTCAGCAAGGACGGTAGGATCCACCGTACTGTAAGTGTTTTATCTGAGCCATCTGTCTATTTGGATGGAGCCCACCATGATGTATGTGATGGTCCACACCGTCTAGATGGCTGGATGGTGGGCCAAACCATGATGTATGTGTTTTATATGTCGTCCATCTATTTCTACAAGGACGGCGGGTCCCACCACTACTGACGTCAGCGAGATCTGTGGGTCCCACGCATGATGTATGTATATCCACCATCAGTCCATCTAGTGCGACCCACCTATGATGTAATTGACACCTGCAAATTTTGTGGACTTGATCATTAGGCAATGTTTCATTTAAACCGTCCGTCCAGTTGACCAGCTCATCTTAAGGCCTGAGACTAAAAATAAGGCAAAACTATCAGGTGGACCACACTGCAGAAAATAGTAAAGTTTGAACACCTACCATTGGAACCCTTTAGGGATTCCAGAAGTTCTGGATTGATATTCCCCTTGATCCAGGTTTTTGTGACCGTATGATCAGATTGGATGGAAAATAAATGTTATAGTGGGTCTGTGAACTGTTTAAACGGCGAAATCATTATCTCCACTACTATTTGTAGTGCAGTCCAAATGATATTTCGATGGGCCCATTTGATGTATATGAGGCCCGTTGCTCCGACCCATCGTAACGTATATTGGCCCATATAGTGCCACCCATTTGATGTATATGAGATCCGTGTATTGGGCCCATTATGATGTATTTGGACTGGGTGTGAGACCCATTGTGATGTATTTGGGGCCCAGGCGTGAGACCCATTGTGATGTATTTGGGGCCTGGGCGTGAGACCTATTGTGACGTATTTGGCCCATTGAGATTGTATGTGGCCATTGTGATGTGTATTAGGCCCATGTTATGCGGCTCATTGATACGACCCACTTGATGTGTATGAGGCCCATTGTGTGGCCCATTAATGAAGCCCACTTGATGTATATGAGGCCCATTGTGATTGTATGTGGCCCTTGAGTAAGGCCCATTGTAACGTATATTAGGCCTTTTTGTGAGGCTGTGGGCCCACTATACATTTGGCTCTATGAGGGCCACTCCTTGAGAGCAATGATGGTTAAATGTCCACATTGATGGGCAATGATAGTTGGACGTCTACATTATGACCTTCCTTTAGTCCTGGTTAGGCCCATTCTTATCATTCCCTAGTGGGTTACCCTAAACGACTAAGCCCTATTGATATTGCTTGGTCCATCATCGACCGTCCATCCATGGATCCCACCTTGCGTAGAGGTCGATTCCGATTATCGAGGCCGATTCTGATTGTCGATACTGATTCTAATTGTTGAGGCCGATTCCGATTGTCAAGGCCGATTCCGATTGTCGAGGCCGATTGTTGAGGCCGATTGTATAGGCCGATTGTGGAGGCCGATTTCGATTATTAAGGTTGATTGTATAGGCTAATTGTAGAGGCCGATTCCGATTGTCGAGGCCAATTGTCAAGGCTAATTCTGATTATTGAAGTAGATTGTTGAGGTCGATTCCGATTGTCGAGGCCGATTCCGATTGTCAAGGCCGATTGTCGAGACCGATTTCGATTTTCAAGGCCGATTGTCAAGGCCAATTCCGATTGTCGATACCGATTCCGATTGTTGAGGTCGATTTCGATTATCGATACCAATTCTGATTATTAAGGCCAATTTCAATTGTTAAGGCCGATTGTCGAGGCCGATTGTTGACGCCGATTCCGATTCCAATTGTCGAGGCCGATTCTGATTATTGAGGCCAATTGTATAGGCCGATGTCGAGGTGAATTATCGAGGCTGATTTCGATTGTCGAGGCCGGATATCGAGGCCGATTGTCGAGGCCCAATGTGATGTATATGCGGCCCGTATCCGAGGCCCATCGTGATGTGTACTCAGCCCGTGTTTGAGACCCAATGTGATGTATATGCGGCCTGTATTTGAGGCCCGTTGTGATGTGTATTCAGCCCATGTTTAAGGCCCAATGTGATGTATATGAGGCCTATGTGATGAGGCTCATTGTGATGCATTTGAGGGCCAGGCGATAGAGCCCATTGTGATGTATATTAAGCCCATGTGAAAGGCCCATCGTGATGTGTATTAAGCTCTTGAGTGAGGCCCATGGTGTTGTATATTTGGCCCTTGTGTGAGGCCATGGGTCCACTATATGTTAAGCTCTATGTGGGACATTCCTTGAGGGCAATGTTGGTTAAATGTCCACATTGTCGAGGTCGATTGTCGATGCCGGTTATTAATACCTATTATGAGTATGGGACAGCATAACATCATGATACATGCACATACGCATCATCTGCATGTTTGCTATGAGATGTGGTTGACCATTGCATATGTCATTGGGCAGGTTGTTATGAGACTCTCTGATAGGCGGAGGTTATCTCACATGAGCGCACGGTATGTGCAGGATTGATGCATGACTGGATTGTATGACTTATGCATCTTACATTGTGTGTTGTGATTACTGTACGCCTTAGGGACATCAGGGCTGTAGCCTCCACAGGTATATCGTGGATGGCCAAATAGGACACCGAATATATGTTATTAGCATCGGGCTGCCATAGATGGCCTTGGGTGAAAATCCCTAAATCCTCTTGGTACCAGAGGATGCCTCAACGTCGAGACCGAGTGGATATATATGAGCGCATGATGGTCGTATTCCAGTAGGTCGCATCTTCCACTGTGTCTTGGTCGGTTGGAAGGGGGTGTGGCCTTACCCGCTCGTGAATGGGTCCACTATCGACATGCCGGTTAGATATTGGTTGACTATTGGCCAGACAGATAGTGAGGTATCTTCCACTTATCTAGTTGTGCGCTTGATGGGGCAACAAACTGGTGTAAGTGTACTAGACCCTGGTGATGATCCCAGAGAGGAATAGTACTGATATGTGGACTTATTGAGCAGGAGTTGCATACTCATTCATTCATTCATTCACTATCCATTCAGGCTGGGGGTGCACAACTATTTGTTACGTGTACTTTCGCAATGGCCAGGATTTCGGTTGGGGCGCGTGACTAACTTAAGATCAGGAGTTTACCACATTGAGTCTGACTATCCAAATTAGGTATGAGACTGGTTTGGATAGAAGTCCCTTGTAATGGACCCCATAGCCTACAATACTATGTACTATCATCCCGACTTCTCACTCCAGCATGGTCATTCAATTCGCACTGCATATTGCATTACATCTACGACATATGACATTTTGGGTTACTGTGTTTCTGCATTTATATGGTCTAGATACGGCTGACGGTATTCGTGAACTCATCAGGAATTGTATATTGCATTGCATCCTTGGCATCTGATATTTGGCTCTTTATAACTCCTCATTTGCATAGCTGATCTGTATTGCGTACTCTGATATTGTTTGACTCATGGACTTGTCAGTATTTCCGCTTACTCTGATATCGTATGATTCATGATCTTACCAGTGTTTTCGATATTGTATGATTATGGCATTGTATTGAATACTTGGCACTTACCTTGTGCACGCACTTACACCACCCTCTAAGCTTTCTATAAGCTTATGCACGATAGATGCGTGCAGGTGATGCTAGGTTGCAGCAGCGTAGAGCTTGGATCATGTAGCTGACTTCTGGAGTTTTGATTTTGACATATGTATTTCCCTTTCAGCATTGTATTCAAATGTTTATATTAGTGGATATGTGATGATGATGTGGCCTTTGTGATTTGGGTAAACTTATAGTTATGTTTATTACGAGTAAATGTACATTGGAAAATCCTCCCTGTAGAATCCCAGGATCAGAATCTGGCGTATGGACGCTGGGAGCCGAGAATGGGGTACTACGGAGGCTATCGGCATCAAGATTCGGCGATCAGGAATTTTGTGAGCTCGGTTTCTGAGTTTAGGGCGTGACACAGGCGAGCCCCAAATCAGGATTTTAGGGGGTGATCTATCTGTTGGGCCACTTCTAGAAGGATCCAATGACTGAAATTTGACGTGTACGGTTAATTGATGGTCTTCAGGCCATATATGAAGTTTTGAACTGAACGGATGGTGGGAACCCTGTGATCTTGCATTCTGAACGATTTTCGGGCCCATTTAACGTGAGTGGCCTGATTTTCTCAAATCTCTGGTGTGTAAATTCCTCGATCTCGGTCCCCTGGAGTTCATCCCTTGCCTTGGTGACTTAGAATCGCTAATTCCATGCTTTTAGTACCCTTTTTCAGTCCAGGCTCTTTAAATTCTCCTTGCAAGAAAAACACGATTAAAATAGGACGTTAAGCATTATCATGTACGTAAAATTATGTAATAATTGGGGTCTAATATATAATATTTGACCCTCAACACCCACCACGCAATCCGCTTACCAGAAATGAGGCAAATTTAGAACTTAAGTGGGTCACAACATAAGAAATAGTGGAGATGGAAACATCCATTGTTGTTACAAAGGCCCACCATTATGTTTATATTTCATACAACCGTCCTTAAGGATATACCCCAGAGGTGGGTCAATTATCCCATGGGATAGAAAAGAACATAAGGGCCTATTTATTTGTTTTTACAAATCCCTTTAATTACTTGTAAATGAGTGATAATTACAATTATTAGTGCATTTCACATGTTTTAGTACTAATAAAAACTATGCGGCCTACCGTGATGTATATGCCATATCCATTTCGTATGTCCGTTCCGCAGGTTCATTTTAAAGCATGAGACGAAAAAATGAGATAGATCCAAAGCTCAAGTGGACCACACCACAAGAAACAATGATCCTAATAGACCTCAATCATTAAAAGTTGAAATCTTCCTAAGGCCCATAGTGATGTTTATTTGTCATCCGACCTATTCATAATGTCATACAACTTGGATAAAGGTAAAACACAAATATTAGCTTGATTCAAAACTTCTTTCATCCACAGGAAGTTATCCACTACATGCGTTCAATTTCCACAATTTATCATGGTGTGGTTCATTTGAGCATTGGATCTACCTCATTTTTTGGCTCATGCCCTAAAACGAGTTAGTGGAATGAGTGGACAACATGGATATATATATATATATATATATATATATATAGAGGAATGCTCACCTGTGCAACAGTTCTCACGAGTTCTCGTAAGCACTTTTCAGAACTCATCACTTGTAATATGAATCCAAAATCTAAACGGTCCACGTGATGCAACACCCCATGAAACCCCCATGGTCCAACTTTTACTCTTATCTAAAACTTTGGTGGGTCATGACAAAATAGAGAGGCAAATCAAGGAGGAAACTATTTCCTTTTTCCATGGCCCACTAAAGTTTTGGATCAGGATGAAAGTTGGGCCCTTGAGGTTTCATGGGGTGTTGCATCACATGGACAGTTCAAATTTTGCACTCATATCATGGGATATGAGATATGAAAAAGTTCTCATGAGAACTCGTGAGAACTAGTGCGCAGGTGAGCATATATATATATATATATATATATATATAATATATATATATATATATATATATATATTATATATATATATTATAATATCCACATTTTTTGTGCACTCCTTTTTTTCTCACCTTTGTTTTAGAGTTGAAAGCCGCCCCAGCATGTTAGTTGTCAACCTCAACTTTGGGGTTGTCATAATTACAGGTGTAGATAATAATAACTTAATTATAATGTATTTATACTGTAAACTGAAAAACAAGCAATCCCCTAGAAGTATCATTATGATCCAAATCATAAGAGAGTTTCAAATGTGAACATTTAATCTCCACATTTTTTGTGTTGTGGCCTACTTAAGTTTAGATCTGCCTCATTTTTTGGGACATGCCCAACCATGAGTTACAAAAATTAAAGGACAAAATGAATGCCCTAACATGAGCTAAAGAAAGCAAATGACAAAATGATGTCATACGAACATTTCTAGTACACCTCATGGAGCTTCTGCCTATAAGGCTCTTTTGGAGAGGTTAATTTACTACCTCCATCAAAATAAAAACAAGCAGGAAACAACCTATTGCACTTTGAAGACAATATTCAACTTGCGTAAATAGTTTATGCTAGAACTAAACCATTCACGAGGTGACTACACTCATAAATTGTAACACTTCGAACTTTTCGATACCCGAGTATTGAAAGTTCTCGAGTGTTATCATGAAATTTAACTTATTATGTACATATGTACGATACTAATTCGGCTATCCTAACCTTACATATATTTTCCAACACGAATCTGACCGTTGGAAATAATCTCCATTTATAAATCAAGCCATCTGACCGTTGATTTTGAGATAGGATATCATAATATCATATACCCAAGTATTCTCACTTTTCCATCATAACCGACCATTCAGTCAACTATTCACCACTAGGTAAAAATATATAACCATCCACTATGAGTTTGGACCACCTGATTATAGTAAACTAGCTACTTGATCTCTGCTTCCGCTCGTACACATATCGAATTGAGATTCTGATCTGTTCATCTTGTTCACCACCTATGAATATGCTTAACCTACCATCAAAACTACAATATGAGAAACTTACACATGTGAACAAGTCACTTGAATCTAACGGTATACATGTTTTACCTCTTGATCACTCCAAAAACCCACTTGTGATCATCCGGTTATAAAACTGACCGTACACCCATTTACATACATGATCAGAGTACTAACCATGAACTTTTTCGATTCTTAACATGTCATCTAACCATCCATTATGTTGGTTGATATATGTACATTCCCTTAATTAATTTGGTGAATAATTCTTTATTCATAATGGTTTATATATAAGTTCTTTTGTAAGAATTACTTAGAAACGTGCATATAACCAGGTAAAACAACTAGATTTCTCAAAACTCTCATATCAACAATAATTATGAAAATGTCATTAACTTAAGCCCTTGAATTCTGGATCACATGGTTCTCACAATCCGTTTGATGTGAAATTTTATACCATGTGTATGTATCATAAATTAGACATACTCATCAAATTTCAGCCCTTAGATAATTGTAAAAGCGACCCAATTGACAAATCAACCCCTTAACCTTGATTTCAGTGTCCATCGAGTGAAGAAACCCAGTAGGTAGTCATAGTAGGATATTTTCCTTCATATGAACGACTTGGATTACTCATAATATAGACCATGTGTGAAATATGAAGACCCCATTTTGGTAGGCTTTTCCTTACGGGCGAAGTTATCCTATCAAGGCTTTTCCTTATAAATATGGATCTTCTGATTTAACTACTTCCTTCCGTCTATCGTAACTCAAATTTGGACCACACTTTGGTCTCATATGACTATGAGGTTATACAAAATTTAGATCCCGATCTATGATCTTACACCGGTGAAGGTTGAAACCAATTCATTTCTTTTGGTACAAAAGGTGAAATTTTAGATTTAGGCTTTTTCTACCATCGATCAACTACTAAATTTTATCCAACCATTTGCCTATCCTAACTCCATATTTTCGCCAAAATTGGACCCTGATCATTAAGTGTGGACTGTTAATTGAGATTAAGTTCATTTCGGCACCCGTCAGGAGAATTTTCAAGATAGGCCCATCTAAATTTTAGATCACCAAGAAAATCATATACCCCGGCTCTATTTGACGACCCTGACACAATAGACAATTAGATTTAAAGAAAGATCATCAGAAAAGGAAAATTTGGAGAAACTCAATTCAAGTGGTATGTGAAATACACCCCTCTCACACACCCACTTCTTTTAAAAGGGGTGTGTGTTCCCCTCTTCACTCACACGCTTAATCTTCAAACGCCCAAGGAGAAAAAGAAAGAGAAAGAGAGAGAGAGAGAGAGGGAGAGAGAGAGAGAGAAAGAGAGAAAGAAAAAGAAAAGGAAAGAAAGAGAAAGAGAAAGAGAAAGAAAGAGAAAGCGAAAGAAAAAGATGAGAAGCCTAAATGTCCTCTTCCTTCTCCATATGTATGGTGTGTCTCTCTTGCTCAAGCGATGTCATGATTCATGTGGAAACTTTTCATGTAGAAGCTTCCTTATATGGATATCTACCTAGAGTTTAGATCCAAGGCTAAGGTGAGGGATTCCTTTAAGCTTACGTTAAATTGAGATGATATGATTTATCTTGCCCTTTATCTGCTTCTATGTTATTGAGAATCTTCCTTGCAATTATTTGGTTTACCATTATCAATTATCTATCCATTAGGAATTGTGGTTAAGGAATGATGTTACTTACGCGTAATCTTTATTAATTTATGTGGGGCGATGGATACGAGTATTGCCCTTGCTTTGTAACATCTTGAATTTTCATGGCCAGAGTTTGTACTCATTCCCGAGAAAACCAGGTGTTAATGATGTATAAATTGGATGCTTTTGAAAATTGCACTTTTTTTTCATTTATATTTAGATCACATCCCGATACATTCATGAAGGTAACATCACAAGAAAAATAAAATGTAATACCCCGAATTTTCGCTATTTTGGATTGTCAAAAATCCTTATATATATATATATATATATATATATATATATAAAAACTAACCAACTCATCACTTACTGACCTTTGACACTCGAGGTGAGCTTATACGCGGCTGGTACCGATAAAGAACCATACAAATAAGATTGATCAACCGTAGAAAACCAATGAATCCAATCAATCACTTAAACATCGAGTTTAGCCCGATGATTTGTTCACATAGGGCCCAAATCTAACCGACCTACCACTGACTAATAAAACAATCGTAACTAAATTAAAGATCTACCCAAACCTGAGCCAGTTATGGGTCAGACCTTAATTAATAAACTAAATCAACCCAATTACCCTTTTAGCTTAAAACCGACGGTTTAGAGTGATCATGACCGAATCACCATTTTCGCTAATTTTGAATAGGCCACACTGTGAACTTAGTTAATCCAAACCCTAACAACTGCGCCCAAGAAATCTCCCTACCCAATTTATGCAAGAAATGCCGCGATTACCTGAACAAGCTCTAGACCGCTTGTTAGTGGGCTACTAGTTCCGAAATTATGAAGTAATGTCCATCTCACTAGGCTTGTAGTCCATCGCGGATAATGGACTTAAACGATGCCTTGAAATGGACGGTTTGCACCGTTAGGCCGGCACTTGTGAGATGCGACTCTCCAAGTCAATAGCCGAAAAATCTGAAATTTAAAACAATTAGCCCCGCCACTTAGGACAACAAATTACGACTTTCCAACCATTAGATTTCATCCAAACTCAAACCATAAATCAGAAATATTTCATTGTCCTTGTTCACCGAATCAGACCCTTGATTAAAAGATAGTGACCGTTGATCACAAATCAGACCCCTACAATTAATTTTCACATCCATTTGTCACTAAATTTTGGACAGTCCCTCATCATATCATGGGACACCTATCCCATGACACGGATGGGCCAGGGGGCCGCTAGGACAGCCCCAATGACCGTAAGTGAGCCCCATTAGGTCACATGTGATAAAAATTGCCACCCCAGGGCCATTTGGACAAAAACTCAGGCTATATAAGCCTTACACCCTCTCTCCCTCACTCCCATACAGATCTCCAACAAGACAGAGAGAGAGAGAGAGAGAGAGAGAGAGAGAGAGGAGAGTGTAGAGTGTGGAAGGGGAGCTAGAATTTGAGAGATCTCCCTCTCCTACCATAACCACTCGCCTGAAATCGCGGCCCCACTGCCATAAAAGTGGGGTGTCGCTAATCGGAAGGCAATCACTCAAACTCCCCTCAGATTTTCGTATGTTAGGCCAATTACATGTGTCCTAACATGCAGATTCAATTGGCACAAGGCTCCGACACATCAATTCTCGGACCTGACACCGTTAGAGCAACTCTGCAAGCCTTCAACCGACACTAGGTGCGGACCATTACCTCTAGGTGGCCGTTCATCACACCTAGAACGAATTCTAGTGATTGTGATTGTTAATTTGCCTTGAATGTTACTTACATGGAGTGCAATTGTTGAATTAGAATTTGTGCATGGGAAATTCCTAAACTGGGGAAGAAATTTCGATTCCTAACTACCCTACTGTTTGCATTGTTTGATTTTTTTGTCAAGTATTGAATTATAAGCATGATACCCCCAAATCTGCAAATTCAACAAGAAGAATTCGGTTGCATGTCCCTTATATGTGTGGATTGGGTTAATTAACTGTCAATATTACTCCATGCATGTTTAATTCCTTCTGTAATCAATTATTATGCTCATTTTTCTCCTATGTTCTTTTGTAATCTTAAACCCATGTACATGTTTATCTGGAAATACCCTAAATTCTATAAAACAATAACTCTTGTGCTGATAATGAATGTGGTTTATCATTATGCATGCCTAATTCTCTCACAACTACAAGTAGATTGATGTCTACTTTACTATGTTGCATTTATACATTGTTCCCATTCTGGATTGGCTAGCGAATCCAGAACTCACTTGGGCAACCTCCCCGGTAGGCCGCCTACGGGTGAATTTGGCCCAATTAGTCAAATTGTGCATTGTTAGCTGTAGTTGGACTACGTGAGACGTCGCTCTCAAAGCTATTCAGTTCGTAGTTCGTCTAGTAGGGACAAATTGGCCCACCGGTTGGCCATCCGTGTTCGTTAACCATGTATGTACACGCCTGCTTGAACCTGAGACAACCGCGTCCATTTGCACCCACTGACAAACCACCAGTTGTGGCCCACAAGTCTCGAGAGCCGCGCATGGTGGTATGGGACACTATGCCCGAGTTGTCGGCCTACGCTGGGGTGACGAGCCTCCCTGTAGTGACCGCGAGTAAGGACTATTTCTTAAAATTACCTTCGTATGATTTTAATATTGGGAGTGACGAACTTAAAACGGGCTAAGGATTGCGAGAGCAATACTGTCAAGGCTGCGCGATCAGGATAGGGCATTGATCTGTCAGGGTGTCCCAATTTTCCTAAATTGCTGAATGAATGGACGTAATTAATTAACTCAAATAACATCTCACATCACATTGCATTAGGTAGTATTGGCGATTTGGCAGTCGAGGTTACATTGAGGGAGTGTTGGGCATTGCGATTGTTAAACGTTGTCGCTCAAGGGAGTGTTGGAAGTAAGGGCATGCATCATGTCATAAAAATATGCATTTACATTAATAAGAGTAGTTAGGATTCTTTGAGTGATTGCTTTTCACTAAATTTATTTCTGTGTATGATGATATGTGCAACTTATTGTTAATGGAACCACTGAGTTAGCTACTCACTCCCACTCTGGGACAGTGTTTTGGAACACCAACCAGAACTTGTCTTAGATGCAGGGATCACGGAGCTCGGCGCGCTTGGTGGAGCAAGCGTGGATGATGAGGAGCTATCGTACTTTCAGATCTTCGACGGATTCTCGTAGTCTGCATAGGGATGACCCCTGGGCACAGGACAGGGGTCCAGTCATTTTGGGAATGATGTATTTGCGAGACTAGTCCCTCCTGTTATTTACTTTGTCTTACGTTGGACAAGGATTTTTTTATAACTGCACTTGATTTCATTTTGTTGTACCTGATTTATGTTTTATGGCCTGCTATACTCCCTCACTGCTTATGAAATGAATAAAAAACACCAAATTCTGAAGTTCAATAGGGCTTACGTGGCACCTGGGAATTCGAGAGTCGAGTACCTACTCGGCCCCTGAAATCTGGGGCGTTACATTGAATCAACTGTATTGATTATATTTCATCAGAGTAAAAAAAAAAAAAGAATAATCAAATGCCCTCTTAATGGGATCTTAATACATTTATTGAGTTCGCAGCGGAAGTGTAAAGTTAAATCATAAAACTGCCTTCTTATTCTTTCAACATAATCTTCCATAGAGAGATGGTACTCTAGGTCTTCAATTGGTACGTCACCTGCATAATCTGTATGGTTGGGAGAGGGTCAATTGTTGAGGGTCAAATATTGCATATTAGACCTCAGTTATTACCGGAATTATAAACATGCCACCGTTTAAAAGCCTAACTTAATTGTGTTTGTGATGCAAGGTACATTTGCAAGTGTGGACTACAAAAAGGTGCTAAAAGTGTGTATTTGATGCTCTGAAATCACCACAGCAAGGGACGGACTCTAGAGGACCGATATTGAAGAATTTACACGCCAAGGATCTGAGAAAATCAAGCCGTTCACGTTAAAGAGGCCTGAAATTGGTGCAAAATGCAAGATCACATGGTTCCCGCCATCCGATTGACTTGAAACTTCATACATATTAAATTTCAGCCATTGAAGATCTCAGGAAGTGGTCCAACGAACAGATCAGCCCATTAATCTCCAATTTGGGGCCCACCTGATATTTGGAACTGGCTCAACTTTAGTATTTACGGGTAAAATAATATGAGAAAGAAGATTGTAGATTTCTCGTAAACATCACTACAGGCCCTGTGTATGAGAAGTGTGCACACTGCACACGTGCGCTACCGCACTGCACCGGAGTGCAACCGAGGTCGGTCAGCGCCCGCTGACCGACGCTCCTTCGTAAAAGCGTAAAGACGCACAACGTCTTCTCCCACCGGCGCCGGTTCTGCGTAGTGGGGCCCACTTGTTGACTGAAGCAAAAATTCGAACCGTCTGTTGTGTCGAGAGGGGGGCATGACCCTCGCCTAGGTGGACTTTTGGTCCCATGCATACGAAAACACGTGGATCGTCGAAAAACGCCAGATGGACGGTGAATTGATTTATACAGTGGACCGCACAAAAACTCCATGGAAACTACTCCTTCCTGATGAAATTACGCCAGGAATCCAATGAACGGGTCGGATTTCCACGAACATATCACTGTGGGGACCACCGAACACGTCAGCGTCCAGTTTTCGTATTTCAAAACGGAAATTTCCGTTTTTCTGCGAACGGACGCTGTCCGTTTTTGCAGGAGTTTGTGGACCCCACTCGTCACCCGTACGACTGATCCAAGCCGTCCACCGTGTAGAGGGGTTCGAAAGCTTCAAAACCATGTTGATACTTTACACCCATGCGTGCACATGTGTGCGGTACAGAGGCCACAAACAGACTGCCCTGCAATGTTCAAAACTGATATTTTCGTGATTTCTTCTCTAGGCCGCATCAATGGACATTCAAAACCACCCATTCTTGACTGAAATTTCGTTCTGAATACAATGGACGGGGTGGATTTTCCAGAAAACACTTCTATGGGGCCCACCGATCACGACAGCGAAAGGGTGCGAAAGGTTTCGCACATATTAGGAAATCGATTTTTTCAGGCGATTGTGGGCCACCATCTTTGATCATATGGTAGATCTGAACCCTTCATCATGAAAGGACCCAAGAAAGTCCTAAGGGACGGTTTGTTTTTGGAATTTGAGCGAGGAAAGTGTCGTGTTTGAGGCACCGAACTTGGTGCGAAAAGACTTTCGTTGCGCGTGCGACAGCTTTTCAAATCCGATTTTCTCCACTCCAGCAGCTATAAAAAGGGTTTTGGACAGTGGGGAGCAGCATCAAAGGCCTTGGAAGAAGAATCTCATGTGAGAGAGAGAAAGACAGGGAGAGAAGAAAGAGTTTTGTTGTTTTCCTTTGGTTATGCTTTTCTTCTCAAATTTCTGATGAGATCTAGCCCATCCATATGTGGCTAAACCTCTTAGCTAGGGCTAAGAGGTGAAGCTTGTGGCGTGATGGGACCGATTCTATGGTGTTGATTTATGGTTATGAACTGACGTTTGGTTTTAGTTTGATTAATTGAAATAATCATAGTTTTTAATGATTTGTTGTGACTTAAATTACAATAGATCTGCGATGGCTTTGAGTATTTCATTCTTCTTCATATTTTGATTGTGAAATCAGGAAACCCTGTTGTTCACCATTGCCCCTTGGACATGGTTGGATGATGGAATTCTTCCTAACATTCACATTCTATTGGTTATGGATTGGTTAAGTTTATTGGATTTCTGTTGATTACCTTATTCATGGGCATGGATTTGTGATGGAATCATATCTAATTCTTATACCTTTCGTCTATTTGAAAACTAGATCAAAAGGAAGTTCACATTGATTTTCAGGTATATTCTCAACTGGATGAGATGATGGATGGGATCGAAGTCCAGTTGAGTTCATGAATCGACCATAGATCTCCCTGATCTCTACAAGTGGATCCTCTGAATCCCTAGTTTCCCTCTCTCTGAATTCTTAAGTTTAGATTAATAATTCACCATTATTCATCAAATCACAATTGGTTTAGATTTCATCTTAGCCTAGTTCTAGATCTGGTTATTTTCAGATAACGTACAGGTTTCAATCCCTGTGGATTCGACCTCGGTCTTACCGAGTTTATTACTACATTACACAACCCTATACTTGGAGGAGTGAACAAGTTTTTGGCGCCGTTGCCGGGGATTGACGGCTACGTTTTGAAATTAACTGGTTTTAGGATTAGTTTAAGATTAGGACCTTTTTTGATTCTTAGGTTTTATTTTTAGAATTTCCTAATTCAGGTTTCCTTTAATTTTTAGAAATTTTATATTTAAAGTAACTTTCTATTTTAGATGGTTTTCCCTTTTTAGAAACTAACCCAACTTTCTTATTTTGTAGGATTCTAACATAGGTTTCCAAATTGGTAATTTCTCTCTTCCTTACTATTTCTATATTAGGATTCCTTTTTATTAAAGTTTCTAATTCTAACTCTTTTAGAATCTAATTTTGTTTCCAATTTTATTCTATTTAGAAACTAACTTTCCTGTTTTGTAGGCCTTTTAGAAATTTCTAATTCGGTAAGCTCTTTCTAAATTCTACTTTCTATTTTTAGAATTTCTGTTACTAACTTACTTTCTAGTTTAAGAACTTTCCTCTTTTGTTTTAAAAATTTTATACTCTCTTAGGAATTTCTCTTTTTCTAAATTAGAAACTAGTTTACTGCTATTTCTCTTCTTAGGATTTTCTAATTTTAGGTTAGAACTTCTCTACTTTCTATTTTTAGAACTTTTCTATTTCTAGGCTTTCATTTATTTTAGATTTTTTTTTTCTTTCCTTTTTAGAAACTCACATTACTTTCTATTTTAGGATTAGGATTTCTAATTCAGAACTTTCTAACTTTAGGTTTAGAACATTCCTCTTTTGTTTTTAGAAACTAGGTTAGTTATTTTCCTTTTTAGAAATTCCTCCTAATTTTAGAAACTAACTATTCTTCCTTTATTTTTAGAAACTTTCTAATTCTAGGTTTAGGAAACTTTCCTTTTCTAGAAACTAACCTTGTTTCCACCTTAGAATTTCCTAACTTTAGAATTTCTATTTTTTAGGAACTAATCTCTTTTTGGTTTCTTTTTGCAGGTTCTTAATTTAGGGACTCCAATTTGGTAACTTCCTTCCAACCCTCTCTTTCTTTTTAGATTTTTATTTCCCTTCTTAGGATTAAGTTTAGAATTTGATTGAGGGTTGTGAGTGTTTCATGCCCAAGTGGGCTCGTGACAACACTCGACGTCTCTTGACTGAAGGAGGATTAGTTGAGGGGTTAACTGTCCATCGCAGGACTAGACACCACTCGAATTCCCCTGAGTTAATTGAGGATATGGCTGGAAATCAACCTCGTCTACCCCAACCTAGGGTAGAAGATGTCCAGGATGAGAATGAGGTGCATCAAGCACCCCCGCCTCGTACCTTACGAGATTACTTACAACCGGCGGGGGTGAGTACGCCCTCATGCATGGTTTTTCAGGAGAATGCAGGACATATGGATATCAAGCCAGGGGTGATCCAACTCCTTCCTAAATTTCATGGGCTTGAGTCAGAGAATCCATATCTACATCTGAAAGAGTTCGATGAGATCATGACTACCCTATACTTTCCTAACGTGTCTGATGACACGGTCAGGTTAAAACTCTTTCCCTTTTCTTTGAAAGAGAAAGCCAAGACGTGGTTACATTCATTACGTCCTCAATCTATTGGCAGATGGAATGACATGACAAGGGAGTTCATTAAAAAGTTTTTTTCCATATCATAAGACGAACACCCTTAGGAAGTCGATCATGAACTTCGCCCAAAGGGAAGATGAAACATTCTTCCAATGTTGGGAGCGGTTCAAAGATCTTGTCAGTTCATGCCCACAACATGGTTTTGAAACGTGGCGCATCACGAATTTTTTCTATGATGGACTGACATCTCCCATGCGCCAATTAGTTGAGACAATGTGTAATGGGGAGTTTATGAATAAAGGTGTCGATGAGGTGTGGGACTACTTTGATAAACTTGCTGAGAACACACAAACATGGGACATCTCCCCTAGACCGAGTACTACGCCTAGGCCGACTCATTCCAAAGAAAAAGGTGGAATGTACCTCCTGAAAGAGGATGATGATATTAACGCCAAGGTAGCCAATCTCACTCGAAAACTCGAGGCCATGGAATTAAAGAAGGATAAGGCCAAGGAAATTGTTTGTAGTATTTGTGGTTGCAACATTCACACTACTGAGAATTGCCCAACTATATCTGCCTTTCAAGAGGTATTGAATGAGCAATCCAATGCCGTAAGCAATTACCAAAGACCTTTCAGTGGGCCCACCTCTAACACATACAATCCTGGCTGGAGAGAACCATCCAAACTTCAGTTGGAGGAATGGACAAACCGCTACACCTTAAGGTTTCCTAAATCAAAATCCAACTCAAGAGAAACCTCAAGAGGATCCGGTTCTGAAACATTTTGAAAAACAAGAGCTTTTCAATCAGGGTAAGCTACAGGCCTTTCAAGACCTTACAAAAGCAATACAAGGACTTAAGGCTGAAAATGCGATTGGGAACAAGGGGAGCTTCCCAGCTCAACCTCTTCCCAATCCTAAATCGCAATATAAAATTAGCGACCCAAGCTCTTCAAATCAGATGGAGCGAGCAAAATCCATCACCACTCTTAGGAGTGGAAAAATCATTGACAAAACCATTCCGGTTAGGGCTGAAAAGTCTAAGGACCCGGAAGTGGATAAAGAAGATGGATCTAGCCATGCCCCACCAGAGTTAGAACCGGAACCTCAAGGAAAGCCGGTTGCTCCATTTTCCCAACGGTTGGTTGCACCAAAACCTCTCTCTAACTCTCAGGATATTCTAGAGGTGTTGAAACAAGTGAAGGTCAACATTCCTCTACTTGATGCCGTGAAACAAATACCTTCCTATGCCAAATTCTTGAAAGACTTATGTACGACCAAAAGACGGCAAAATATTCAAAAGAAAATCTTCCTGACTGAGAGAAGTGAGTGCCATCCTAAAGCAAGATGTGCCGCAAAAATTCAAAGACCCCGGTAGCCCAACCATATCATGTGTAATTGGGGAATCGAATTGATCACGCACTTCTTGACTTAGGAGCGAGCGTTAATCTTATTCCCTACTCGGTATACAAACAGTTGGGTTTAGGTGAATTAAAACCCACCTTAACCACACTACAACTTGCTGATCGCTCTGTTCGTGTACCAAGAGGAATAATTGAGGATGTGTTGGTCCAGGTTGATCGATTTTACTACCCAGTAGATTTCATCATCCTGGATACCGAACCCATCAACAATACAAGCACTCAGATTCCCGTCATTCTTGGTCGCCCATTCCTTGCCACTTCAAACGCAATTATCAATTGCAGGAATGGTGTCATGAGTATGTCTTTCGGGAATATGACATTAGAAATGAATATCTTTTTAACACTGGCAGACGGGTAGAGGAAGATGACGATATCCACGATATTAACATGATCGATACTTTCGTGGAAGATAGGACACCCCTTACCTTATCCTCTGATCCTCTAGAGACGTGCCTGGCCCACTCCCATGAGTTTGATGATGACATAATTAGGGAGACGTGTGCCATGCTTGATGATGCGGTACGGTATGAATGATTAACCGGTGGAGGCCACAATTTGAAAAGTTACCCCAACTGATGAAGTGCCTCTACCGTCTAACCTCAAGCCACCGAAGCTTGACCTAAAACCTTTGCCCTCTGATTTAAAATATGCATACTTAGGTCAAGATGAGACATACCCGGTGGTGATTTCTGCCCACCTTGAGAAAGAACAAGAGAGTATGCTCATATCTACTCTCTTGGAGCATAAGGGAGCCCTTGGATGGACAATCGCGGACCTCAAGGGAATCGACCCCTCGATTTGTACTCACCGCATATATCTTGAGGATAATGCGAAGACAGCTCGGCAACCACAACGTAGACTAAATCCAAACATGAAGGAAGTGGTTAAGGCCGAGGTTCTTAAACTATTGGATGTGGGTATCATATACCCTATATCCGATAGTCAATGGGTGAGTCCAACTCAGGTGGTTCCTAAGAAGTCCGGGATCACCATCGTAGCCAATGCCAATAATGAACTCGTGCCGACTAGAGTCACTACTGGTTGGAGGATGTGCATTGACTACAGGAAATTAAATACCGTCACGAGGAAAGACCACTTTCCTTTGCCCTTCATTGATCAGATCTTGGAAAGGTTAGCTGGTCATTCCTATTACTGTTTCCTTGACGGGTATTCGGGCTACAATCAGATAGAGATCGCCCCTGAAGACCAAGAAAAGACTACGTTTACATGTCCCTACGGCACCTTTGCTTACCGAAGGATGCCGTTTGGACTATGTAATGCTCCTGCCACCTTCCAGCGATGTATGATGAGCATATTTTCTGACATGGTGGGGCAATATTAGAGGTCTTCATGGACGATTTCTCTGTCTTCGGTCCATCTTTCAGCGAGTGCTTGGAAAGTCTTAAATGTGTGCTGAAAAGATGTGAAGAAAAGAACTTGGTACTTAATTGGGAGAAGTGTCATTTCATGGTTCAGAAGGGAATTGTCCTTGGACACATTATTTCATCCAAAGGAATCGAGGTGGATAAGGCAAAGATCGATCTTATCTCTAACCTACCTCCACCCAAGAACATAAGGGACGTGCGATCCTTCTTAGGACACGCCGGGTTTTACAGAAGATTCATAAAGGACTTTAGTCTCATCTCTCGTCCTCTATGTAATCTACTTCAAAAGGATGCACCATACGAGTGGACTGAACCATGTCAGGAAGCTTTCACTAAGCTTAAGGGCATATTGACTAGTGCACCCATCATACAGCCACCTGACTGGAGCATTCCTTTTGAACTTATGTGCGACGCGTCTGATTATGCTCTTGGGGCAGTTCTAGGCCAGAGAAAAGATAAGAAACCCTACGTTATTCATTACGCAAGTAAGACTCTAAATCCTGCCCAAGTGAACTACTCGACTACGGAAAAGGAACTCTTAGCCGTAGTGTTCGCCTTGGACAAATTTAGGTCCTACTTGATTGGATCCAAGATCATTATTTACACTGATCACGCAGCGCTTAAGTATCTTCTGTCTAAGAATGATGCTAAGCCTCGCCTGATAAGATGGATCCTCTTACTCCAGGAATTTGACCTAGAGATAAAAGATAAAAAGGGAGTAGAGAACGTAGTGGCTGACCATCTTTCTCGCCTTAATCTCTCTGATTCCTTTGAGACGACACAGATTAATGACATGTTCCCTGATGAACAATTGTTCAGAGTCTCACATTCACCTTGGTTTGCTGATATCGCTAATTATCTTGCCACAGGTTCCATACCGACACATTGGACTGCGCAAGATAAGAAGAAAATTTTCACCGAGGTGCGCAAATTCTTCTGGGATGATCCATACTTGTTTAAATATTGCCCAGACCAAATCTTGAGGAGATGTGTGCCAGACAATGAGCATCAGAGTGTCATCTCCTTCTTTCACTCACAGGCCTGTGGAGGTCACTTTTCTGCAAAAAAGACTACGGCCAAAATTCTGCAGTGTGGCTTCTATTGGCCCACTATGTTCAGGGACACTCATGAGTTTTACAAAGCTTGTGAGCGTTGTCAGAAATTGGGAGCATTGTCCCGTCGAAATATGATGCCCTTGAATCCCATTCTTATCATAGAGGCATTTGATTGCTGGGGCATCGATTTCATGGGGCCATTCCCCCAATCTTTTGGAATTTATATATTTTGCTTGCCGTAGACTATGTCACTAAATGGGTCGAAGCGATTCCGTGTCGAACTAATGACCATCGCACGGTCATTAAATTCCTGAAAGAAAACATCCTTTCCCGATTCGGAACGCCTCGAGCCATCATTAGTGATGGGGGCTCACACTTTTGTAATAGACCATTCGAGAGTTTAATGAAGAAATACGGTATCTCTCATAAGGTGAGCACCCCATACCATCCACAGACAAGTGGGCAAGTTGAGATTTCCAATAGGGAGATCAAACACATTTTGGAGAAAACGGTTAACCCTGACCGTAAGGATTGGTCAATTCGATTGACCGATGCCTTATGGGCATACCGTACTGCTTTTAAAACCCCTATTGGAATGTCTCCCTTTAGACTCGTCTATGGGAAGGCTTGCCACTTGCCTGTGGAGTTGGAACATAGAGCTTACTGGGCGATCAAAAATCTAAATTTCAATCTGAACAACGCTGGCTCGCTACGCAAACTTCAATTAAATGAACTTGAAGAAATCCGGAACGACGCGTACGAGAACTCGAGAATTTACAAGGACAGGATGAAGGCGTTTCATGACCAACACATTCTACGAAAATCATTCACGCCAGGTCAGAAAGTCCTTTTGTATAATTCTCGATTACATCTCTTTCCGGGTAAGCTTCGATCTCGTTGGACCGGTCCTTACATTGTCGTTACTGCATATCCTCATGGGGCCGTCGAGATAAGAGACCCCGACAATGGCAGGAGAAGGAGTTTAAATAAATGGCATCGCTTAAAGCCATTTGTCGAGAAATTTGATTCAGAGGACATGTCCATGCCTCTGACTGATCCTGTTTACCAGGAATGATCTCCTAGTCTGATGGAGGTATAGGTAGGTTTCCTGTTTGCATAGGACTAGGGTAGTTGATTTGGTCTGGCTGAAGACGTTAAACTTAGCGCTCCTGGGAGGCAACCCAGCTTTTAGCTTTTCAATTCATTTCATTTTCCTAGTTAGATAGTTCAATGTTTGTGGGTAACATTACTGCAAACCCTCACGAGACTACAACTCGTCCACTAGGGGCAACCTAGGGGTTTAAAGGCTTGTTGCATACGCTAAATGCAATCGAGAGCACCTGCGAAAGTGGTATAGGTAGGAGTTTATTTTTATTATTTGTGTTTTACTTTCGATTGGTTTCACTCTTGTGCTGACCCGCTCTCATGTTGAGATCTCTACGGAAAAGTCTCTCTCGACTCGTTTCCCAGGTACTATCTTCCCATCACTTCTCATTTACTTTCGTTGTCCCATGTGCATTGCATGCTTACATCTTTTACATTGAGGACAATGTAGATTTTAGGTGGGGGTGGGAGATTAGGTTTCCTAATCAGTGTTTTCTTGGTCTTGAGCAAAAATTGTGAAATTTTAAATTTTCTGGAATTTTGTGAATTCGAAGTGATTTTGACGGCCATCTTGGATTTAGAATTACAAGATAAGTGATGTTGGTAATTTATGACTCTTGGATTCCGTTAGTTGTTAGATTTCACAGTTGAGTTCGAATTATCAATTCATGATTAGAAGCTTTAAAACATTGATGGAGTCATGATTTCACATATCACATCTCTCTTATGCATTGAGGTTTCAGTTCAATATTGAAGGATTGACTTGGTGATCAGTAAGCATGAAAGGAACCAACCTGGGGAATTTGTCCATCATGTTCAATAAGAAGAATGAAAGAAAATGAGAAAACCCAGCTACAAGATAGCTGCCTGCGGAAAGGGTTGGGCGAATGGACTTCATCATGGGTTTGCTCCGCATAGGTGTAGAGTCGATTCCCCATGGTTGTCTTTGAAAAAAAAAAAAAAAATTATAGAAAATACAAGATTTTTGGGCTAGATCTTCACCATAGGTTTGCTCCCTATAGGTGAGGATTTGATTCCTTTCATTAGCATTAATTTTGATGGAAAAATCAAGGGGTGGAATGTTGATCTATGAGGCAGGTTTTGGTTTAGGTTTGGATTGTTATAAGTTTTCTTATTTATTACCAATAATATCATGAAAGAAAGAAGTAAATCCTAATGTTGATAAGCTGAGATCACACTATACACTCATGGAACTCAATGTGTAGAATTATTCTAGTAATGGATTAATATTTGAACTTGATTATGAAGTCTACCATGCGCTTACCTCCAGGAGAAATTTATGCCCAACATTCATGAATCTTAGATTTCTCATATCTGAATCATTCTTCAAAAATATCACTCGGTTTCATGGAAATTACCCTGTAATTCTCAACTTATTCTTCGCATATTTTGCTCGGGACTAGCAAAATGCTAGTTGGGGGTTGTGTTGAGGGTCAAATATTGCATATTAGACCTCAGTTATTACCGGAATTATAAACATGCCACCGTTTAAAAGCCTAATTTAATTGTGTTTGTGATGCAAGGTACATTTGCAAGTGTGGACTACAAAAAGGTGCTAAAAGTGTGTATTTGATGCTCTGAAATCACCACAGCAAGGGACGGACTCCAGAGGACCGATATTGAAGAATTTACACGCCAAGGATCCGAGAAAATCAAGCCGTTCACGTTAAAGAGGCCTGAAATTGGTGCAAAATGCAAGATCACATGGTTCCCGCCATCCGATTGACTCGAAACTTCATACATGTGATGGGGGCCGTAAATTAACCGTACATATTAAATTTCAGCCATTGAAGATCTCGGGAAGTGGTCCAACGGACAGATCAACCCATTAATCTCCAATTTGGGGCCCACCTGATATTTGGAATTGGCTCAACTTTGGTATTTACGGGTAAAATAATATGAGAAAGAAGATGGACGGTGTAGATTTCTCGTAAACATCACTGCAGGCCCTGTGTGTGAGAAGTGTGCACACTGCACACGTGCGCTACCGCACCGCACCGGTGCAACCGAGGTCAGTCAGCGCCCGCTGACCGACGCTCCTTCGTAAAAGCGTAAAGACGCACAGCGTCTTCTCCCACCGGCGCCGGTTCTGCGTAGTGGGGCCCACTCGTCGACTGAAGCAAAAATCCGAACCGTCTGTTGTGTCGAGAGAGGGGGCATGACCCTCGCCTAGGTGGACTTTTGGTCCCATGCATACGAAAACACGTGGATCGTCGAAAAACGCCAGATGGACGGTGAATTGATTTATACAGTGGACCGCACAAAAACTCCATGGAAACTGCTCCTTCCTGACTGAAATTGCGCTAGGAATCCAATGAACGGGTCGGATTTCCACGAATATATCACTGTGGGGACCACCGAACACGTCAGCGTCAGGTTTTCGTATTTCAAAACGGAAATTTTCGTTTTTCTGCGAACGGACGCTGTCCGTTTTTGCAGGAGTTTGTGGACCCCACTCGTGACCTGTACGACTGATCCAAGCCGTCCACCGTGTAGAGGGGTTCGAAAGCTTCAAAACCATGCTGATACTTTACACCCATGCGTGCACATGTGTGCGGTACAGAGGCCACAAACAGACTGCCCTGCAATGTTCAAAACTGATCTTTTCGTGATTTCTTCTCTGGGCCGCATCAATGGACATTCAAAACCACCCATTCTTGACTGAAATTTCGTTCTGAATGCAATGGACGGGGTGGATTTCCCAGAAAACACTTCTATGGGGCCCACCGATCACGACAGCGAAAGGGTGCGAAAGGTTTCGCACATATTAGGAAATCCAGTTTTTCAGGCGATTGTGGGCCACCATCTTTGATCATATGGTAGATCTGAACCTTTCATCATGAAGAGGACCCAAGAAAATCCTAAGGGACGGTGTTGTTTTGGAATTTGAGCGAGGAAAGTGTCGTGTTTCGAGGCACCGAACTTGGTTGCGAAAAGACTTTCGTTGCGCGTGCGACAGCTTTCCAAATCCGATTTTCTCCACTCCAGCAGCTATAAAAAGGGTTTTTGGACGTGGGGAGCAGGCATCAAAGGCCTTGGACGAAGAATCTCATGTGAGAGAGAGAAAGACAGGGAGAGAAGAAAGAGTTTTGTTGTTTTCCTTTGGTTATGCTTTTCTTCTCAAATTTCTGATGAGATCTAGCCCATCCATGTGTGGCTAAACCTCTTAGCTAGGGCTAAGAGGTGAAGCTTGTGGCGTGATGGGACCGATTCTATGGTGTTGATTTATGGTTATGAACTGACGTTTGGTTTTAGTTTGATTAATTGAAATAATCATAGTTTTTAATGATTTGTTGTGACTTAAATTACAATAGATCTGCGATGGCTTTGAGTATTTCATTCTTCTTCATATTTTGATTGTGAAATCAGGAAACCCTGTTGTTCACCATTGCCCCTTGGACATGGTTGGATGATGGAATTCTTCCTAACATTCACACATCTTCTGATTGGTTATGGATTGGTTTAAGTTCTGTTGATTACCTTGTCTCATGGGCATGGATTTGTGATGGAATCATATCTAATTCTTATACCGTTCGTCTATTTGAAAACTAGATCAAAAGGAAGTTCACATTGATTTTCAGGTTATATCTTCCAACTGGATGAAGATGGGACTCGAAGTCCAGTTGAGTTCATGAATCGACCATAGATCTCCCTGATCTCTACAAGTGGATCCTCTGAATCCCTAGTTTCCCTCTCTCTGAATTCTTAAGTTTAGATTAATAATTCACCATTATTCATCAAATCACAATTGGTTTAGATTTCATCTTAGCCTAGTTCTAGATCTGGTTATTTTCAAATAACGTACAGGTTTCAATCCCTGTGGATTCGACCTCGGTCTTACCGAGTTTATTACTACATCACAACCCTATACTTGGGGAGTGAACATCAATGCCCTACTCATAGTGATGGTTATCCTTTAAGATTAACAATGATTTAAGAGATTCATAAAAGTAACGTAAGGGTTCTGATACATCACGTACTCCACTACTACGAGAGATATCAGTATGCGCAAACAATCTACATGAATGTATGCTTAGCAAAGTGTGTGTGGCTCATCATACGTAGTAATCACTATCACAATATGGAAAACAATTCATGATATCCGGCTCGACCCGTATTCTCACTATACGGATATTCACCGGCGTGTCCCACGTTAATGTGGATTTATGCGAACATCTCAAGGAGACATAACAACGCGGTTGGGAGATTTACGTAACACGATGTGCTCATGGAATGACTATTTGCGACATCCAATCCCAAAAAGTTGATGTAACACTGCATTTGTGATTTACATACATCAATTGTGCATTATGCCAACCAACCCACGCAATTATGTGCCGACCAAGAGAGGCCGCTACCCGTAACGCATTATGTCTACGATAAATATTTGATTCACTAGTTGTGATACCTTTAACACATCACTTGCAGTGATAGGGAATGTAAACTGAATCGTAATTCCCAAAAGGGTAAATAAGTGTTGATGGTAAATTTACAATCAATTGAAAGGAACCTCTAAGTATTATGTAATCATGAAAAAGCAGGATAATTCATATCAATTAAATCAGAGTAAGCTTAAAGGATAAAACCCTCACCTTCAGTTATTTGATATTTGTTAATAAGGTTAAAGGCCTTGAGTAATCCTAAGATCAGAACCCACTTTTCCTGTCTTGAACTAACATCGAATTGTAACTAGTTGCTGACTCGACGAGTCGACTAAGATGAGTCACTCGATCCTCCTTCCCTCTTTTTCCTTTTTCTTTCCTTTCTTTCTCTTTTCTTTTTCTGTCCTTTCGTTCTTGCTGCTATGTCCAACAGGGAACTGGTCGTCTCTCTCTCTCCCTCACGTTGCTTTCTTTCTCTCTCTCTCTCTCTTTTCCTTTTTCATTTTTCTTTCTTGCGGAACGACAAGGCCTATTTTATAGGCTACCCAAGCGTTACCTTGTTTACGCAACAGGACTGTCGGTGCGTAAAGATCTTACGCTGCATTTCTTGCACAACGAAGATCGGACGGATAATCCCATGCAATGACCGAGATCGCAGCGCCCCTTGATCCAATCCTCTCAATATGACTTCTTAAGAGTGGTCAGATTCCACCTTACAAGGGTTGGACGGCCTAGATCAAAGTGATGATCCACAGTTGGGTCGTCAAACGTGCGAGGATGTCTGGGTCGCTTCAAAATTTCTGCAGCTAGTCGCGTCTGTTGCGAAACCCAGCCGGTCTGCGTTACTTGGTGGGGTCCAATATCATGGATATTCAGAAAACCCAATCCTTCCATTAATTTTATCACGAAATCTTGGCCCAAGAGCTAAGATTTTCAGGAGAGGCTTCGCAGTGGATGCGGAGATCCTCTGTTTTTCCTGGAGTGTTCAGCCGCACACAGCTTGTTCTCCCTCCACTCATGTACGCACACATGCATCGGAATGTTTGGGGACTTCATGGTCTTGGTCGGTTTTGAGGTACGTCTACAATGGACGGTATGGATGGTTTGGATCAGCCCATCGAACGATCAAGGTGGGCCACAAGTCCTGCAAACCGACGTTGTCCATTTGAGCTCTTGTAGATGGGCCTCCTTGCGAACATTGTTGTGGGCACATGTGCTTGCATGGGTTTGTATGGATGACGTGGTTCTACTCGTATCGAGTCCCTCAACATGATGGATGGTTCAGTTCATCCTGTTGGATGATTGTGGTGGGCCACGACTAGTACCAACGGATGGTCGTCCACCGAATGCCGGAGAAATCCTTTCTTTATTCAATTTCTATCGAGTCAAACAATCTCTACTACAGTGCACCGCCGGTGTACGAGTGTTGTGCATATGCATTACAAGTGAGGTCCCTAGTGATATATTTTTTTAAAAAGATCTACATCGTCCATTCGTTTCTCCACCTAACTTAAGGGGTTGCGTCCAAAGTTGGAGCATATCCAAATATCGGGTGGGCCCCAAAATCAATGGTTAATGGCTGATCTATCCATTGGGATATTTTTATAATGATCTAAGGGTTGAAATTTAACGTGTACAGTTAATTTAGGATTTATAGGCATAGTATAAAATTTCACGTTGATCGGATTGTGGGAACTATGTGATCTAGAATTTAAGGGTCTAGGTTAATGACATTTTCGTAATTATCACTGATCTAAGAGTTTTGTGAACTTTAATGGGTCTACATGGTACTAGGCACATTTCCAAGTAATTCTTTTAAAAGAACTTACATCTAATTCCTTATAGATGAGGAGTTATTCACCGATTCATTTGAAGGAAGGTACGCACGTCAAATCACATGATGGATGGGCTTGTCTCAAAATCAATAGTCAGATTGTTGGATCTATGCATGGAGATCATTCCCAATGATTAGATTCGTGTCATAGAATAGATATAAGGTTAGGATAGTTAGATTTGTATCGTACACATGTACACATTAAGTTAAACTTCTTGGTAATGTTTCGAGAACTTTCGATACCCGGGTATTGAAATGTCCGGGGCGTTACATGCTTTTACCAATTTGTTGAGTTACCCATTGTTACTCTTCTCTTTTGATGAGTTAGCCCTTGTTACTCTCCTCTTTTGCTAAGTTAGCCCTTATTACTCTCCTCTTTTGTTGAGTTAGTCATTGCTACTCACCTCTTTTGTTGAGTTAGCCATTGCTACTCTTCCCTTTTATTGAGTTAGCTTATTGTTATTCTTCTCCTTCATTATGTTAGTCTTGTGTTACCTCCCTTTAAGGCTTGGGCATGTGTCATGGAATTCCAAAACTCCCATGATTTAATTTATTTCCTCTTTGGTGTAAGTGATGTATTAGAGGTATAACAACTAGTGATTCAAATATTTATCATAGACGTAATGCGCTCTGAGTTGTGACCCTCTTGGTCGATGTGTAATTCCATGGGTTTGGGTATGTAAGTGCTATGGTCTCATGCTCCTTTGGTTGTCAAATTTTGATGTGTCAAAACATCTATCTGTGTCTTGTGTTTGTATGGTGATTTATATGTATTCAAGACACTGCATCAACACTTCATGACATTGGATGTCTTCAAGAAATACAAAGTGTACTTCATCATCCTATCAATGTTTAAAGCTACAATGTTGAAGTTCAAGACTCAAGAAACAACTTCAAGACTCAAGAGCAACACATGAAGTAGTTTTCAAGCTGATGAAGATTTTAATATTAAAGCTACAACAAGTTTAAGATCTCAAGCTTGATAAGGTTCAAATGTCTACCTTCGTTGAATAGTTGAAGTTCAATGTCCATACGACATGTTTCAGGTTTGAATGACCATTAGGTTGACCTTAGAGTAGGTCATTTCGGATACATAACTCTATTATATCTTTAATAGGTTTTTGGTCTGTTCTAAGACCAGTCCTAGCCCCTGTTCGACCAGTCCTGGCATTGATTCGACCAGTCCTAAGTTGTTGAGAATTTTTGGAATTTTTTAGTACATCTACGACCAGTCCTGGTGGTCCTTCGACCGGTCGTAGGAGTGACTTCGACTCGATCTCGACCAGTCGTAAGTCTATGACTTAAAGTCCAGCAAGTAATTCTATGGTCCTAAGACCAGTCGTAGAGATCTATGACCAGTCGTAGGTGACCCACAACCGGTCGTAGGTTCCCAAAGACCAGTCGTGGAACGACTTTCAAAAATCGCGCTCTTTATTTCAAATATCCGTTAGAGCTACAACCAGTCGAAGGTTCCTAAGACCAGTCGTAGATGCAATTTCTGCTTCTATAAATTGAACACGAATTTCAGGGTTTTTCATTCAATTCATAATATTTTCAAGGCTCCACTCTGAGATAAGTTTGTGTTTGTTTTTAAGCTATTTTGTGCATAATTGCTTTCTCTTTTTGCTAGCTTATTTAACTTGATTTTGTTTATATATTCCAATCTTATTTGAAAAGAGGAATTACCTTATTCCTTCTTCTTGGAATCAAAATCAAATATAGCTACGCTCAACTGGTTAAAATCTAAAATCTATTAGAACTTAGAACCATATTAAAGTAAGTATCGGAAATTGAACTTTGACATTCAATCATCTACTCCGATTGGTTCTAACAGGCTGCTACGAAAAGGAGAAATCCAGGTATTTTACAATTCTGTAAAATTTCATTTCTTTTGGTTTTGTTTGAGATTAAGTCAGAAAAATCTCATTGTATTGGTTATCTGAGGAAAGCCAGAAAACTCAGAAAAGAGGGGTTTTTGAATTGTGTAAGCCCAAGTGAAAAAGACACGATTATAAAGGTTTTGGGTGAACCTGTGAAAACCTATTTGATAGTGAACGCTAATATCCCCTGTGTGAGGATATTAGGAGTGGAGTAGCATTCTGTATGGTTGTTGAAAGACAGTTAGTGTACACACAGGCGAACCACTATAACTCTTTGTCTTGTGGATTGAATGCTTGCTTAATTTTCATATCTTTTATCTTGCAATTGTGTGGAATGTACATGTGGATGTGAATGTTGTAACAATTTACATTTCAAGCAAGTGTGGGGATTGTTGTAATAAATTAGATCTATATTTCTGCATTTAATTCCAATTCTTTGTTATTCATTTATTTCTATTAAAATTGAGTTCTTGATCCAAAAGACGTTCTAGAAATAAGGTTGTCCTACCATAAGCCCTTGTTTATTATGGTGTAAGGTTGTCCTTAGAACTGCATTTGTATCAATCTCTCAACACTTATTTATTAAGGTAATTTGATTTCAGCATTGTGAATTGATTTATAATTGTAAGGCTATTGGTTTATTTTATTCCGCTGATTTTATTTTAATTTGGCATAGTCCTATTCACCTCCCCTCTAGGACATATAGCTTAGCCTTTTCAGGGTAGTGGTGCACAAATCGATGTAAGTAATTCGCAATGCATGTTACTTCACTTCCAGGATTAGATGTCTCAAATAGTCACTCCATGAACAAATAATGTTATGTAATTCATTCGACTCATATGTTGTGCCGCCTCGAGGTGTTCACGTAAATCTACAGTAGCGTCGGACGCGCCAGCGAATCTCCGTAGTTATAGGATGAGAGGCGAGTCGGGTTTCCTATAAATTGTATTCCACATTGTGATGATCACTATGTATGATGAGCTACACACACTTTACTAGGCATGCATTCATATATATATATATTGGTTGCGCATGCTGATACCTCTCGTAATGGTGGAGTACGAGACATATCAGAACCCTTACAGTACTTTTATGAATCTCTTGAATTATTGCTAATCTTAAAGGATAACCATCATTATCAGTAGGGCATTAACCCTCTCCAACCATACAGATGATGCAGATGACGTACAGATTGAAGATTCAGAGGACCAGCTCCTAATGGAAGATTATGCTGAATGAATAAGAAAATAGTTTATGATTTAATTTTGTTTACACTTCCACTATAAAACTCAATGATGTAATAAACTCCCATTGCGAGACCATTAGAAGTTTTGAATTCATATTTTACCTTTATGGAATAATGAAACTAGTTAATTTTCATTCTCATGAGTACTCATCTTTATGAATGAGGAATGCCAGTTGGTTATAAATCAAACAGTCTAATTAAAGGGTACAAAAGAATTAACACCTGGGATTTCTGTGCCAAGCATAGACTCGGGTCTCGAATTTTTCAGGGCATTACATAAACACATTGTTGTGACATGCAATTAGGATGATCTTATATAGGGCAAATATAAGAAGGATGTTACATGTATCCCCTCATATATAGGGCTTATTTGGAAGCTTATATTTGGAATGCATTGGATTCCACTAGTCAAATACACTAGAATAAAAGTGATTTTAAATCCTCAATCGTGTTTAGCAACTTGTAATCGGAATGTACTGGAATTCAAACCACCTATTTGGGAGCTTGTATTTGAAATGCACTAGAATTCTTTAATATATTCACAGGTCCAAATTTTGATTAATTTAATTATCTTTAAGATCTTAAATTACTACATGTATGTGATATTTGAAAGACTGATTGCTCATTAAAATATATACTTTGGCCAAAAATCAAGAAATCATGAACCTTAGGTGGGGCTACAAATGTAAGGATCACAAATAAGCAACTCACCAACATTTGTTAAGTTTCCATTTAGCTAGCTAATATTCAGACAATTCAAATAATTTTATTGATGTGATTTTAGTATTATAGGTGATTATTAGATTGTTTTGAGGTATCATCAATGTGCCACGTGTACAACGAATCTATAGCTTAGGTACCCCACTTCATACTCGTGACTTTTCCACAATTACAGACGGAGCCAAAAAGGTGTTTACTTTGAATACATCCAAATCTCATTGAAAACCCAAGATTTCAAAACACACCTAAAGTGTGTATTCAGAATATCTTCTATTTCTTTTATATCCAAATACACGACACCCAACGACTGGTTGTATTCAAATACATTCAAATACCTCCAATTATAAGGTGCCAAATGGCTCCTCAAGTGAATTGAACATTTTACATGTACATTCATAAGACCTAAATTGTTTATAGGTGGAACCTCCTCTCAACATGTACCAGGCTAAAAATGACCCTTATCTTACATGTATACCACATTGTATTTATTCTTACAATTAAAATACCTCAAATCAATAGTCATCCACTATAGCACCTAAAAAGCATCTCACGAATCCTTGTACCGAGATTTATGGGGCTCATCGTGTTATATGCATGTCATCCACTATGTCCACCAAGTTAATGAGATAATATTCACATTATTATCCAAAAATTAGCTTGCTCCGAAACTTAGGAAAATGTAAAATCATTCCCAAAACCTCTTAAGTTCACCCAGGCTCAGGGTGGCCATCTTAGTTTTAGATTGGACTAGTGGTTAAAGTGTCCCTTCTTTCTAGAGAGGCTCATTATAGACACCTCCACCCAAAATTAAAGATAATACTTCATGCAATCATAACAATTTCTTAATAGTTGTTTTCCTTGATTTAGAAGATATGTCCATTAGATGACATTTTTAATTGTTTATTCGAAAGTTTAATAGTTCTTTTTTAAGTTTTGATGGTCCGGATTAATAATCCACGGTTTGGATTGATAATCCAATGGATGGATCGTCTTAGATTGGGGATAGATGGGGCCGCTGGTCCATTTGTGATCGATTCCATTTATAGCAGTTAAAAATTTTTACCCTCCAAATTCTAAGTGTATTACATTCTACCTTCCTTATAGAAATTTCGGCCCAAAATTCTTTGTACCTTCATTACTGAAAAGGTAAGAATACTTCTCTTGAATTTCTACCTCACACTCCCAAGAGGCTTTTTCCTCTTCGTGGTGTCATCACCGGGCCTTCACCAATGGAATCACTTTAGTCCTCAGCACGTGATCATTTCAATTTAGGATACATACCGGTTGCTCGATAAATGACACATCTTCCTGAATTTCTAAGGCTTGCCAATATATGACCTGAGACGCATCTCTTTTGTATTTTTATATCATCAATACATGGAATATGTAATGAATATTGACTAGTTGTGGGGGTAAAGCCAATATATATGCTATAACACTGACTCTATCAAAATTTTGAATGGTGCCACAGAACATGAAGCTAACTTCCCTTTCTTTTCATATCTCATAACTTCCTTCATGTGTGACACTTTCAGAAACACATGGTTGCCAACCTTAAATTTCATGTCTCTTCTCCTATTATCAACATAACTCTTTTCTTGGCTCTGTATTGTATGTAGATGCTCTCGGATGATGTATTTCTTCTCAGTTGTTTCCACCACTATTTTTGAATTCAGTAGACTTTGGTCTCCCACTTCCATCCATCAACTTAAGGATTTATGGGGTATTCCATATGATGCTTCGAAAGGAGTCATACTAATGCTTACTGATAATTGTTGTTATATGAAAACTCAGTAAAGAATAAATGGTTGTCTAAACTTTCTTTAAAGTTTATAATACACGCACGAGGCATGTCTTCAAGAATATGATCCACTCTCTCAGTTTACCCATCTGTTTAAGGGCGAAACGTCGTACTAAAGTCCAAAATTCGCCTCAATGGTTCCTAAAAGCTTCGTCAGAACTGCAACGTAAACCCGAGTCACGATCGAAGACAATGGATACTGGAACTCCATGCAACCTTACTATCTCCTACATGCACAATCTATATAACTTTCTTAACAAATAGGTAGTATATATTAGAAGGAAATATATAGTCTTGGCAAGTCAATCAATAACCGTGCAATCTATATCATGACCATTATTAGTCCTAGGTAGTCCCATAACAAAGTCCATTGTAACATGCTCCCAGTTATACTCGATAATAAGCAAAGGTCATAACTTCCTTGCTAGTCTCCAATGCTCAGCCTTGACATGTTGGCATGTGAGATATCGGGATACATACCTTACCACATCATTCTTCATGTGCCCTCCATCAAAATTGCCTGCACATATCAGGGTACATCTTCATCTCGCCTGGATGAATAGTATACTTAGACCCATGTGCTTCATTCATAATCTCATTCTCGATTCTTCCAGAACTTGAACACATTATCTACCTTGAAGTATAAGTCCTCCATCTTCTCCGAGTTGTCATTCTGACTTTTTTTCTTCCACTCCCTCGACTACTTGAGCTTGCAACCAAGGGTCCTTTTGCTGAGCTTCCACTATTCTACCGATAAGGGTTGGTTGGATTGTTAGACTAGACAGACTTACAATGACATCTTCCACTCCCATCTAAAATCAAAATATTTCAACATATTTTTTTGTAAATTTGGAGCCTACAAAAAACTCGGATCAACCCTAGATATTAGAAATCCGGATCTAATACCCATGTCAATCATGTGCTCTACGGAAGAACGCTCAGTGAGGATAGAACAATCAAACAAGAATCAACCTATTAAATAAACCTATCAAGCAATCACAAACACATGATTTTACATGGAAAATCCTTTCGGGAAAAACCACGGCATAAAGTGACAGAAATCTCTACTATAATCGAAACCTTTGAATTACACCTCTCCCCTTCTCCTTTTATAGAAGCAATTTGATATCCCATTGCCATGCACAATCCTAGAAAAAACTCTTAGCCCATGAGAAAAATCCTTTCCCAAGCCCTTACAAGTGTACAAAACCCTCTCACAATGTAAAATCCTTATCTTATGAGAGAAAACACTTGTCTCTATAAGCCATAATCAAATTATGAGTTAAATACCCCGACTTACGTAAAACCACATAACAGAGTTGGTATCCGTTGGTCAAATTGACTCACCTTAAGTCAGATTGACTCACCTTTGGTTGGACCAAACTCACTGTTAGTCGGACCAACAAAGTCCGGCTCTGTTCCTAACTTTTGATTGACAAATCCTACACTTTGTAGGTTGGACCGAACCTAGTTCGGTTCGACCAAAAAAGCATTGCTTCAACTCCTAGACCCTGCAAAATCCAAGGCATCCGCACAACAATGTTTAATGCCTTCCACTCCTGGATTATTGTCTTAACAAAAACACCATATGATTCAAACTTAGCACATCTATTAACATATTAGCCTTCCTAGGATGATATTGTAGCCCAAAATCATAGTCTTTCAGGAATTCTATCCACCATCTCTGACGTAAATTTAACTTCTTATATGTGAACAGGTACATTAAACTCTTATGATTTTGGAAGAGTTCAAACCTCTCTCCATAAAGGTAGTGCCTTCATACCTTTAGTACGAAGATAATAACTGTCAATTTTAGGTCATGAGTTAAGTAATTTTTCTTATGCATCTTAAGTTGCCTTGATAGATAAGCTATCACCTTATCCTATTATATGGGAACATAACCCAAACCTCTGTGGGAGGCATCACTACATACTACAAATCCTCCACCACTAGAGGGTATGTTTAGAACATGAATAGTTGTCAGCCACTTCTTTAATTCGGGAAAAGCTTGCTAACACTCCTTATCCCAAACAAACTTCATGTCTTTCTTCGTCAATTTTGTTAATGGGGTGACAATTTAGGAAAATCCTTCAATGAATCTCCTATAGTACCCAACTAATCTCAAGAAGCTACAAATCTCTGTTACACTTGTGGGTCATTCCTAATTCCACATGGCTTTTACCTTTGATGGATCAATTAATACTTCATCCATTAAAACTATATGTTGAAATAATTTTAATTTTTTCTTCCAAAACTCGCACTTTTTTGCCTTAGCATACAAATGATGCTCCCTCAATGTCTGAAGTGCTATTTGGAGGTGCTACTTATGCTCTTCTTATGTCTTCGAATAGATAAGTATATCGTCAAAGAACACCACCACGACCTAATCCAAATACGGCTTAAACACCCGATTCATCAAGCACATAAATATTGTAGGTGCATTTTCAATCTAAAGGGCGTCACAAAAAACTCATAGTGCCCATACCTTGTTTTAATAGTTGTCTTTAAAATATCTCCATCCTCAATCCTTAACTAGTGATAACCTAATCAGAGGTTTATCTTTAAGAAATGTTAGGCTTCTTTAATTGAAGGCAGTGAACCAATCCTGATATATCCTCTCAATCATACCAACCATACGGGGACGATTAATCTGCCACAATAAGGTAATCACCAGGCCTTTTTGGTGCAATAGAGAGTAGCAAATCCAAGGATTCATCTAAAGATTCTCCCACAACCACAATTAGAGAATCAAGTAAACCATTAGAACAACAATGGTAAAAGTCACATGAAAATGAAAAAGCATGAGATATGGCATAAAACTCACTTGAAGAAATGCACAACACCCTCGAAGAATGCACATACAGTTAATCATACAGGATGACAAGCCCTAAAAAGTCTCAGCAAGTATGATGGAATTAATCAAAAGGCCTTTAAGTAAAACCCGCAAGACCTCAAAGAGGTCTAATAAGCACGAATGCAACCACAAAAAAAAAAAAAAAAAAAAAAAAAACCTCATGCAAGGGACAGAACACAAATGCATCTATACGGTAATGGAAGTGAGATGACCTAACTGTTGAAAACGGATGTCTTAAATCTGTCTCTGGGCTGCTTGACCGGTCAAGTGGACTGCTCGACCAGTCAGGGGGTTTGTAACGCCCCGACTTTTCAGGACCCGAGTATACAACCCGTTTCCCAAAAACTCGGGTGTTAACCTTAAAGGATGGTCAAATATATTTTTTTTCTTTTATCAAAGTAAGAAGATGAGCGTAGAATGGACAAGCATAAAGGAAAATTTTCATTTTTATTAAGAATATACAAGAGGTTGCCCATAATGACTTATACAAACCAATGTCTTGATATAACAAATACAAGAATCCACATGACTTAGTACATAAAAAATAACATAAAAATGTAAACATAAGCCGCAAGACCACGCAGCTCCTCAAGGTAGATACAACCATGTAACCCTGGCGCTTGTACTCGGCTCCTCATCAGCCTGAACCTGAAAGTCACTTAAGCCACCTGTGCTACCTGTACAGTTATATATTTGATGGATGAGTGGCCAACTTAGTGTGAACTCCCCTCAAGATTATACACCGTCGCATTAGGTAAGCATAGTTATAAAAACATAGCAAGGCATATAAAACAATACGTGATGCAGTCTTATTAAATGCATGGATACATAAATACATCATCGACCTGGGGATGCACATCCCGCTGTCGAAATAAAGGGTCGCCCTAAGAGAACTAGTCACCTGAAAAAATACACAAGGGTACGCTCGAGGAGAACCAGTTATTTGGAAAAGACCATAATATATAGATTGTCCAAGGAGAATTTAATGACTCGGAAAAGACCATATTACATAAATCACCCAAGGAGAATTTAATTACCGAGAAAAGACCATAATACATAGATCACCCAAGGAGAATTTAATCACCCGAAAAACACCATAATACATATATCACCCAAGGAGAATTTAATCACCCGAAAAAGACCATAAAGCATAGATCGTCCAAGGAGAATTTAATCACCCGAAAAAGATCATAATATATGAAAATGCATGATTAGTCCAACCATTATTATTCCATTTTACAATCAGTCAATTTAATAAAGCTCAAAGGTCACTACGGGGGGTTCGTCACCTAGTGTAGGCCGACAGCTCCGGCATAGGTCCCATACCACCATCTCCGGCTCATGAGGCTACCACCTTAAGATGTTTAATGAAACCTATCGACTAGTGACCAATCATATTTCAGTATATGGGGCTTACCATCACATGATTGCACGGTATAAAACATCGAACCCATATAGGGCAAATATCTAACCAAAGCCACCTAAGGCGATATCGAAACAAGCCACCTAGGGTAAGTATTAAAATAAGCCACATGGGGTAAGTATCAAAACCATGCGATAAAAACCATCCTTAAAAACCACTTAGATACAACCTCCGGATGGTAGGCCCACATCAATATTCGAATCACCCCACCATTCAATAACCGCTAAGTCGAAGGTTCATTACAACCAAAATCAATCGAGTTACATCCCAAGTATGGGTGTACATTTATAAGTGGGGGTTTCCCACTAATGTACCAGTTTAAATCCCAAAAGCAATCCACAAGTAATCCAATAGCATGAATTAAATATACAGGATAAACATTAAGCATGTAATGTAGCAATTCAATTCCAACAATTTAACATATGTGACTATGAAATAGAGATCAATTATAAATTAAAATAAAGACTATAACTTAAGCTAATGGGAAAATGGAAAGCTCAAGGAAAAGAATCATCACCTTATACTTTGAACCGCCTACCAGTGTTGCTAGAGAATGCGTGTTTCCTTAGAATCAATCCCTATCATAAATCAGGAACTTGTACAATTAGATCCAAGCTCTACACACTACCTAGGGTTTGGATTACTTTTAGGTTTTGGTATAGAGTTAGGGCTTCATCCTAGGGTTTAGTTATAGGCTCTAGATTCTAGGCTCTACACACTACAATGGTCAAATAATATTCATGATAGGGGTATTAATCCATCCATATTAATGATGATGGTTCTTAAGTTCATATTTAAATGTACCGACATTATCAGGTGTTCTTATAATGACTAATAATTCATTAAATGATAGAGGTAATAAAAATAGGATATTTACTAATAGTAAAATGACTAATGATAATAATCATATTACAGAAAATACACAAATCCTATAAAAAAAATGATAATATTTCCTAATGATAATAATCATAACTGAAAATAATGAATCTAGTCTTGATAATAGATACTATGGTCTATCATTTAATAAAATACCATCATTTGATAATTAAAGTTTTGTTTTACAATACTAGGTTATATAGCGAACTTTGATCCCACCATAAATTATGGAATTGTACCATTAGATCCAGCCAACCTACAATTTACGTTTTAAATATTGGCCTAAGGATTAGGTTACTTAGGTATAGGATTTCACCCTAGATTTTATGTTTAGGTTTAGATTTTTGGATTCACTTTCTAATTGATGTAATAATGATATTAACAATAGTACTAACTAAAATAACAATCTAACAATGGCTAATCAACAATACTAATTATTACATTAAAATTCCTAGTTAATAGCATTACAATAACCCTAATCGCTATAACAGAAAGGAATATTAACTATATTATTGATAACTAAGGAAATTAATGATGAAGTTGATTGATGAAAAGAGATGAAAAATCTCACCATTGTTGACCCGGTTCCGAACCGAGTTGACTCAGTTCAACAAACCTTCCTCTCCTCTCTTTCTTTCTCTTCCCTTCCTTCTCCCTTCTCTTTCTCTTTTCTTCCTCCTTCCTTTTCTTTCTCTTTTCTTCCTTCTTCTCCTACTGGCCGCCCAGCAATGTTGGCTTGGACAGGGCTCACCCAACTCAATGCTAGCGAGTTAACGACTTGGCCCGAGTTGAGCCAGTGCGGCAAGACAGCCACCACGTGGGGCCTCCTGTTCCTTTTGTCCTCTCTTCTCCTTTCTTTTTCTCATGACCAAAAAATACCTGGACTGACCAGACCCATCCTAGCTTGGACCCAACTTGGTCCAGCGAGTCGAACTCGCCAATGGGTCGGGCTGGCTCGGTTCGGCTGATGCAGCCGCTCACCCCCTCCTTTCTTCCTTCTTCCATTTTCTTCTTTTTTTTTCCTTTCTTTTTCTTCCTTTCTTTTCTTCTTCCATCTCCAGCCAGAGAGAGCTCCAAACCTGCCCAGAAATTTGCCTCGAACCAGGGCTAGCTCGGATCGCGTTTTGATCGAGTCAAACTGATGCGCACAGCAGCAACAGCAACCTCTTGCTCTAATTTTCTTCTCCTTCCTATCTTTCTCCCTCCTTTCTTCCTCCAGATCCTTTCTTCTTCCTGCTGCGATGCCCAAGAGGAACCGGACTACCAAATTCAACCCGAATCGACTAGGTTTGTGTCGGTTGAACGAGGAAGAAGCTCCGCCGTTAATGGCAGATTCCCTTCCTCTGCTTCTTTCTTTAATTTGACAACATGGGAAGGTTTCTAGGGGTGCAATGGAGCTTGGAGGACTGATGGATCAAAAGTTTGAAAGGTTTTTTTGATGGTGGGTTCAGGCGTTGAGGGTTGCGGCCAGTTTTCTCTTAGGTTGTTGTGAGTATGGGGAGGTAGGGCATTTTCTTTCCATTTTTTTATAGCATCCTGGCTCCCTCACAACCCTCGGATGGACGATGAGCGGCTAGGATCTGATCCACTAAAAGCCACCTTAACCTACAGCCGGTATTTGTAAAACCAGTCAGTTTTCTTTTGGCTATGGGAGAGAGCCCTAAAACGCGGACTGGGTGGCTGAGATCTCACTGAATGGAAGGCTGAGATTGAAGGAGATGGAGCTCACGCGGATTGCCAGTGTGGCGCACGAAAACAATTTCCATTTTTGGAAACGTGGTTGCACACCATCCTCTTTTGCCGATGTTTGTGCACACGCCCTGTCACGTCTACATATGAGGCCTACTAGGTTTTCGTCAGAGGGATTGTCCGAACCCGATGGACGGTTCAGATCGTGCACGTGGGCACAATGGTGGGCCACATTCGCAGCAACAGACACCCACCATTTTTGAAAATGCTCGCAGGCAGGAGAGAGAAATGCTTCCTCTTTTAAGGAAGTTACGGGTCAAGGGAGTTTGACCGAGCTGCCATGAGCAGTACACTGCAAGTGCACACTTATTGTGGTACACGCCCTATGTAATGTGGGGTCCACACGCTGTTTTGATGAAATCCAGTTTGTCCATTCATCTTGAATGGAACTATTGGGCTATCGGGCCGAAGGTCAGGCAGATCCAAGACTTATGTGGACCGCTCTTCTTTATTTTAGGCCTTTACCCATGGGATTTCATTAATCTAATAGACAGATCACTCCACCTTTGAACATCAATGGCTAAAAAGGGTCTTAAGGCCTATTTCATAACAGATTACTAACCAGCTACGTATATTAATATTAATTTTATTACCATCATTGTTTTATATTAATAAAATTACATTAATCAACAAGTAAGAATGAAATTTGTTATATATAATTTACGTTATCACAGATTGTTAATACATTTAATTTCTATGAATATCAACAGGAAAGAACGAAGGTTAATATGTATTATTTGGGTGTTATTTGTATAGTTGTATATGTCTTAAGTTTTTAATTTTATATAAAATGTTAAATCGTTTGAACATGTCATTTATCATACCTATATGTAAGATGTGGGCTACTCATTGTGCATCATTTGGCCACATACCCTATCGTTAGGGTTACTTGAATTTTTAATTATCAACAACCCTAAAGAATGCCTTTGCATGATTCGGGAGTTGGATGTGGGACTGTTTTCAACGGTTGGGTTTTGGCTAGAATGAACATGAATGTCCACTTAAGCCTGCTAATTAGGTTTTAGTGGTAACACTCGAGTATGAAAAGTACGGGGTGTTACACTACTCGACTAGTCGAGGCCCACTCGACTCGAAGTCCAGTGGCTTTATGTTTTGTTCTTCCGTGCTGCTCGACCAGTCAAGGTATTGGCTCGACCGGTCGAAGCCCTCCTTTGACGAGTCAAGGGTTACACAAATACAGTACGGATTTTGTGCGAACTGGGTAAATTTGAGGCGGTTTCACAGAGTTGCGGAGGATGAGTTTCCTAAACTATAAATAGAGGTCCCTAGGGCTATTCTAAGGTATGTTAAAGTTTTCTAAAGGGGTTCCAAGGGTTCCTAAAAGGGTTTTAGGGTTTTTAAAGGGTGTAGCAAGGGTGAGATTCGAGGTTGTTCGAATCGGGTAAGTCCTCTCTCTTGGTAATTTATGCTTAAATAGGGGAATTCTGTCGCTTTGTGCCGTAGTTTTTTCTCATAAGGGTTTTCCACATAAAATTGTTGTGTTCTCTTGTGTTTGCTTGGTGCTCTTGGATTGCTATCCTAGATCTAGATCTGTGTGATTCCGCAACACAAATCCCCAACAAGTGGTATCAGAGCAATCATTGGGGCACAGATCTTAATCTGAGGGATTAGTAATAATGGTAAGCACTAGGTATGATATTGAGAAGTACTCAGGGAAAAATAATTTTGAGTTATGGAAGATCAAGATAATCAGCTCCTTAATCAAGCAAGGCGAAGATGGTGCTCTTGAGGAGCGAAAGTCAACTATGACTGATGATGATTGGAATACTCTTGATAAGAAGGCTTTATCATCGATCCGTTTATGTCTCACGGATGAGGTTCTCTACAATGTCATGAGGGAGAAAACTGTGGCTAAGTTATGGGCGAAGTTAGAGGATGTCTATGCGAAGAAATCCTCTAAAAATTGCCTACACTTAAAGCGGCAGTGGTATAACTTCAAGATGGCAGAGGGTGGAGATCTGGAGGCTCACATCAGCAACTTTAATAAATTGGTTTGCAAATTGCTAGATATGGAGGAAGTGATGAAAGATGAGAAACAAGTATGTATGTTATTGAATTCTCTTCCAGCATCTTATGAGTTATTAAAGGATACAATGTACTCCACGAATAAAATCCTGAGTGTCGACACCGTTATCTTAACCCAAGCTTAACATCGACATGGGGATATCTTTTGATGCACTGCATACAAGAGGTATGAATTCTGAAAAGGTACTGGTTCTTTAGGTTCTAGATCCAAATCCAAGGGCAAGAGCAAAGGAAAGGTAAAGTGCTGGAACTATGGGATGGAAGGACATGTGAAGAAGGATTGTGAAAATCCTAAATCGAAAAGAGAAGATTCCGAGGCTTCATATAGGGAGGCCAATGTTGCCACGTCAGATGGATCGAGTGGATGTGATGGTGATGTTTTGTCTATGTCTACGATCAGACATTTTTACGATGATCATAAGGACGAGTAGATTCTAGACACAAGGGTATCTTTTCACATGACTCCTCATCGGAGTTGGTTCACCAGTTACAGGAATGTGATGGTGAACAGGTGTTTATGGGTAATGGATTTGCCTGTAATGTTATGGCTATTAGTACGGTGCGTATCAAGACGTTTGATGGGATAGAGCGTACCCTGATTGATGTGAGGCACGTTCCTGATTTGAAGAAGAATATGATTTCTCTTGGTGTACCCGACATAATGGGCTGCAAGTTCACTGGTATTGATGGTGCTCTTAAGGTATCTAAGGGGGCACGGGTAATCACGAAAGTACAACGACTCAGTAACAAGTACAGGTTGATCGGGAACACTTCAAAAGGTGGAGCTGCAGTAGCTATAGCGGATTTCGCCTCTGTACGTATGTGGCATATTGGGCATGACCACATGAGCGGGCAGGGCAGGAAGGCTGAGATGCTCGAACAGGGATACAAAGTAGGTGGAGCAGCCACCTGTGAGAAGAATCACACGACATAATTGCAGGATATCGGTGAGGTACATGAATGACTCTAATATCGTAGGGGATTCGTCTTCCATTCATATGGCTCTAGGTGAGCCTGGTGCTGAGAAGTGGAAGGTGACTATGGGCGATGTGATGGACTCGTTGTACCGGATCGACACAATAAGCGGGTAGAGTTTCCAGTGGGCCAGGAAGTGGTTGGATGCAGGTGGATCTTCAGGAGGATATAACATAGATACAGAGCGAGGTTGGTAGCGAATGGTTATGCTCAGAGAGAAGGGATCGGCTTTTCAGAGATATTCACGCTGACGGTATAGCAGGTGTCTATTAGATCTGTGATTAGCGCTGGTTAACCAATGAAATCTTGAGCTAAAAGGATGGATATGGAGTCTGCACTTCTGTACGGGAAATTGGAAGAGCATACCTACATGAAGCAACCAGAGAGGTTCGAAGTTTAAAGGGCCTGAGAAAAAGACTTTGCAGGAGGTCGTGGTATGACTTGTCGCCTAGGCAAGTGGTTTGATTCCTTCGTGGTGAGTCAAGAATTGTATGTTGATGACATGTAAATCACCAATTATGACATGTCTGAAATCAATGTACTGAAGACTCGGTTAAGTGGGACATTCAGGATGAAGGATCGGGGGGCTGCAAAGATTGTTCTCGGTATTGAGACTAGAAGAGGAGTAGGCTTTGGTTATCTCAGGCAGAAAACCTTAGGTAGGTATTGATCAAGTACGTGATGGACCAGGCAAAGCCGGAGAGCATTCCCTATGTGTCTCTCCTCAAAGTTTTCCTCAGGACATGTCCCAAAACAGATGAGGAAAAGCAAGATATATCTCATGAGCCTTATTTGAATGCGGTTGGCAGTGCGTGCCATGGTCTGTATTAGACCAATTATTTCGCAGGCTATCGGTGTTGTAAGCAAATACCCCGGTAAGCAATATTGGGTAGCGGTGAGATGATAAGAAGACTACGTCTTTACTTTTAGGAAGACAAGAGCAAAGGTGGTTAGGCACGTGGATTCTGATCCGGCAGACATGCTCATGTAGAATGTTCCTGCAGAGAAGTTAAATTTCTATGCAACTTCTCTGGGCTTGTTGATGGTGGAAAAGAAAGAAGGAGTGTGCTTGAGAAGCTATGATGTGATGTAGAAATAAGAGAAAAGGTCAAGAAGCTACACAGTTAAAGATTGAAGACACGGTGAAGATTGTTGAAAACAGATGTCTTAAATTTGTCTCTAGGCTACACGACCGATCGAGGGGGCTGCTCAACTAGTCGAGGCCCGCTCGACTCGAAGTCCAGTGGCTTTGTGTTTTGTTCTTCTATGCTGCTCGACCAGTCGAGGGACTGGCTTGACCGGTCGAGGGTTCACTCAACTAGTCGAGGGTTATGCAGATACAGTGCGGATTTTGTGCAGACTGCGTAAATTTGAGGCGGTTTCACATAGGTGCGGAAGAGGAGTTTCCTAAATTATAAATAGGGGTCCCTAGGGCTATTCTAAGGTATGTTAAAGCTTTCTAAAGGAATTCCAAGGGCTCCTAAAAGGGTTTTAGGGTTTCTAAAGGGTGTAGTAAGGGTGAGATTCAAGGTTGTTCAAATCGGGTAAGTCCTCTCTCTTAGTAATTTATGCTTTCATAGTGGAATTTTTTCGCTTTGTGCCATGGTTTTTTCCCGCAAGGGTTTTTCACTTAAAATCATTGTATTCTCTTGTGTTTGCTTGGTGCTCTTGGATTGCTATCCTAGATCTAAATCTGTGTGATTTCGTAGCACAAATCCCCAACACTAACCTCACCTCAGTCTATACCAAAGAAGGTATCATAAAGAAGGTCTAGGTCCAAAATTAACTCATTGCTATTGACACCCTATAGGCATGGTGGACTCAAATCCTAAAAAAGTCTCACATATCATGTGGTGGAACATGCCAAAAGTAGTAATCTGAGCATTGCGATGAATCAAAAGCCTAGTAAGCCACGCTAATGATAATCTTAGAATTTTGAGATCTTTTCTATATTGCTTCAACCCAAAGGTGGGTTTAAATAACCACTTTATAAGACATATACAAGGAAGCTTATTTAGAGCTTCTCTATATATAGTATATTACAACTAATGATATCCCATACATACAATATTCTCACACCTCTTAAACTTATGTGGGATAATGAACCAACATCAGTTTTCCACAAAGAAACCTATGACAGGATGAGGTCATAGTTTTGGTAAATAAATTAGCAAGTTGTAGTTCGGATGTCACACGAGGAAGAGAAATGATTCCAGCTGTGTATTTTTCTCTCACAAAGTGGCTGTCTACTTCAATGTATTTAGTGCGCTTGTGAAATACTGGATTGGAAGCGAATGGAATAGCACTGAGGTTGTCAGTATATAATGGAGTTGGCAAAGACAAATGAAACCCAAGATTTGTCAACAATCCGTGGAACCAATTTATTTCACTACATGCCTCTACCATTGCACGGTATTTGACTTCTGTGTTGGATTTAAATACCGTGGTTTGCTTCTTACACTTCCAGCTAACCAATGATTGTCCCAAGAAAACACAATAGCCAGTGGTGGACCATCGTAAAATGGGGGACAACATGCCCAGTCTGCATAAAAGTAAGTAGATAATTGTAGATCATGCGATGAGGGAAAGAGAAGCGCCTGATTGAGGGTAGCTCCTAGGTATCGAATAATGCGATGAACTATTGTCATATGCAATGTGTAAGGTGCCTCGACAAACTGGCTAACAACATGAACTGCATATGAGATATTAGGATGAGACATAGTAAGATAGACTAATCTCCCCACCAGCTACCTATAGGATGTAACATAGGGAGAGGGTCTCCATCATCTTTCCCATACTTAACATTTAATTCCGGATAAGTCTCATGGGTCTTGTTATCTGTAAGGTTTGCTAGCTTGATCAAATCACGAGTATACTTCCATTGACTCATGAGATAACCTTAAGTATTATGAGAAATTTCAAGACCCAAAAAATATGTTAATGGACCCATATCCTTCATATGAAATGAGGAGTGAAGTAATGATTTGAGATCGACAATTCCTTGAGCATCACTTCCCGTGATGAGAATTCATCAACATAGACCAATAAAGCAATAAGACCTAAATCAGACTTGAGAATAAAAAGTGATGAGTCATATTGGCTTTGATAATAGCTCACTGTTGTTAACATCCCATGGAATTTTTCAAACCATGCTCTTGGTGCTTGTTTGAGTCTATATAAAGCTTTAGATAGCTTGCAAACTAAGCTTGGATCCTTGGACTTATAACCGAGAGGTTGCTTCAAGTAAACTTTTTATTTGAGATTCCCATGGAGAAAAGCATTCTTGACATTAAGTTGACTAAGTTGCTAACCTTTAGAAGAACTTATAGCGATCAAGGAACAGACCGTTTTCATTTTTCCCACTGGAGTGAATGTCTCATCATAATCAACTCCATACTCTTGTTTATAGCCCTGAGCCACTAGCCAAGCTTTGTATCGATCTAAGCTCCCATCAGATTTTAATTTCACTGTATATACTCATTTGTTGCCTATCACTTGCTTCCCCTCAGGTAATGGAACCAACGTCCAAGTAACATTCTCTTCGAGTGCTTGAATCTCATCATCCATTGCCTTTACCCAACACGGTTGTGTATATGCCTGAGAATAAGAAGTAGGGACAACCAAAGAATTTAATCCAGAAAACAAGGCATTATGAGAGGCAAAAAGATTTAATCGACAGGGAGGAACAAACGAATGACCGGAACGATGTAATTGGATCTCAGTGGAAGGTGGGATAGTTACCTACGCTATCGGAGAAGAGGATACCTGATCAGAAGCAGGAGCAGCTGAGGGAGAGGACCCAAGAGAGATAGGCTTCACATGGCATTGGTAAACCTGTAAAGGAGGAGAGGGATAGAATGATTTTCTTCAAAAGGGGACATGAGAAATGGAAAATGGAACAACGATAACTGATGGAGATGCATGGACAACTTTATAATATATTAAATTTTTAAAGATTGTGACATGTCTAGATGAACAAACACGATGAACAAATGGATCATATCAACGATACCCTTTCTGATGCTCCCTATATCCAAGAAATACACATTTAGTTGCCCTGAGACTGAGTTTATCCCGTTCTCATTCTGGAAGATGAACAAAAGCAATGCATCCAAACACTCTTAACCGACTATAATCTGAATCTTTATCATGAAGGAAGAACGTGAGAGTTTTCTGATTGGTCAAAACACTGGAAGGTAATCGATTGATTAGATACACAGCTGTTGATTTTGCTTCAGTCCAAAGAAATTTTGAAACGTGTATACTCCATCATGGTGGTTGCTACCTCAGTAATGTGCCGATTCTTTCGTTCTGCTACTCCATTCTGGTCCAGTGTGTGAGGACACATTCATAGCTGTATAGTACCATTTGAACTTAGGAAAGTCTCAAACTCAGAAGACGTATATTCTCCCCAAGAGTCAGACCATATAATTTTGATTTTCTTTGCAAATTGGGTCTCCACATATGAGGAAAATTATCTGTAACATGAGAATGCTTCAGACTTGTGCTTTATGAAATAAATCCAAGTGTGCCTTGAAAAGTCATCCACAAAGATGATGTAATACAACGAACCACCAGGAGCCATGATTGGAGATGGACCCCAAACATTAGTATGAACTAGATCAAACAGATTCTGAGTACGAGAGTTACTCAATGAAAAGGGCAATGCAGTAGATTTACACACTTTGCAACTAACACGATTCATATTAATGGAAATGGGACTAATATTGATTTCATCATTCAAAAGACCAGTTCTAAATAAGAAAAGCATGTTTTAGAATTTGGATGCTCTAAATGACTGTGCAAAAGTTTCTAGCATTTATTAGCAAAAGAAATATCATGAGAAGATGGAAGAAAAAAACAACGCGATGAGACAACTCCGGGATCGAACTCCAAAGTAAATAACCTTCCTCTCTTATGGCCTTTCCCAATTAATTTCCCTGTTTCTAGATCCTGTATGAAACAACCAAACTGAGAAAACAAAACTAAACAGTTATTTTCCACTAGTTGAGCAACTAAAACCAAGTTGGCAGATAATTTAGGAACATAAAACACTTTACGAAGGAAGAAATTGTGAGATGATGAAGGCGAGACTTTTAAGGACCTGATATGAGAGATAGGTAAACGATTCTCATCCGTAGTGTAGATGGAACCCATTCCTCTATAGGGGACACAATTAGTTAGATAAGAAAGGTCCTCAGTCATATGATTAGATGCCCCTGAATCAATATACCAAAGATTTGTAGGATTGATATTTCCTATCGAACTTGAAGAACCCATCACTTGAAGGATTTGTTGAATTTATTCTAGGGAAAGTAGATTAGGCTGCACCGATGGGGCCATAGATGATGAGTCAAGCTTCTCAATAGAGGAAGCTAGAAAAGCATGTCTACGTCGCTAGTAGTGAAGAGGTAGGGGAGGACAAGTCGGGTAATTAGTTATATCATGTCCTTCTTGTTTGCAGTATCGACAAAATAGAGTACTTGGTCTAGACGATTTTAGATTTGCTTTCTTGTTAGGACAACGAGTAGCCGCATGATCAAATCCATTACACTCAAAGCATTTAACTTTTGACATGTCTCGTGACTTTTTTGAAAAATTGCAAGTAATGAAGGTAACATCAGAACAACTTCTCTCATGGAAGCAGGAGTTTTCAAATGTGTCTCTTCTGCCATCAAATCAGATAGAGCTTCTTCAAGAGATGGAAGTTAAGGCCGATTCATCAGAGCGGCTCAGGTTGGTTCAAACTCCGGACGGAGTTTATATAGAAATTGCATCAATTTACTTATGTCGCGAAGTGTCTTTACTATTTTTACCGCCGCAGCGAGAATAACTGGATCCAAAAGTTGAATCTCATGCCAAAGGAAGGTAAGTTTAGAATAGAAATCTTGTATACTCAGAGCTCCTTGTTCTAATTTTGATAGCTCATACTCTACTTGATAGCGACGGGCATGATTTGATTGTTGATAACACATTTTCAAGTAAGCCCATATTTTGGATGGAGTCTTAAATGACGTGATGTTAATTGCAAAGTTGCTCTCAACATTGTTAAGGATCCATGTTACCACCTTGGAATTATTCGTAGCCCAAGATAGGAGTTCATTTTCATAATTTGGGTTGCCCGTAGAACCATATATATAGCCATAAAGGATCTGTACTACTAAAAAATGCTTGAATTGAAACTGCCATAGGGAAAATTTCTTCCCATCCAACCTAAAATGGATGGTTTCAATCTTATCGGAGGGATTCATGGTTGCCACAAGAAAGAGAAAACCACGAAGAAGAAATGTATCACTGATTTATGGGTGAGCAGGACCGGATATGACAAGCCAGAGATGGTCGGTCGTGCGGCAGGTATGGGCCGCTAGAATCAATAGAGAAGTGTCGGATCTGGAGATGTGGGTGCAGCAGGATCTAGTGTTCAACTGACAATCAATTAGAATCTGCTGGAACAACAGAGATCGTTGCTGGACAATGTGATGGCCCGAAATGTGGGTCAAGCATTAACAACAAAAATGGTTGCAGCGTAATTGTAGATGTCACCCGGATCTCAGTAACGGTGCAGCAATACACATGACATGATTGTTATGGGAAGATCCGAACCCCTTATAATTTCGAGGGCCGACGTCATCGAACAGGAATTAACTCCATACGACGCCCACAACTGAAGGATTCACCAATGAGTCGCCGGAGTGCCTCGGCCCTGAGACTAATGACCAGGAGCAAACTCGACCCGATAAAGTAGGCTCGACGCTTCGCCTCGGACCTCATGAAAGAACGAAATGCACGACTGGCGAGAAGCTGTCCACTAGCTCGGCTCGGACCATAAATGCGACCACTGTTCGATGAAGGCTTGTAATCACCCTGACTGAGGCCTCATCTTCCAAAAGGATCGAGCCGAGGCTGGATCCCGAAGAGGGCGCTCCATGAGCTAAGCTTAGAAACTACCATAAGTGGACGTGGCCGGTTACCTCGCTCACAGCTATGCATGAGGTGCATATTATCCTACACGATCCTCGAATCGCGCATAATATCTCCATGATCCGAAAATTCCACTGATTGAGTGAATCATGCCAAGATTGACGGACCTCGATCGTCCGACTGTCGGGTATAAATACAGTAAGACCCCATTGCTATAGGTACACAACGTATAGCACTCTCCCTCTCCTTTTCAACTTAGACCCCGATTCCCTTGACCTGACTTAGGCATTGGAGGGTCCCCCAGCTTAGCCAGGGTCTCCTTTGCTCACCCTTTGTGCAGGACCAGGGTCCATTCGAGGAGCACCGCACGGAGTAGAGGGTGGTCCAGATTTTATCATCAACATTTTGGCGCCGTCTGTGGGAATCTGATACGAAATGTCAGGTTCCTATTCACGAGTATAATGGCTATAAGAAAGAAGAAAGCAGTAGTGGTGGAGCCGGAGCCAAACGAACAAACTCGCTCCTCCTCACTACTTCACGCGAAATCAACCCCGGGGTCTTCTAGCATTCTCGCAATCGGGCGAGTAAATATCGCGTCATGCAGAGCGAGATACAAGCCCTACGTGATGAAGTGAACCAGATGAAACAACAACAAGAGCCACAACCACACCCAACTCAGGAAAATCCTGTCCCTGAACCGGTCGGTCTGGTCATGGAAGCTCACTCCGCGCCGAGGAGTATGAGGCCCGAGGTGCCTCAACACCCTCAGATGCCAGTTTCGGGTCAGAATCTTGTTCCAGCCCAAATCCGAGCCTCGGCTCGGAACCCTAATACTCAGGCTCCAACCAATGTTTCGACCACTTCAGCCCTGGCACCGACAGATCTCCGCCATCGGCTAGAACGGAGGAGGGGAAGGAGAAATCCGGAAATAGAAAACAACCAAGAGATCATAGCGAAAAATAAGGACCCATGAGAGAAACAGTTCGCGGAGCTCAACGACAAATTCTTAGCTCTGGAAAATAAGCAACAGCCGACGTCATTTCCCGCCGTTGTTCAAGCAATGATGAAAGAGACCGATCCTCCCTTCACCTCGGAAATCATGAACGAGGTGATGCCTCAAAGGTTCCGGATACCTCCCGTCATCTAATACTCCGGGTCCGGAGACCCATCCGAGCATGTGGAAGCCTATCTCTTGTGGATGCAGATACAGACAGCGACAGATGTCATGATGTGCCGAGGGTTCTCGATCATGCTCAGGGGTTCCGCACGGAATTGGTACCGACAGCTCAAACCAAATACTATTAGATCCTTCACAGAGTTGAGCCGATTGTTCCTTACCCACTTCATAAGTGGTAAGAGTAGTCGAAAGCCCAACACTCACCTGTTTTCCATCAAGCAAGAGTCGAAAGAGTCATTGAAAGACTACATCGCTCGCTTCAACAAGGAAGCACTGTTGGTAGAAGATTATGATGACAAAATGGCGCTTATTGCTATGTTCAACGGCCTAAAAGAGGGAAAATTCACTTTCTCTATTGGAAAGAATGTTCACTCCCCAAGTATAGGGTTGTGATGTAGTAATAAAACTTGGTAAGACCGAGGTCGAATCCATAGGGACTGAAACCTGTACGTCTTCTGAAACTGACTAGAACTAGAATCGGAATAAGATATAATCTAAATCGGGTGATTTGAATGAATGATGGTGAAATAATTAACTAAAGCTTAATGAATTCAGAGGTATGCAACTAGGGATTCAAAGGATCCACTTGTAGAGATCAGGGAGATCTTACGCCTGCTTCACAAATCATGGAAATTAACTGAACAGACGTTGATATAGTTTTCAAGAGATGAAAGGTATATGAATTAGAATGGATTCCATCACCAAACCATGCCCAAGAGGCAAAGAAAACAACAGAATTAAACTAATTACCAACCAATCAACATGCTATGAGGGTTAGGAAAGGGTACCGTCATCCGACCATGCCCAGGAGACGATGGTGAACAACAGGGCTTCCTGACGTCATACACATAAAAAGAAGAAAGAAATACTCAAAGCCATCGCAGATCTATTGTAATTTTAATCACAACAAACCATTAAAAACTGAAAGTATTCCCTTAATAATCAACTAAAATCAACTTTAATTCATAAATTAAATTAAATGCATAGAGTAGAATCCCCCATCTCACTATAAGCCTCACCTCTTAGCCCTAGCTAAGAGATTTAGCCACACATGATTAAGCTAAAAATCTCTTAAGAAATTCATGCCAAAAACAAGGACAAGAGAAAGAAGAAAACAGAAAACTCCCTTGCTGCTCTACCTTCAATGTTCCTTGTTCAATCCCTTCTTCTCTCTTTGCTCTTTCTTTTATAGGCTGCTACCGTCAGTGGAGAGCTCTCACACACAAGAGGAAAGTGTTGGAGTCGGCAGAAATTGGGTGAAAGCTATTTACGCAGCAGAATTCGCATGCGCAGTGAAAGCGCAAAACGCCTTGCGTTTGGATCCAATTTTAGAACGGAAGATGGCCTGTCCATTGAGTCTGACTTCATGGTTGGGGTCTTGGCCCAGTAATGAACCTTCTGAACGGTCTGGATCATGCATCAGGTCGTCACTGAGATCACATAACAGCCCGTAAAAGCCGGGCTGTTTCCGGACGCGAAAATAAGGGATTGCGTAGGATGACTTGCGCTGATTGATTAGTGGGGTCCATGACTGAGGTCAGTTGGGAAATCCGCACCATCTATTAGATGCACCTCGAGATTCTGATAAGAAATGAACCGTTTTGGATTAGATTTGGACAATGGATGGGGCTCACAAGGTTCCGCAAAACGGACACAGTCCGTTCCTTACGCAGCCAGCAAAACGACAACTGCCGCTGTGACGATCGGTGGGCCCCACCTTGATGTCTATGGAGAAATCCACCCCATCCATTGAATGAAGGACAATATTTCGGTCGGGAATATATCATTTTTATCTTCTGTTGATGCGGCCCACATGATCTTTTTCTCTGCCATTCAATCAGCTTTTGAACGGTTAAAAAAAAAACAATCTTCATTGTATTTTCAATTCCGCCACCTAAGCAGTGATAAGGGGCTTCCTTGGGCTCTGATAGACAGTCCGGATTGTCCCATTAAAACATGGTGGAGGCCCACAACAGAAGATCGCAGGTATCTGTTTAAGAGCAGAAAATGGCAACTGCCGTTTTTGAAATTTTGAGATGAATGACCGACTCTTGTATTTTTGGTGTGCGTCCTGTGCACATATGCACTATACACATGCCACCCTAGGTGAGGTCCACTACAATGTTTACGAGCAATCCAATCCAACCATCTGTTTTGTCCCCTCAAATAATATGTTGAAACCAATTTTGAGGCATATCCAGAGACCAGGTGGGCCCCACTTAAAGAATTAAGGGGATGATCTGTCCGTTAGGCCACTTCCATAGTGATGCGAGGGCTGAAATTTTATATATACGGTTATTTTAGCGTCCTCGGGCCCTGTATAAAGTTTTGAACCGATCAGATGGTGGGAACTCTGTAATCTTGCATTCTGGTTAACTTTCAGGCCTCTTGAGCATCAATTTCTCTAATTTCACGGATCATTGGCATGTAAATCAGTCGATCTTGGTCCCCTGGAGTCCATTCATGGTCTTTGTGAATTTTGAGCGTTAATTCCATGCAATTAGCACCATTTTGTAGTCCATGCTCTCAAGTATACCCTGCATCACAAACACGGTTAAAACCAGGCGTTAAACAGTACCATGCTCATAAAATCTGATAATAATCGAGATCTAATATGCAATATTTGACCCTCAACAAAGAACCCGCCAAAGACGTTAGCAGAGCTCGTTGTCAGAGCTCAAAATACACCAACGCGGTTAAGAATTCTACAATGCCGGCAAAAGTGTCCAAGTGACAGATCCGAATGTTAAAGGGAAAAGGCTTAGTAAAGAGGATTCCCAACCGTCCAACAAGGGGACCGATGACCACGCCTCTTGCGATCGTCGTCCGAGTAGAAGACTGAAGGGAAAGTTTCGCTCCTATACCCCCCTTAACACATCCGCTGAGCAGATTCTTCTGGACATCCGAGGAGAAAAGCTGTTGAATTGGCCTGTTTGCATGAGAGTCAATCCGAACCACCGAGACAAGCGCAAGTACTACCGCTTCCACCGAGATCACGGCCATAATACGACTGACTGTGTATATCTCAAAGATGAGATCGAGGCCCTTATTCGAAAGGGACACCTGCGTTGATACACCAAGGAAGGAAAAATCGCTCGGAAAGAAGAAAGAGAGCGAGAGTAGCCGAATAACACCACCAAAGAGCCCACCGAAATTCGTACCAACTTTGGGGGCTCATCTAGTGGATGAGATTCAAACAGGGCGCGAAAGGCTCACTTCCGGAAGTTTAAATTGGAACATTACGTCCACTTAACCAAGCAGCCCAGCAAGGAACTTCGGGTCAGCCCAAGCACTCTGACCTTCACGAAAGAGGATGCGCGCAGAATCCAGCACCCGCACGATGATGCCCTAGTAGTTATCATGCTTATAGCAGATCGTAAGGTATACCGCATCTTGGTCGACACCGGGAGCTCAGCCGACGTGATCTATTCTGAAGCCTTTAAAACAATGGGGATTCCAAGGTCTCATCTTAGACCTGGGATGACCCCCCTGCACGGCTTTGTTAGGGAAAGAGTGATCTCCGAGAGAGCCATCTCCCTCCCTGTAACTACGGGAGAAGGACAACATCAAGTCACACTCATGGTGGACTTCCTAGTTGTCAATGTACCATCAGTACATAACGTCATCTTGTGCAGACCTTCTCTCAATGCAATGAGAGCATTCGTCTCCATCTATCACCTGATGATGAAGTTCCTCGCCGAGGGCGGGATAGACTACCTCCGAGGCGATCAGCGAGAAGCTCGGAGATGTTACGTAATGGCAGTAAAGAAAGAGTCAGTTAAGCAGGCACTTACCATTAACACGGTAGACCCCAGAGGCCCCACGGAAGGGTCGTCCGTGAAAGACCCGGAGAAGGTGCCATTCGATGAGGCCAATCCGAGCAGAACCATTTAACTTGGGACATCATTGAACCCTGAACGACGGCTCAGAATATTAACCTTTCTGCGACAACATAGGGACGTCTTTGCATGGTCCCACCAATATATGCCCGGAATTTCTCCGGATGTCATGGTCCACAGGCTGAATGTGGATCCAGATCACAGACCTGTCAGGCAGAAGAGAAGGTCGTTCGATGCTGAGCTATACAAAGCAATAGCCGACGAGGTCTCCGTTCTGCTCGACGCCGGATTCATAGAAGAAGTGCATTATCACAACTGGATCGCGAATGCGGTCCTTGTGAAGAAAGCCAATGGAAAGTGGCGGGTCTGTGTAGATTATTCAGACCTAAATAAAGCTTGTCCGAAAGAGAGTTTCCCGTTGCCTCGGATCGATCAGCTGGTAGATAGCAGGCGAGACACGAATTACTCTCTTTCCTGAACGCGTACTCCGAGTATAACCAGATCGCAAGACATCCCCCAGACAGGCAGAAGACTACCTTTATCATAAACAAGAGACTCTACTGTTACCGGGTCATGTCATTTGGCCTAAAAAATGTTGGGGCCACATATTAAAGACTGGTAAATCAAATGTTCTCTAAGCAAATCGGACGTATAATGGAAGTGTACGTTGATGACATGTTGGTAAAAGGTATTAAGGCAACCGATCTCCTGACGAATCTTGGAGAAACGTTCACTGTCCTCCGAGAATACCAGATGAAGCTGAATCCCACAAAGTGCACTTTCGGAGTCGGCTCAAGAAAATTCTTTGGATTTCAGGTTAGTCAAAGAGGTATCGAGGTGAACCCCGACAAGATCAAAGCACTCCTCAACATGAGTTCGCCTCGGACCATCAAGAAAATACAATGCCTCATGGGGTGAGTCACGGCGCTTGGGCATTTCATATCTAGAGGAACAGATAAATGCCTCCCCTTCTTTCAATAGTTGAAGGGTCATTAGAAAGTAGAATAGACGTCAGAGTTTGAACAAACCTTCCAGCAACTGAAGTAGTATCTAGGCTCACCCCCCTTGTTATCCAAACCTGAAGAAGGCGAGCCCCTGTTCCTCTACCTTATGGTATCGACCTTGGCTGTCAATTCGGCCCTGATTAGGGAGGTCGGAGGCAAGCAACACCCCGTATATTACGTGAGCAAAGCTATGGTACCTGCAGAAACGAGATATCTGCCCCTGGAGAAGCTAGTGCTCGGCCTCGTCGTTTCAGCTCGGAGGTTGCGTCCATACTTCCAAGCTCACTCCGTAGTTGTGTTGACCGACTCCCCTCTCAAACAAGTTCTTCAGAGGCCAGAGGTTTCGGGACGGATGACTAAGTGGGCCATCGAACTTGGTGAGTTTGACATCTAGTTTAGTCCGAGGACAACAATCAAGGGCTAAGTTGTGGCCAACTTCATTGCCAAATTCACCACTTCGAGCACAGAAGAGATCAGTACCGAAGTCAAAATGACTCCACCTGTCCCCTAAGGTGACCATAGGGTGGTATCGCACCCGGGATGGGTTTTTTACATAGACGGGTCATCCAATATCAAAGGGATTGGGGCCGGAATCGTCCTGATCTCACCGGATTCCATGACTATCCAGTATGGAATTAGACTCAAGTTCAAAGCCTCGAGCAATGAGGCGGAATATGAGGCTTTACTAGCCGGACTCAGATTGGCGGCAAGTCTGGGTGTTCAATCTCTTCAGGTCCGATGCGACTCCCAACTGGTGGTAAACCACATTTCTACCAAGTACAAAGCTAAGGAGACAAGGATGATCGCTTATCTCGATGAGGCAAGGAAATTGATTAAAAGATTTTGGAGTTGCACTATCCATCAGATTCCGAGAGCAAAAAATTCATGGGCCGACGCCCTAGCTAAGCTCGCCTCGGCCGTGGAAGGGAAGATCCCGTGAGTCATCCCCGTTGAATTCATAGAGCATCCGAGCATCGACAAGGCAGAGAAGAAGGAAGTTAACCCAATGCATGTTAATCCGAGCAGAATGGACTCGATCTTTGACTACCTCACATCCGGCAAGATCCCCTCGGATAGGTTGAAATCCAGGCGACTGAGAGTCCGAGCAACTCGATATACCATCTTGGATGGTATCCTATAAAAGAAATGACATTCTCAGCCCTACTCAGGTATCTCCGGCCCGAGGAGGCAGAAATGTCATTCGGGAGATCCATGAAGGAATCTATGGAAACCATTCCGGCAGCAGAGCCTTGGCCCTAAAAATATTCCGACAAGGATATTTTTGGTAGACTATCAGGGAGGACTCCAAGGACTACGTTCAGAAATATGACAAATGCCAACACTTCGCGGTCGTGTCAAGGCTAACCGCAGAAGAAATGACTCTCATGATCGGTCCTTGGCCTTTCGCTCAGTGGAGAATCGACATCATCGGCCCTCTGCCTACAGGAAAAGGGCAAGTCAAGTTCGCCATCGTTGCAGTCGACTACTTCACCTAGTGGGCCGAGGCCAAGCCTATTGTCAAAATCACAAAACAGAAGGTGATTGACTTTGTCTGGAAAAACATCATCTGCCGGTTAGGGATTCCACGCACCATCGTATCAGACAATGGCCGGCAGTTTGACAATGACAAATTTCGAAGCATGTGTCAAGAACTCGGCATCACAAATGCATATTCTTCTCCTCGACACCCCCAGTCCAACGAACAGGTGGAGGCAGTCAATAAAGTTATCAAGCACCATCTCAAGATGAAATTGGAGAAAGCAAAAGGCAGCTGGGCCAATGAACTCTCATTCGTTCTCTAGGCCTATAGGACCACAGCTCAGTCCTCAACTAGAGAAACCCCGTTCTCACTCTCCTATGGCTCGGAGGCGATGGTGCCAGTTGAAATCGGTCTCCCTACGACTCGAGTTAAGAATTACCAGGAAAATCAGAACTCTGATCTGATTATAGCCAATCTGGATCTACTCGAAGAAATCAGAGATATTTCAAGGCTCTGAGTCGCATCTCAGCATCAACAAGTTGCGCGATTCTACAATTTGAAAGTCAAGACCAGGTGGTTCCGTCTAGGAAACTTGGTCCTTCGCCGGGTATTCCAGAACACCGCTGAGCCAGGGGCTGGGACGCTCGGACCAAACTGGAAAGGGCCTTACTGGGTCGTCCGGTCAACCAAACTGGGCTCTTACCACTTAGAAGACTCGAAGGTCATCAGCTCCCCCACCCCTGGAACGCTGAGCACCTAAAAGTTTACTATCCGTGACAAAATAGCCTTTAAGGCTCTCAATAAATGTACTCCTCCGAGCGACAAGCCTTTAAGGCTCTAAGCAAATGTATGCCTCCAAGCGACAAGCCTCTAAGGTTCTTAATAAAATTCACCTCTTCTTATTTACATGAACGTATTGTCTACCAAGGAAAAGTTGCCTCTCATATGCAGGGGCAGACTCGATGAACTAATCCCTTAAAGAAGGGGTTAGTACATTATCCCATGAAAATTCTACATGGCATCCCCAAGTCAGGGGAAAAGCCAACAGATGACCCGACTCCCTCAATAGGAGTCGACTCATTGACTAACGGATGAAGCGAAAGTTCCTCATCAATCGTGGGATGAGCCGACCCCCTATAGGTCCGGACTCAACGAACAGGTCATCAAGGCTTCAAAAACTCTACAAGACGGCACTGAAAGGAGCTGACCCATTAGAGGGTCTGCTCGGCCACGCCCTAAAAGGAGATCGACCTATTAACAAATCAGTTCGGCAATCAACAATCGACAACCAAAAATTAGTCACGGATTAACATCTAAAAGAAATTGCCATTCAAGCGCCCTCTCTAGAGGGTCAAAAATCATCATTCATGAACCTTCATTAGAAGGTCAAAAAGTAACCAAAAAGAAAAGTTTTTAACAATTCATGAAAAAGTAAAAAAAAAAGATAAGGAAAGGAAAATAGTCTAATCTACGCGGTTAGAGGAGGAGCTTGAGCGTCCAAGTTCTGATCCAGGCGTACATCTTCAGCGGGCACCTCCCCGGCGTCTTCAGAAAATAAAGATTCAAGGTTAAGGTCCTGATACAGATCTTAGACTGCCTCGATACAATCATCAAAGCTTCGGTTGTAAAACTTGGTGGCTTCGGTGTCCCCATCCTTTGTGAAGTTTTGAAGGCGTCCACCGTTACAGCCACCGCCGCGGCCAGAGAAGCCTCGTCCTCAGCCTGTTGAGTTTCCTTCACTTGAGAGACAGCTCGGTCCTGCTCTTCTGCCGCCTCAGCCTTGGCCCGCTCAAGGACTTCACCCAATCGAGTGTTCTCTTTAGCCAGTGAATTAGCGTGAGCCCTGCCTCGGGTCAGCTCGACAATTGTAGCGTCGCATCGGGCTTTGAAGTCATTTGCGGTCCCCTTTATTCGTAGTTCTCTAGCTTCAAGGTTGGTCACGTCCCCCTGCAGTCGAAGCTCCCTAGCCCTCCCATCTTCAAGTTGCTGACACAACTCGCCCTGAGCAAGTTGAAGAAAGGTGTCTTCATCCCGCAAGGACCCCACTTCGGTCTTAGGGGCCTCCACCCCGGCCTCTCTCTTTTCTGACTCCAGCACCCTCTCCCGAGGTGAAAGAAGTTTTGGAACAGACTGAACAGAAACGAGAAAATGAGTACTCGGAAGCAGCAAGTGTAAAAAGGTAAGGAAAGTTGATGACAATACCATGTAAAATACGGAGGCCATATCGTTCAAAAAGAAGCTGTCCACCAGCTGATCGATCTGAGGCAACAGGAAACTATCTTTCGGACAAGCTTTATTTAGGTCCGAGTAATCTACACAGACGCGCCACTTCCCATTGGCTTTCTTTACAAGGACCACATTCGCGATTCAGTCGGGATAATGCACTTCTTCTATGAATCCAGCGTCGAGTAGAACGGAGACCTCATCGGCTATTGCTTCGTATCACTCAGCATCGAACGGCCTTCTCTTCTGCTTGACAAGTCTGTGATCTGGATCCACATTCAGCCTATAGACCATGACATCCGGAGAAATTCTGGGCATATCTTGGTGGGACCATGTGAAGACGTCCCTATTTTGTCGAAGAAAAGTTACTATTCCGAGCCGTTGTTCAGGGTTCAATGATGTCCCGAGTTGAACGGTTCTGCTCGGGTCGGCCTCATCGAGTGGCACCTTCTCCAAGTCTTCCACGGATGACCCTTCCGTAGGGCCTCTGGGGTCTACCGTATTAATGGTAAGTGTCTGCTTAACTGACCCTTTCTTTACTGCCATTGCGTAACATCTTTGAGCTTCTCGTTGATCACCTCGGAGGTAACCTATCCCACCCTCGGTGGAGAACTTCATCATCAGGTGATAGGTGGAGACGATTGCTCTCATTGCATTGAGGGAAGGTCTGCCCATGATGACATTATGTACTGATGGTACATTGACAACTAGGAAGTCCACCATGAGTGTGACTTGATGTTGTCCTTCTCCCGCAGTTACAGGGAGGGAGATGGCTCCCTTGGAGATCACTCTTTTCCCGGTAAAGCCATGCAAGGGGGTCTTCATAGGTCTAAAATGAGACTTCGGAATCCCCATTCTTTCAAAGGCTTAAGAATAGATCACGTCGGTCGAGCTCCCGGTGTCGACCAAGATGCGGTGTACCTTGCGATTTATTATAGTCATGATAACTACTAGAGCATCGTCATGCGGGTGATGGATTCTACGCGCATCCTCTTCTGTGAAGGTCAGAGTGCATGGGCTGACCCGATGTTCTTTGTTGGGTCACTTGGTTAAGCGGACGTAATGTTCCAGTTCAGACTTCCGAGAGTGAGCCTTCTGCGCCCTGTTTGAATCTCCTCCACCAGATGAGCCCCCGAAGATGGTATGGATTTCGGTGGGCTCTTCCGTGGTGTTCTTCGACTGCTCTCGCTCTCTTTCTTCTTACGAGTGGCTTTTCCTTTCTTGGTGTATCAGCGCAGGTGTCCCTTAAGAATAAGGGCTCTGATCTCATCTTTGAGATCTACACAGTCAGTCGTATTGTGGCCGTGATCTCGATGGAAGTGGCAGTACTTGCGCTTGTCTCGGCAGTCCAGATCGGCCCTCATGCAAACAGGCCAATTCAGCAGCTTTTCTCCTCGAATGTCCAGAAGAATCTGCTCAGCGGATGTATTAAGGGGGGTATAGGAGCGAAACTTTCCCTCTGGTCTTTTGCTCGGACGACGATCGCGAGGGGCGCGGTCATCGGTCCCCTTGTTGGATGGCTAGGATTCCTCGTTCCTAGGCCTTTTCCCTTTAACATTCGGATCTGTCACTTGGACACTTTTGCGAGCATTGGAGAATTCTTCCGCATTGGTGTATTTCTGAGCTCTAGCAACCAATGTTGTCAAATCGCATATGTGATCCCATGCGATTGCATATGCGTGTGCGCATATGCGATCGCACAATCGCATATGCTGTCACATATTTTTTTTTTGTATTTTTTCAAAAAAATTCAAAAAAAAATCAGAAAAATCAGAAAAAATTCAAAAAAAAATTAGAAAAATCATAATAAATTATTATATGTGACATATGTCATTGGGACATGAAATACATTTAATTTAAGTAAAAAATAAAAATAAAACCAACCAATTACATACATATGAAGTTGTGAACAATGATACATTTACAAATTATAATATAGTTAACTTGATAACTTCTTAAATCTTAACTAACATTTTACATTTAAATTAAGAAGTTATGTATCAACAATCAACAACATCAACATCAAGTCATCAGTCATCACTCATCAACACACTTAGACTTATGAGTTATGACTTACGACTTATGACTTATGAGTTATGAGACAAGAAGAAGTATTAAACAAAATTAAGAAGTTATGTATGATTGTATGTATTTATTATTTTATTTATCTAACCAATAATCATTATTCATTATTCATAATTTCATATACATTGATCTATCATCCATTATGGCACATCATCACCAGGTCTGCCACCACCACCACCATCATCATCATCATCAGTCGAGTCATCTCCTTCTTCCACATACACTTCTTCTTCTTCCGTTTCTTCATCATCTGTACGTACTAATACTTCATCAACATCCAATGGTAGATGATCTTCTTTAGCTTGATCATCATTATCACCTTCTCCTTCTTCAATCTCCTCAATCTCATCAATGGGTTGACGGCTACTACTCGCCCCCCGGCTCCCCCCTGTCCTTCGCCTTCGAGTGGTACTACTACTACCTTCACCAGGCGTCGATCCATATGCGGCATCTTCAACTTGTGCCCATGTCAGGTCCTCTCCAGCAAATACCGGGTCCTCCATCTCTACGAGCGACTCGTTATCTGCATCAAACTCATCTAAGCAGATAGGGTCAAAGAAACCGGGCTTTTCTTTCTTACTTTGGAATCGTTCTCGCAATTTTTGGTTGTATTGAATGAAAACCAAGTCGTTGAGCTTTTTTTACTCAAGGCGATTCCTTTTCTTAGAATGAATCTGTAAGAAAGAAAGCGCATTTGGCATTAACTATTTAGGTAATTAAAGTTTACAAAAAATTAATTAGTAAACTGTAAACAGTAAACACTAAATAGTCTTTAAACTTACCGCCTCGAACGTGCTCCAATTGTGCTCGCAACCACTGGCAGAACACGTGAGTCCAAGAATCTGCATAGCCAGCTTCTTTAGATCTGAATCCTTCCTATTCGGATCCACTTCATAGGTAGCCCACTAATCAGCTGAGAAAAATAGTTTAAGTATAGGTTAGAGTTTTAATCTCTTAGAGACACTTTGTAGAAAAAAATCTTGTAAGAGTTCACTTCAGTACACTACTAACATTCATTCATAGAAGTACTTACTGGGTAATTTCAGTGTCCGATGTCTTATTACGATATCCCTTGAGAATATCCCTTCACTTTTTGTGTAGAAGTCCAGCAAACTTGAGATCTTGTCCTGTTCTCCTCTATCTGGAATCATTCTTTCCAAGACATCAATAAACCCAACCATATGCACAGTTAGTGCTTTTGCTGGATCAGCAGAAGTGAATAAACAAGCTGGGTTAAGGATGTAAGCAGCCGAATATAATGGGGATGACATTTGGCTGCCCCATCTTCTATCTATAATTTCTAAAATTGGCCTGTAATCACGGTCTCTATAGTTAAAATAGTCCATGATCTTATTTTTCACCCTCTCCATCACATCATATATGTAGCCCATTGCGGGATTCTCATCCCCGTCCACCAATCGCAACACAGCGACTAAGGGCTTGGATGATTTTAGTGTCTTTACCACTTGAGTCCAAAAACTTTGAGAAAGAATTGTTTGTTGAACCCGTTTCCCTTAACCCTTCCTTGACCAAGGCCCACTTGTAAAATCGGCCGACACTACAAAGCTTCTAAGTTCTGATTTCTTTGCATGTAGCCTTTATAGTGTTAAAAAGGCTGTAGCGAAATGGGTGACTGCTGGACGTAGCAAGTTATCCCTAATGTATTTTCTCATTCGACTGAGAAGAAGGGCGTGTTTGTACATAAAAACTGTGATTCTTCTAGCCCTTGCAATCACATTTAAAAATAATCTACCTATATCTTCTAACATGAGATCAATACAATGGGCCGCATAGGGGGTCCAAAATAAATGTTGCCTCTTCTCCATAAGAAGATGACCAACCATTACATACGAGGTTGTGTTATCTATAATTACTTGTACAACGTAGTCCTCACCTATTTCTTCAACTACACTATCTAGTAAGTTAAACAAATATTCTCCTGTGTGTGAATGGCCCGACGCATCCACCGACTTCAAAAATATTGCCCCAGCTGGACAATTTACCAAGAAGTTAATGAGAGATCGACCTGATCTATCGGTCCATCCATCGGCCATTACTGTACAACCATATATTTTCCATGATTCCCTATATTTAGCTATGAAGGATTGTGTATATTCAACTTCAGTTCTAAGGCATGTCTCCCTCATTTCATAATATGAAGGAGGTTTAAGCCCAGGTCCAAATTGACCTATAGCCTCAATCATTACTTTGAAGCTTTTCGATTTAACGGCGTTGAAAGCAACGCCGGTTTAGTAAAACTACTTAGCAATATATTGAATTGTGGTTTTCCTATCTTTTTGTTTATACCGGTTCTCTAAAGTTGTTTAAGCCAGCCCTTTCCCTCTACCCCTTTGGTCGACCACATCCTCGGGGTGTGGTCTACACCATCTATCTAAAGGTCCATGCCCTCGGGCTCTTTTCAATGGTTGTACTTGTGGTCTAGACCGACCTGTCGAAGTAGGGGGAGTAGGACTAGCTTGAGCTTCATCGACATCTACTACATTTATATCTTCATATGCATCTTGTTCCATATATTCCTCCTGACATAGGGCACTATTGTATTTCTTTCTTGATTGTTTTTTCATTTACTCCACGATCACCCTTCAGATTTCTGGAGTAATCTTGTCACATGCTTTTGCATTTGACCTGGGTAAATGTGCAAGGTGTTGCTTGTGCCTTGCAATGCCACCGGAACTCACAAATCCACATAAATCACATACTATGTGAGTCTTTTCAGTAGCACTACGGTAGTGCTCATACTTTCAACCCAGGTCATTCGACTTGGGCCTTAAAGAGGAAGATTGGGAAGAAGACATTATGATGGTGGATGGTGGTGTGGTGTGTGTATTAGCACTAAAAAGTAACTAGCTAAGCTAACTATTAAGTATTAACTATAAACTAGAAAGTAAACTACAAATAAAAAGAAAACTATAACTTGGAGTTGGGAGTTGGGACTTAGGGTTAGGGGAGAGAGAGAGAGAGAGAGAGAGAGAGAGAGAGTTACACACTTACACTTACACTTACACTTACACACACACACTTACACTTGTAGAAACTAGAAAGGGAGAAGAAGAGAGAGAGAGAGTTACACACTTACACTTACACACACACACTTACACACTTACACTTGTACTAGAAACTAGAGAGGGAGAAGAAGAGGGAGAGAGAGAGAGAGAGTTGAGTTACACACTTACACTTGAAGAAAGGGAGAAGAAGAGGGAAAAGAAAATGAGAAAAAGAGAGAGTTGTTAGTTGTTACACACTTACACTTGTAGAAAGATAAGGAGAGAGAGAGAGAGAGAGAGAGAGAGAGAGAGATTTACACAAATAAAATTAAAATTACAACTTTCAACTTCCAAAATTTTAAATTCTTGTCTAAGTTGTCTACTTGTCTTCTCTTGAATCTCTTCTTCACCTCTGCCTCTTCACTTGAGTATTGTATTTGTTCTTGAATACAACTTACACTTATATTTGTAAGTTGTAAGTTGTAACTTACTAACTTGTAAGTTGTAACTTAACTTCAAACTTCAAACTTTTAAGTTGCTATTTGCTAACAACTAACAAAGTAAAATGAATCAATTAACATTTAACAAACAAAATAATTTTTTTTTAAAATGATAGAAAGAAGTTGTTAGAAACTTAGAAATTAGAATTAGAAACGTAGAAATTAGAATAGAAGTTACAAGTTAGAAGTTAGAAGAACTTGTGGAATGTGGATGGAGATTGGAGAGTGAGGAGTCTCTTGACTCTTGTCTTGAATCTTGATTCTTGAACAACGAATATGGATAGGTGGATTCTTGATTCTTGATTCTTGTAAGTTGTAACCCTTCCTTGATTCTTGAATGTTGATTGTTGAAAGAAAAGAAAAGAAATATGGAAAATTGGAAATGGAATTGGATGGAGAGGAGTGGATGTATGTAATTTGTAAGACTCTTAGAATGTATAATGTATTATGTATGTAAGATTGTAAGAATGAGAGAAATAGAGAGAGAGAGAGAGAGAGAGAGAGAGAGTTTGAGGTTTTTTTGCATTTAGGAATACTTAGAATGCATTTTTATAGAGAAAAAATCCAGATTTAAAAAAAAGGTCAAAAAACAGTCAGAAATTTAACCGTTGGCCAATATGCGATTGCATATGCAGTATGCGATCGCATACATCGCATATGCGATCGCATATGCTGGCTCAAGTGGCATATGCAATCGCATACTGGCTAGATCGCATATGTCACTGCCGCATATGCGATCTGGCGAGCAATATGTGAATATGCGATCGCATATTCGCATATGTGATCGCATTTGACAACATTGCTAGCAACGAGCTCTGCTAATGCCTTTGGCAGGTTCTTTCCAATGGAGAAAGTGAATTTTTCATCTTTTAGGCCGCTGAACAGCAGCAGCGAACGCCATTTTGTCGTCGTAATCTTCTATCAACAGTGCTTCCTCGTTGAAGCGAGCGATGTAGTCTTTCAACGACTCTTTCGGCTCTTGCTTGATGGCAAACAGGTGAGTGTTGGGCTTTCGACTTCTTTTACCACTTATGAATTGGGTAAGGAATAGTCAGCTCAACTCTGCGAAGGATCTGATGGTATTTGGTTTGAGCTGTCGATACCAATTCCGTGAGGAACCCGTGAGCGTGATCAAGAACCCTCGGCACATCATGACATCCACGAGCGATAGGCCGCCACATGCTCGGATGGGTCTCCGGACCCGGAGTATTGGATTACGGGAGGTATTCGGAACCACTGAGGCATCACCTCGTTCATGATTTCTGAGGTGAAGGGAGGCTCGGTCTCTTCCATCATTGCTTGAACGGCTGCGGGAACTGACGTCGGCTGTTGCTTCTTTTCCAAAGCTAAGAATTTGTTGTTGAGCTCTGTGAACCATTTCTCCCACGGGTCCTTTTTTTCGCTACGATCTCTTGGTTGTTTTCTATTTCCAGAGTTCTCCTTCCCCTCCTCTGTTCTAGCCGATGGTGGAGATCCGTTGGTGTCAGGGTTGAAGTGACCGAAACATTGGTTGGAGCCCGAGTAGCAGTGTTTCGAGCCGATGCTCGAATTTAGGTCAGAATAGGATTCTAACCCGAAACCTGCATTTAAGGGTGTTGAGGCGCCTCGGGCCTCATACTCCTCGGGGCGGAGTGAGCTTCCACGACCAGACCAACCAGTTCAGGAACAAGATTTTCCCAAGTTGGGTGTGGTTGCAACTCCTGTTGTTGTTTCATCCGGTTCACTTCGTCACGTTGGGCTTATATCTTGCTCTGCATGACGCGATATTTACTCGCTCGATTACGAGAACGCTGAGAAGGCCTCGGGGCTGATACCGCGTGAAGTAGTGAGGAGGAGCGAGTTTGTTTGTTTGGCTCCGGTTCCGCCACTACTGCTTTCGTCTTTCCTCTAGCCATTATACTTGAGAATAGGAACGTGACCTTTCGTATCAGATTCCCACAGACGGCACCAAAAATGTTGATGATAAAATCTGGACCAACCTCCACTCCGTGCGATGCTCCTCGAATGGACCCTGGTCCTGCATAAAGGGTGAGCAAAGGAGACCCTGGCTAAGCCGGGGGACCCTCCGATGCCTAAGTCAGGTCAAGGGAATCGGGGTCTAAGTTGAAAAGTAGAGGGAGAGTGCTAAACGTTACGTGCCTGTAGCAATGAGGTCTCATTGCATTTATACCTGAACATCGGACGGTATGGGTCTGTTATTTTCGACACGATTTACTCAATTAGTGGGATACTAAGATCATGGAGATATGACCCGTAATCTGGAGATCGTGTAACATATCGTGCATATCCACAGGCGAGACAGTCAGTTATGTCCTCTTTAGGCAATTTCCTAGTTTAATTTAGCGCATGATACACCCACATTCTGCCCCGGCCTTAGATCGGGACATCCTTCTTCGGATGAAGATGAGGATGAGGACAAGACCCCGGCTCAGATGACATTCTTCGGAGGAAGATGAGGATGAGGACGCGAACGATAACTCGGCTCGGCTAACTTAGGGTTGTAGTCCAGAGGTACGCTCGCGCCCTACCTGATGCTTTCCTTCGTTCACATCTCTAATCCGAGCCGAGTACTGACCTGATTGATAAGGGACTTGTTTTTCCTGCACCTTAGGGTAGGGGCGCTGCTATGACTCAAGAGTGAACCCTTGTGTATCACGTCGGAAGTACGCATCCGATCGGGTTAGTATGATGTTGGCCCTCGAATCTTCAAGAGCTCAGATCTTCCCATAATAGGGTCCATTGTAGCATTTATTTACCATCCAAATTTATTCACAAGGTCACAAAGACATTGATGAAGAAGGAAAACAAAAATCATATTTATCCAAAACTTCTGTAGCCCAAAAGGGTTTCAATGGTAGATATTCAATGCTCTATTGGGTTTTACAGCGTGGTCCACTTCATCTTTGGATCTATTGTATTTTTCGGCTCTAGCATTACTAAGAGCCCGCAAAATGGAGGGACAGTTTGAATATAACATGTTGATGACAAAATCTGGACCACCCTCCACTCCGTGTGGTGCTCCTCGAATGGACCCTGGTCCTGCACAAAGGGTGAGCAAAGGAGACCTTAGCTAAGCCGGGGGACCCTCCGATGCCTAAGTCAGGTGAAGGGAATTAGAGTCTAAGTTGAAAAGTAGAGGGAGAGTGCCAGATGTTGCCTGTAGCGATGGGGTCTTACTATATTTATACCCGACTGTCGGACAGTCGAGGTCCGTCAATGTCGGCACGATTCACTCAATCAGTGGAATTTTTGGATCATGGGGATATTGTGCGTGATTCGAGGATCGTGTAGGATACTATGCACCTCATGCATATCTGCAAGTGAGGTAACCGGCCACGTCCGCTTATGGTAGTTTCTAAGCTTAGCTCATGGAGCGCCCTCTTTGGGATCTGGCCTCGGCTCGGTCCTTTTGGTAGATGAGGCCTCAGTCAGGGTGATTACAAGCCTTCATCGAACAGTGGTCGTGTTTACTGTCCGAGTCGAGCTGGTGGACAGCTTCTCGCCAGTCATGCATTTCGTTCTTTCACGAGGTCCGAGGTAAAGCATCGAGCAAGTTTCCTCCTGGTCATTAGTCTCAGGGCCGAGGCACTCCGGCGACTCATTGGTGAATCCTTCAGTTGTGAGCGTTGTATGGAGTAGTTTCCTGTTCGATGATGTCGGCCCTCGAAATTATAAGGGGTTCGGATCTTCCCATAACAACAATAATAAATTCACAGTATAATCTTGATTAATGTATGTATGCATGAATGCACATCGGCTTGGGGAAGCACATCTAGCCAGAACTTGTGAGTAAACCCACGATGCAAAAGAACACCCACATAATAGTCTAAAAATCACCAAGTGACGTACAACGGTATCATTCGGTGAGTTCTATAAAATGACATAAAAATCACAAAGTGATGTACAATGGTATCATGACCCAGAAATCACAAGTGATGTACAACGGCGTCATAAGTGTTATGAATGCATGATTAGTCAATCCTTTATTAGTCTGATTTATAAACAACATATTATGGAAACCTTGTATACTTAATAGCCTCTTGAATCATCATACTATGATCAATAAAGATAATACCATAGGTATAAGTTCATACATGGACACAAATAAAGGTTTGTCACCCGTACCACTTAAATATGTCACAAAGCGAAGTACAACGGTATCATGACCCAAAACTCACAAAGTGATGTACAACGACATCATGATCTAGAAATTGCAAATGGCATCCAAATCACACCACAAAGTGGAATTAAGTCCACAACCAACATTAAGTTTCAAAGTGAAGTCCAAAGAAGCATTTTTCGATTAAATACATCATGCTCTCAAATAAAGTCCTTGAGATGGGTAATCCCAACCACACCCAAAGGTATATAGATCAACTCATAAACCACATTTCTCTTTCCTCGTCATGAATCATTCCCACTTCCCATTGTAAAAGAAAACAACACATATGGATGGTTTATAATGTAATATTTTCAAGTGAAGCAATTTTGAATTCACATCTGAAAGAGATTAAACATACTAGAGTTTGTAACAATATATAGATTATACTAAGAAATTCTAAATTCATACATTAATGCAATTAAATATACTAGCGATGGTAATAACATGTAGATGATATTAAGAAACTCTAAATTCATACATGAGGGAGATTAATCATGCTAGAGATGGTGGCAATAAGTATATTATACAAATCAAGAAATATAAACACATATGACAGATAATTCAACTAAGAGTAAGAATTTTAACAAAACTATTTTTAAACTGTGAAATCTGGTAAAAAGCTTGAAGGGAATTCTGCACCTTTTGAGTCGGATCACCTTTAAGTGACACTAAAACCGTATAATCTCGCATTAAGGTCAAACTCTACCCTAAATCATGAAATTTATACGATTAGATTAGAACACTATATACTTTATTTGCATTAGATTTCAAATCAAGGTCAGATTTACGATCTAAAACTAGATTTATCAAACTTGTATAGAGATTAACGAAAGAGGAAAGTTCCTATAAAGAGAATGATAAGAGTCTACCTCTGAAATTGGATTTGAATGATTTCGACTTGAAATCCCTTGATCTTGCTCAACCCAACTTGATTGCAACTTGATCGAATGGAAAAATCTAGATGTGGTATTTAGGAATTCTAATTTTCTACATCTCAAATGAGATTTAAGAAAATCAATTGATTTAGAAATTTAAAACTATAGAGTTCAACTCACCTAGTTATTGACTCGGCTTGACTCAACTTGGCTCCAACCCAAGCTTCTCTCGAACCCGTGCGAAGCACAACCCACCTAGCAAGGCTCTCCGATGGTGCTGAATTGAAATAGACCCAGATCATGTCTCAAACGATGCTAGACTCAATGAAACCCACAGAGTCAACTTGACAGCAATTTGGCACAATAAGATTAAACTTGATTTCGATGTAACTCGATTCTAAACCAAGTGGACACCACATGAAATAGTAGAGATTGAATTCCTACCATTGAAAACTTATTGTGGGCCACAAAAGTTTTGGATGAAACTAATTTTTGTGTTGTTCCTTCATTCGGAAGTATATGACTTTACGAATAGCTTAGATGGCAACTAAACATCACCATGGGCCCTAGCAATAATTCAACGATGAGCATCAGTATGCCCATTGCTTGTTGTCATGTGGTCCACCACAACTTTGGATCTTCTGCATTTTGTCTCACGTCCTATAATGAGCTCGCAAGATGAATGTGGAGGGTGGATAAAACAAATACATCATAGTGGGCCTAATAAGCTCATGACATGAATAGGCAGGCACATGTCACGTGTGCAGCAATGACATGAAGTTTACCAAACACGGCACATGCACATGTTCAAAACTGTTGGCAAAAATTACAGAATTTATAATTTCTATAAATGATTAAACCAAAAAATATAAGGACAGGCTGAGGTACGTATTATCACGCCATCCTTAAACTATTATTTACCCCTTCTCAATAAGATTGAGAATGTTGATAGGTTCCAGGCAAACAACTTTTAGGATACGACGAGCCTAGGTGTGGATCCGCGTTCAGCAAATACGAAGAGCCACGAATGGAACTCTGTACACAATTTTCTGGCAAATAAAGAAAAAGAAAAAATCCCAGATTCAGAAAGAGAATAAGAAAATTTTAGATCACTGCATTGGTCCGTTTCTTGAGGTCTTCTGGCTAAGGTTCGTAGGAACCTTGTTGACTGCATAGAGTACACTTATTGCTCTTTTCTTTGGTTCGTATGTGAGTGTGGTTCGAGTGTTAGTGATGGTCTATTGAACAGCCCAAGCACTTGTTTATATAGGCTAGGGTGGCTGACCGTTTTGGTCCAGGGCCATTAGCCAATGTGGTCGTTTTCTAGCTATTGGTAAGAAACTAGCCATTATTAGCAGTTTTTTACCATTGTGCATGAGGAATAATTGTTGCTGCATGCTAGCCATTTAGACTCACTGGTTAGCCATTTTATAGTTGTTGGGCTAGCTACATGCAACAGTTTCTGCATGGTCCAAATTTATGTTGCATGAGGAGTTACACCTCACTCCAACGGCTAGTTTCCAGCCTCTATAAAAACCACATAGGTCTCATTCAGACCACTAGCTCATTCTAGCCACCTGACTCATATTCACTGTCGCACCACGACTCGCACTCGTCTTGCACCGGTTCGCGAAGGAGCGACCCATCTGCGTTACAATGCGCACGTGTGAATTGCAAAGTGCCCCACTAGAGCCTCCACAGCCATACTACCATACATGCCCACATCCTTGCACTGAAACCGTACCCATGCACTTGCGCACTTTGCACTAGAACACGCAAGTCCCAATTCTCCATAGATCAACTAAACAAATATAAAGGTACTCCACATCTCTCATATAAACCTTATTTTTTCTTATCTCATTTCCGATATGGGACTATTCTCAAAAATGCCAAAACACAATTTGTTTCAAAAAACACTTATACAAATATAAGCTGTTGTGAAAAAATATCTGCGAGAATAGAAACAACTTATATACATAAAGAAATATATCTTTCGATTTGAATCTTTTCTTAATGTTAATATCTCAAAGCTCTATCAAAATTATTGGTAGCCGCAACGTTGAACTAGTTATTCCTAGATAACAGAGCCGGAGAAACCGTACATATTCACTTTTGTATTTATTAGAGTTCTCACAATCTTGTTCAACACATTTAATGGCTATGTGCTCATCCTATTTCATAAACGATCCCGAGAGAAACTCCAACTTTCATGAGAGACGGTACCATCTCTACGTTCACATAGGTGAAATCCTTCCAATGTCTTCATTACTATTAAGACAATTGTCCCTTAAGCTGAATTTCATTAAGAGTTCTAAGACTCAACCCTCTTTTTTATAATGCTCAGCACTTATCTATTATAGATGAGGTTGCATATAATTTTAGTGCTGAAAGTTTCTACATATCAATAACTCATTTTTATCCATTGAACCTAAAATTCGAGATTTTCTTATTTTAGGTTGGGTTACCATCACTGGTGGAACTTTGGTTGAAGAGTTTCAACCCCATCCTTCTAAACGTTGTCTTTACTACCTCTCTCATTAGAGGTTTAGTAAAATGGTCAGCTAAGTTATTGCTTAATTTCACATAAGAAATTGCAATGATTCTATATTGAATCAATTGTCTCACATAATCATGTCGTAGACTTATATGTATAGACTTTCCATTATAAGTGTCGCTCTAGGATCTAGCTAATGTGGCTTCACTATTACAATGTAGTGACACAGCCGGTATAGGCTTTACACAAAAAGATATTTCTAATAAAAGATCCATTAGCCGCTTAACTTCTTTGTCGGTTGCAGTCAAGGCTATAAACTCAGACACCATAGTCGAGTGATTTATGTAGGTCTGTTTCTTGGATCCCCAAGATATGGTTGCACCTCCTAAGGTAAATACCTACCCTATAGTGGACTTGTTGTCCCCTGCACTCGATATCCAGATCGCATCGGTATAACCTTTCAATACAGTGGGAAACTCTGACTAAAATAACCATAAGTCATTGGTTGGTTTTAAGTAACCAAGGACTCTACCGATAGCATTTCAGTGTTCCACACTAGGGTTACTAGTAAACCTACTGAGTTTACTCATAGCATATGCAATATTTGGTCTCATACATTGCATAACATACATTAGACTACCTATAGCACTCGCATACTCAAGTTATGCAACTGCTCTTCCTTTATTCTTTTTTGACTTGATACCTGGAACAAATGGGGTTTTTGCTTCTTTTATATTGAGATGGTTAAACTTGTTTAGTATGTTCTCAATGTAATGAGATTGATATAGAGCATAACCCCCACTATGTTTTTTAACTTTGATACTTATGATGGTACCCACGTGTCCAAGATCCTTCATTTTGAATACGAAAGATAGAAACTTCTTTGTTTCAGTTACATCTTCCATTTTATTATTGATTATTAACATGTCATCAACATATAGACAAATAATAATTATACAGCTACCATCAACTTTAGAATATATGCATTTATCAGCTCATTATGCATGGAACCATGAGATAATATTTTTGAATCAAACTTTTCATGCCACTGTTTAGGTGCTTGTTTTAATCCATACAAAGATTTAATTAATGTACAAACTTTATTTTTATTTCCTGGTAGAACAAATCCTTTGGGTTGTTCCATGTATACCTCCTCATTGAGGCCACCATTCAGGAAGGCAGTCTTAACATCTATTTGGTGGATGTGAAGATGATGTATGGAAGCTAGCGTAAATAAAATCCTAATGGATATTATCCTAGCCACATGTAACGTCCCGAAAAAATCCGTACTGAGACCCGAGTACCACCTCAAGCAGAAATCACTAAGGACCAAATCCTTTATAAATTAAATGAAGATTAATTAAGTGCTTAACTAAATCACCTGTCGAATTAGCTTGGACAACTTTCAATACGAACCGCAAGACCCAAAATCAGTAGGATCGCTGACGCTACGTTACCCTGAAACCTAGGATCAATCTCTAAACCCAGTTGCTCTCGGGAGAGCATTGAAACTCCGTATCGGACCTGGACCGTGGGTCGAAATCAGATAACTACGAAACTATACCGTTATAACCGCCTTATTGGGCTTGACAACCATCTCGGAAATTAAGTCCTAATAGTGTCCAGAAGCGCATAACTTGAGCCCGGAGTGAAGTGTGTGAGAAACGCGAATATCTTTAGAAAATAAACTTAGACTTAAGTGAATTGAGTTGTTCGCTTGCAGGCCAGATCTAAGGATTCAGACTGTCAGAATCTGACCCAACTACACCCTCGAATCAGGAAAAATTTCCAACACACGTCAGTGTTCTTGTGACCCTGATCGAGTACCGGTGACCGTTGAACTGAAACTGGTCCCCCGCGGTCGATCTGTAAATTCAATTGGACAGAAAACTTAACTTGACCTAGATCTAATGTCAGGAGGCTTAAGTCCGACTGCATGCAGAAAAGGGGCCTCCAGATGTGCTCCGTTGAGCCGAAACAGACAACTTTTGGCTATAACCTAAGTATACTATGGCCCTGGGGCCATTGAGGTCAGTTCTGAGCCTATATAAGGCCCTTAACCTACCCCTCTCTCATTCCATACGAATTCTAAGAGAGAGAAGAGAGGAAAGAGAAGAAGAAAGTGAGGAGAAGAGAGAGAGTGAGAGTTTGTTCCTGGGATTCGATCCCACCCCTCTATTGTATTGCTATACCGGTGATTCTGATTCTATTTTCGGGTAAGAAATCTTAAATCTAATCTGTTTTAGAGATTCAAATAGAGTAAATAGTGAAATAGCTAACCAAGTTCATGTTATAGTTTGTCGTTGTGCCGTAGGCGAGGACTTAGTGTTTAAACTGAGTTCGTTACAGGTCTACCGGCGGAAGGTGCGGACTATAAATATTTAGGTTATGGTTTTCAAGGCTTTCAATGTTAGTTAATAATTTATGACTGACTTGATTGCTATCACATGCCTAGATATGATGTTTCCCACGCTTTACACAATATATGAACTATGTTGAATATAGTGTATTCCATGTGTTTTGTTGATATGATTGAATGAGTATGGAATTTGGATTAGTGCTTGTCATGATTATTCGTCGTGAATATATGGTTTCTATACGTGTGACAACTCCTTGGTGAAAGGATTTGCCCTAACCCCTGTTATAACCAACGTACATCACGTATGTTGAAGTGTGTAATCTAAGTGCTTGTAAAAATGTCTGAATGAATATGGAATTTGGATTTGTGCTTGCCATGATTATTAACTATGAATATATGCTTGTTGTGTATGTGGTAACTCCTTTGTAAAAGGGCTTGCCAGGATATATGTTATAACTAGTCAAATACATGTATGTTGAAATGTGTAGTCTAAGTGTTTGATAAAATGCCTGAATGAGGAAATGCTTGTTGAGATGTATTTAATGAGGGTGTTGAGATAGGATTCTCAATCCCCTTCTCTATAATTACAGTTCCTTTTATGTGACTTATCTTACTACTATATGTTGTACGGATGAAATGCCTATGTAAGATAACATATGTATTATGTGTTTGTTAAAATGTTCAACTAAGATTTATATTTAGATTTGGTTGTCACATGTTGTCAATGATTATCACTTGTGAATGCTATCGTTTGAAGTGTGATTGGGGCTACGATGTAGTCCAGGCAATTGGTAATGGTTCTCGAGTAGTGGTTGAGGTCATTTCGCCACACACGACACGTTCGATGAATCCAAGCCGTACGATGATTGTCGACAGTGGTAGCATGTCGATTAATTCGACGTACACTCATACCAGTCGAACTTGTCTAATAAACCGATTGGCCTATTGCGTGTTTATCATGTATGGACACTACTGCTTGAACCTAAGGTACCAACTTACCAATGTAAAGACCCGTTTAACCTTAGTACCACGATCCACTAAGACTCATGAGCTGGGCATGGTGGTATGGGACACCGTGGTAGAGCTGTCGGCCTATGCTAGGGCGACGAGCCTCCCCGTAGTGACCAGTGAGCAACCCAAACTCGTGAACCGAATACGGTGGTATGAGACACTGTATTTGAGCTGTCGGCCTACACTGGCGCAACCTTTCTATGGTCCCCAGTCGGGTCGGTGACGAGCCTTCGAAAATAGACTGCCAGTTGGTAGGGCGTTGGTAGAGTGACCTCGAGTATGAAATAGGCCTACCCCGGCGCAGCCTGGCTGTGGTCCCCAGTTGGGTTGGTGACGAGCCTTCAAAAATAGACTGCCAGTTGGTAGGGCGTTGGTGGGGTAACCTCGAGTGTGAATTAAGCCTACGCTGACGGTGACGAGCCTCTCGTAGCAACCTATGGTGTAAACTCGCGAACTTGCCTATCGTATGTGATTAACTAGGATTGACGACCCTAAATGGATCATTGTTTGGGTAAATGATATAAAGGAAGGTACCTTAGCTTCTCAATCCTGCTGTATGAAAAGGTCTAATAAGAACTTGGTAATCACACTCATGCACCGTATTGTAGTGCCTTTGGCGTTAGTGTTGAGCACAAAAGAAGGGGTGCATGCTGTGACCGTAAAAGGAAGATCACAGAGGGAGTACAGGCGAAGGCATGCATCATTAATACATATCATGTTTGCATTAACCAGAGTACTTAGGGATGTTTGATTATATTGCTTTATCATTACTCTGCTTGATTGAATTGATAACATGTTAACTTTTGCCTTAAAGCTCCACTGAGTTGATCACTCACTCCCACGTTCTGGCATGGTATTTTAAAACACACCAACCAGACTCTGTTGTAGTTTAGGTGATGACGAGGCTTACGAGATGGAGCCTGTCTTCTAAGATGACGAGGAGTTCTCCTACATGCAACTCTCTGACGGGTTTATGTAGACCTGGAGTTGTGTATCGAGGCTACAGGGATATGGATAAATGACATTACGCTTCACCATTTTGTATATTTTGGAATTATATATGTAATTGTTTAACCTAGTGACATTCATACTCTGGAGACTTACAATCACTTATATGTTTTATATACTTATCACAGTCTTCCGCTTGCGTAATGCAATTGTCTCTAGAGTATGATATGTTGTTTTGGTATAATCCCACTCATGTTTAATGCACTAATACGGACAACATTTAATCATCATTATATATGTTGCATAAGTGATGTGTTGGAACTCGGGAGTTGGGCTCCAGCTCGACCCCCGATTTTCAGGGTGTTACACCACATGAGAATATGTGTCAAAATAATATATCCCTTTTTTTTGTCTGAATCCCTTATGATGCAGGACATGAAATTGAAATATGATATGCAAGAATTTAGGCGTAGATCAAAGGAATGCAGAACGATCACATAATAATTCCACATCCCACATAAGAGATCAAACATTCAAGTAAAGGGGATTCTGCACGGGTCCAGGCCTACACAGGCTAGGACTGGATCAGTAAAATTATGGACTAAACAATGCTCAAAGGGAAATAGAATTCAGCCACACATGCATAGCAATCAGTCCCCAATCCAAGGGATTCCCCAATTTCAAATCAAGGAACCCTAGGGTGAGAAAAGGGGCAAATAAATTATGGAAGATGTAATCTAGGGTTAGGTTTATGAAAATAGGTATAAAAATAAAGAAAAATAGGAAGAAAACCTGAACCTGGAATAGCTCCCACGTGTGGACAGTGGGCCAGGGCCTGACGCACGTGCGCAGTAGGCTGGCCGCACGTGTGGTGGGGGCCCTAATCCCCAAACTGCTTCCTTGACCTTGGTTGGCTAGGGGGACCTCAAACCCTCCAAGTTTCGTCGCAATCCAATGTGCGGTTGGGGCGTAATACTCCGTCGAAGCTTCAACCCTCATACGGGGCCAGATTATGAAAACTCGATGTAGGGAGAAGATCCGCTGTAAAATTGATGGATTCAAGGCGAAAACGGCTGTAGAAGGTGAGATATATAGATGGAAGAGGGTATGGATAATGGGGATAGATGTGGCTTCACACCACATTAGTTAGTCATTCGAAAAGGGAGGGCTTCGCACCCACTTGAATTTTTTCAAACTCAGAAACTCAGAGTAGAAAAAAACTTCTAGGAATTTTTATTAAACTTCAATGAATCAAAAGAACTACAAGGGATGCCTATTTATAAAAAAAACTTTATACCCCAAAACTCGCACCATGTGCGCAACCTATTACTTGGCGATGAAGTAAACTAAAATAAAAACTAATCAAAGAAATCTAAAGTGTTCATGATATTCTAAATAACATAAATAATCAAAACCTAAAATATGATATCAATCCGACTAGTGGGCCCCGATCATGAGATCCCATTATGAGTTTTACTTGATTATCGGGCCCACTCTAATGAACCCAAACTCCGTCTTCTAACTATGAGGCCCTCCCTAGATGTTGTCATCAGCCAGATCGACGGTGGGGCCCTCCTCTCCTTCCATACGTGCATAGGAGAGGCATGCGTGCGCGTGTGTGCGTGATGTCCTCTTCACCTTAGCTACTAATTTAGCTTTAAAGGTTTGGATAGTTCCATCAGTATGATATTTCTTCCCAAATACCCACTTACAACCTATGGATCTAGAACGTGGATGTAAGTTAACTAGTTCTTGTGTTTAATTTGACATTATAGATTCCATTTCATCGTTAATGACTTCTTTCCAGAATGTTGAGTTTCTAGAAGACGGTCTCATTATATGTTTTAGGGTCATCTTCTATAGTCATTGCTATAAGTATTTTTCTGATAACATTTTCTCTCTCTTTCTACAAGATGGAAAAAGATACACTGAGAGTCTATCTGATCAGCTTTAAGACTTTTTTCCTATTCTTATCCTCTCACTCCTACGAGGTTCGCTTAGAGCTTCCACTTCTTGTGGAGTTATACTCGCTGGTTCTCTATTATGAATTTGGACTTCATTATCCCTTGACTCAAAGGATAGTGAGTTTTCAAAGAACTCAATGTTTCTTAATTTTATTATAGTGTTAGACTCTAGATCTAGGAGTCTATAAGCTTTACTATTTTATGCATACCCTACGAAGGTGTACTTTATAACTCTGAGTCCCAACTTAGTTTTTTTAGGATCAGGAGTCCTACAATATGTAAGACATCCCCACACTTTAAGATATTCTAGGTTAGATTTTCTATCTTTCATATCTCATATTGTGATGTTTTATGTTTTTTTAGAAGGAATTCTATTTAGAATGTGACACACTATAAGCAGTGCCTCACCCCATAGACTGAATGACAACTTTGCTTGTATTAGCATTGAGTTGACCATCTCTACTAACGTCATATTCTTCCTTTTTGCTATACCATTCTGTTGTGGTGTATATGGTGTAGTACATTGGTGTATTAATCCGTATTCTTCACAAAAGTTAGAGAATTCATTTGAAAAATATTTTCCCCTTCTATCAATACGGAGAATATTTATGTTCTTATTTACTTGATTTTCTACTTATGGTTTATATACTTTAAACATGTTTAATGCTTCATCTTTGCTCTTTAATAAGTATACATACATGTATCTAGAGCAATCGTCAATAAATGTTATAAAATACCTTCTACCTCCACAAGAATGCTGTTCAACTCACAAATATTACTGTGCACAAAATCCAATACTTGAGATGGTCTCTTAACACTAGGAAACAGTTTCTTTGTCATTTTGGATCGTATGCACACTTCACATTTATCGTTCTCATTATCTGTGTATGAGATTAAACCATTTTTAACCATAAATTTTAAGGTACTATATCCTATATGTGCTAGTCTACCATGTCATAGTCTAACAAATTCAACCATATACGCAGAAGTGCTACTTTTATTCAATGAAAACTTTATACCGTTACAAGCATATCCATTTCTGACAAAATTCTCATTCTTTAACGACAATCAGTTTTCCTGACTCATACACTACCCTTATTCCCGTTTTACCTAGGAGATCCCCAGAAACTAGGTTTCGCCTCATGTCTGGGACGTGCATCACATTTGTCAGAATCACTTTCTTTTAAGTAAATACTAGTTCCACGGTTCCTTTGCCGATGACCTTCTATCAAACTTCATTATCCATTTGGACTTCTTGACCATTGGTCAATTCCTCATAGGTTTTGAAGGTTGATCTATTGTAGCAGACATGTACTATAGCAACAGTATCGTACCACCAACCAGGAACTTTTCCTTGAATTGTGTTAACTTCAGTGATTATTACCACTATATCGCCTTCTACTACACTAGTTTCCTTTTTTTATTTGTGATATTTGCAAACTCTAGCATAATGCATAGTTTTCCCATAGACATGGCAAGGGCCTTTGAATTTTTCGTTCTTCTTATGAGTTTTCTTGAATTTCCCTTTATTTGGTTTTAGAGATTTGTCCTTCTTGAAATTCTTATTATTAGTATTTTCTACTGTGTGTACTTTGGACAAAGTATTTCCATTTTCAGTCTTTTTGTCACGATTATGGGAGTCTTCCTTAATTCGAAGATATTTCTGGATTTGTTCCAGCGTATAGTCCTCCATCTTATACAACAACTTACATCGGGGGCAACTTTCCAATAATAGCCCTGACTTGGAATGACTCGGGAAGATTAATTTTAATGGCCTTAATTTTATTCACTATTAGCTACAATTCTTGGATTTGAGGCAACAACGGTTTATTATCTATCATGTTATAGTCGAAGTACCTGGCTATTAGGAACTTGTTGGTACCTTTTTCTTTAGCTTTGTATTTGAACTCCAGGGTGGTCCAAATTTCTTTTGCAGATGATGTTTGTGTGTAGGGATTGTATAGTCGGTTAGATAGCACGTTCGACATGTATCCACGACACAAAAGTTCATCTTCAGCTCGTTTGTTGCGGGCAACAATCTGTTCAGGTGTGTCCTCGTCGATAGCTTCAGGCAACAGTTGCAAATTTGGATCTAAAACGTAATAGATCTTTAAGGCCGTCAGAAGAAACTTGATCTTGTCTTGCCACCTTGTAAAGTCGGTTCCGTTAAACCGAACAAGACGACTCAGATCTTGATTCATTAGTTCGATGGGAGATACACTTTCGGTTTCCATTCAAATATAGTTTTTAGATTGTTGGCGAAAATTATAGAATTTATAATTTCTGTAAAATGATTAAATCAAAAAATATAAGGACAGGCTGAAGCACGTATTATCATGCTGTCCTTAAAGCATTATTTGCCCATTCTCAATCAGATAAAGAATGCTGGTAGGTTCCAAGCAAACATCTTCTAGGATACGACGAACTTGGGTGTAGATCTACGTTCAGCAAATACGAAGAGCCATGAATAGGACTCTGTACACAATTATCTGTAACGTCTCGGAAAAATCCGTACAAAAACCCGAGTACCACCTCAGGCAGAAATCACACAGGACCAAATCCTTTAGAAATTAGACGAAATTAACTAAGTGCTAAACTAGGCTACCTGTGAAATTAGCACTAATCACTTTAAATATGAACCGCAAGACCCAAAACTTGCAGAATCATTGACGCTACATTACCCTGAAGTCTAGAATCAATCTCTAAACCCAATTGCTCTCAGGAGCACATTGAAACTTCGTATCGGACCTGGACCGCGCGTCAAAAGTCCGATGACCATGAAACTATACGCTTATGACCACTTTACTGGGCTTGATAACTATCTCGGAAATCAAATCCAGATGTCCAGAAACGCACAACTTGAGCTCGGAGCGAAGTGTGTAAGAAACGAGAATATCTTTAGAAAATGAACTCAGATTCAAGTGATTCAGGCTGTTCGCTTGTAAGCCAAATTTAAGCTTCAAATCGTTAAAATCTGACCCAATTACACCCTTGAATCAGGAAAAATTTCATACACATGTCAGTGTACTTGTGGCCTTGATCAAGTATCGGTGACCGTTGAACTGAAACTGGTCTGCCACGATCGATCTATAAATTCGATCGAATTGAAAATTAACTCGACCTAAATCCAATGTCAGGGAGATTAAGTCCGACTGCATGCAGAAAAGGGACCTTCAGAAGTGCTCCGTTGGATTGGAACATCCCTTATTTGGTTATAAACTAAGTATACCATGGCCCTGGAGCCATTCCCATCAGTTCTGGCCTATATAAGGGCATAAACCCACCCCTCTCTATTCATACGAATTCCTAACCCTAGGAGAGAAAAGAGAGAAGAAAGAAAAGGAAAGAGAGAGAAAGTGAGAGAGACAGAGAGAGTTGGCGTTTGCTTCTGGGATTCTTTCCTGACGCTCCACGTGCTTAACCACCACATCTGTATCGCTTTTCCAGCGATTTTGACTCCGTACTTGGGTAAGAAATCCTAACCCTAGGCTATTCTAGGGATCTAAATAGATTAGATGGTGAAATGGATAACCTATTTCATGTTATAGGTTGTCGTTGTGCCGTAGACAAAGGCTTAGTATTTAAACTGAGTTCGTATAAGTCTACCGGCGAAAGGTGCGGACTATAAACGTTTAGGTTATGGTTTTCAAGGCTTTCAATGTCAGTTAATGATTTATAACTGACTTCCTTGCCGTTTCATATACTAGATATGTCGTTTTCCTCGCTTTACAGATATATAAAAATTATGTTGAATATAGTGTTTTCCATGTATTTGTTGAAATGTTTGAATAGGTATGGAATTTGGATTCGTGCTTGCCATGATTATCCGTCGTGGATATATGATTGTTGTATATATGACAACTCCTTGGTGAAAGGATTTGCCCTAATACATGCTAGGATCAATATACGTCATGTATATTGAAGTGTGTAATCTAAGTGTTTGTAAAAATGTTCGAATGAATATGGAACTATAATTTATGCTTGCCATACTTACTGGTTGCTAATGCATGATCGTTGTATGTGAGGCAACTCCTTCGGGATAGGATTCACTACTATATGTGTTTTTTTAACTAAATTATTACATGTATGTGATATGTGTAGTCTAAGTGTTTAATAAAATGACTGAGTGAGAAAATGCTTAATGTAATGTGTTTAATTAATGAGGGTGTTGAGATAGAATTCTCAATCCCCTTAGCTAGGGTTACAGTTTCCTTCATGTAATCTATTTTACCACTATGTGATTTGTGAATTAAATGCTCATGTACGTTAACATGTATTATATGTGTTCGTCAAATGCTGATATGGGATCTATATTTAATTGTGTTGTTACATGCTGTCTTGGCTGTTACATTTGAATGTTATTATTCTGGAGTGTGTTTGGGGCTACGCCGTAGTCCAGGCAATCGGTAATAGTTTACGCTCGGTGGCCGAACTATTCTTGGCCACGACGAACGCGTTCGACGAACCCGAGTCGTACGTGGTTTGTAGACAGTGGGTAGGCCACGCGGAGTGCTTACGCACTTCACGTCAATCAATTTGATGTGCGCTCGTACCAGTCGAGCTTGTCAAGTAACCCGATTGACCCGATGTATGTTCACCATGTATGGACGCTACTGCTTGAATCTAGGGTACCGAACTCACCAGTGGAAACCCCGTTAACCTTGGTACCTCGATCCGCTAAGACTCATGAGCCGGACATGGTGGTATGGGACACCGTGGTCGAGCTGTCGGCCTACGCTGGGGCGACGAGCCTCCCCGTAGTGACCAGTGAACAACATCGCCTCGTGAGCCGAATACGGTGGTATGGGACATTGTATTCGAGCTGTCGGCCTACACTGATCAGGTGACGAGCCCTTTGTAGTGACCTCGAGCATACTCTAAGACTGCGTTGAGACGACGAGTCTTTCCATAACAACTAGAGTATAAACTAGGCCTACACTGATCAGGTGACGAGCCCTTTGTAGTGACCTAAAACTGCAATATCGTATGAGATTTACTAGGACTGACGACCTTAGAATGGATCATAGTTTGGGCAAATGACACAAGGGAGGTACCTTGGCTTACCAACACTACTGTATGAATCAATCTAATTAAGTATTGGCTAACATGAGCATGCACCGCATTGAATGTGCTTTGGCGAGGAAAAGCACTTTCGGTAGTTTGCCATGCACACCGCGAGATGAAGACGTTGAGGGAGTGTAGGCGAGGGCATGCATCATTATTGCATACCATTCTTGCATTAATAATAGTATTTAGGACATGATTACTGTACTGCATTATCATTACTGCTTGATTGAATTGATAACATGTTAACCTTTGTCTTATAGCTCCATTGAGTTAATCACTCACTCCCACGTTCTGGGACGACATTTTTAAATACTAACTAGACTCTGTTGTAGTTTAAGAGGATGACACGACTTATGAGGCAGAGCCAGACTTCGCAGATGATGAGGAGTCATTCTCCTACATGCAGCTGGCAGGCGGGTTTATGTAGGCTTGGATTTGCACAGATGGGGCTACAGGGGCTGGATAGATGACACGACACTTCATTATTTTGTTTATTTTGGAAACACACTTGTAATTATTTAACCTGGTGATGTTCATACTCCGAAGGCTTACGCTCACTTATACGGTTTATATACATATCACAGTCTTCCGCTTGCGTAATTTAACTGTCTCTAGAGTATGATATAGTGTTTTGGTATAATCCTACTCATGTTTAACGCACTAACACGGACAACATTTAATCATCATTATCTATGTTGCATAAGTGATGCGTTGGAACTCGGGAGTGGAGAGTGGAGCTTATGCTCGACCCCCGATTTTCAGGGCATTACATTTTCTAACAGATAAAGAAAAAGAAAAAAAATTCCTAGATTCAGAAAGAGATTAAGAAAATTTTAGACCACTGTATTTGTCCGTTTCTTGAGGTCTCCTAGTTAAGGTTCGTATGAACCTTGCTGACTACTTGGTTACATTTGTTGCTCTTTCTCTAGTTCGTATGTGAGTATGGTTCGAGTGTTGGTGATTGTAACATCCCGAAAAACCGAGGGTCGAGTAGTAACTCAACTCTCGAGTTTCCAGAACATCACTTATGCAACAAAATGATTGATGAGTGAATGTTGACTGTATTAGAGTAGTGAACATGAGTGAGATTAAGCCAAACAACATATCATACTCCAGAGCAGTTAAATTTGCAAGCGGAAGACTGTGATAGATAGATAAAATATATAAACTAAGATGAGTCTCCAGAGTGTGATAACATTACCAGGTTAAATAATTACAAGTACAATCCTAAAATATACCAAATGTATAAGGTCCTCTAGTCAATATCCAAAAAAGCCCCGCCAATCAGGACACGGTTCACAGGAAGCCGTCAAAAGACAACCAATACAAGCAGCATCGTAGTCATTGCAGAGGTCCGGCTCTGCCTCAGAAGTAGCGTCGCCATCTGAAATCAGACAATGTCTGGTGGGTGTTCGAAACACCATCCCGTAACGTGGGAGTGAGTAGCTAACTCAGTGGAACAATAAAGCATAGGTTAACATGTTATCAATACAGTCAAGCAGTAAAATAAAACACTCCTAACTACTCTTATTAAGACAAGTATGGATGCGGGTATGATGGATGCCCTCACCACACCCTCCCTCGTGTGACACCATCTCACGTTCGCGGCATGCTTTCATCCCTCAGTGCTCCACATCTTCCAAGCACATGCAATGCATGATGAGCATGATTACCGAGTTTTTAATTAGTCCATTTCAAACAGCAGGATGGAGAAAAAGGTACCTACCTTGTATCATTCCCAAACATGATCTATTCTAGGGTCATCAATCCTAGTTAATATCAGACGACGATGTGTTTTCTAGGTCACTACAAAGGCTGTCAGGGCTGTTACGCACAAAGGTTACACCACTCCCCCATCACCTCTTTAACGATTCATCACTATACAGAAACAGGCCTAGTTCATACTCTATATACCGCGACAAAACCCTAAGGCTCACCGCGATTCCAGAGTATGCTCAAGGTCACTACAAAGGGCTGCCAGGGCTGTTACGCACAAAAGTTATACCGCTCCCCCATCACCTTATCAATGTAGGCCGACAGCACGAATATAGTGTCTCATACCACCATAATCGCTCACGAGTCTGGTTGCTCACTGGTCACTATGGGGAGGCACGTGGCCCCAGCGTAGGCCGACAGCTCGACCACGGTGTCCCATACCACCATGCCCGGCTCATGAGTCTTAGCGGATCGAGGTATCATGGTTAAAAGGGATTTCACTGGTAAGTTTGGTACCCTAGGTTCAAGCAGTAGCGTCCAAACATGGTGAACATACATAAGACAGATCGGGTTGCTTGACGAGCTCGGCTAGCTCGAGCGCACAACAAGTTAAACGACATGAAGTGCATAAGCACTTCGCATGGCCAACCACTATCGCCAACCGAAGTACGACTCGAGTTCGTCGAACACATCTCACATGGCAAATGAATCATAGCCACAAATTCAATTCTGGTACCGATTGTCTAGACTATAATCATACAATCAAAGTCTGATATTATCCGTTTAGGGCTGCCAGGGCTGTTGCACACATTCGTTGCTCCACTCCCCTATCACCCATGACGGATCATACAATGTAAACATGAATTTAATATACGCATTACATAGATAAAATCATAAAAGCAGTTGAGCATGTTATGAAGCGCAACACAAGCATGAGTTTGTATATATTCAATTCCTAATCACACAACTATCCAAGGAAAACATACACATAGTTAAGAGAAGTTGAGAATCATATCTCAACACCCTTATACATTACAATTTGCTAACTACTACTCATTCAGACATTTCAACAAACACTTTAAAAAACATACATCAACATACATGACATATGTTGATCACATAGGCATTAGGCCAAATCCTTTCACTAGGGAGTTACCTCAACCATAACACGCATACACCCACGACGGATAGTCATGGCAAGCAGGAATCCAAGTTCCATATTCATTCAGTCATTTCCACAAACACTTGGGCCACACATTTTAGCACATATAGTGTGTATTGGCCGTGGCGTGATTTAGGGCAAATCCTTTCGTCAAAGGGGTATCGCCAATACAACAATCATGAATCCATGACAATTAGTCATGGCGAGCACGAATGAGAATTCTATATTCATTCAGTCATTTTCACAAACACTTAGAATACACTATTACAACATACATGGTGTATGTTAGCAAAACATGTATTAGAGCTATCCTTTAGCCAAGCGAGTATTTTATCTATGTATAATATATTTATACAGCAAATAATCATGATAAATACATCTCCAAAATTTATACGTATACGGTATTTTCTAGAATACACAATTTCAACATACATAGTGTATATGAGCAAATCATGTATTAGGGCGAATCCTTTCTCCAAACAGGTAATTTATCCACATATAATATATTTATATGACAAATAATCATGTCATACGCATTTCCAAAATTTGTACGTATACGGTACTTTCTTCAAATACCTAGAGTATGTAGAATTCCATATTTTTCATCTTTAATCGAAACGGAAAATAGATAGTACTTTGTACATGTGCAATTGCATGCAGATCATGAATCTATCATTATCTGACATTGAAAGCGTTGAAAACCATAACCTATACACCTAAAGTCCGCACCTTTTGTCGTAGAATCGTAACGAATCCAATAGGTTTGCTAAGCTTCCGTATTCGGCAGTTTGGCAACCTATAAAACGAAATAGGTTAGCTATTTCATAACCTACAACCACCCAAGTCCCAAATCAGATTAGGGTTAGGGTTTCTTACCTAGAAACGGAGCTGGAATCGCCGGGAAAGCGATTAGAACGGAGCGGTGTAACTCGTAAAGCGGCAGGGAAGAGTGGCAGGGAGGTTCTCCCACTGCTCCCACACTTTCTCTCTCTTTTCTCTCTTCTCTCTCTAGGTTTTCTCTCAAATTTGTATGGCTACAATGAGAGAGGGTTTAAGGTCCTTTTATAGCCTAAAAACTTACCGAAACAGACTCCAGGTCAAAGTATACTTAGGTTATAACCAAAACGGGTCAGTTTCAGCTCAACGGAGGACTTCTAGCGGGCCTCCTTGAGCCAAAGGTCGGACTTAAGCTCACTGATACCGGATCTATGTTTTATTAAGTTTTCGTTTCGGTCGGGATTCCAGATCACGCGTGGCGGACCAGTTTCAGTTCAACGGTCAGCGGATCTCGATCGGAGATTCTGAGTATATGTAAATGTATATGAAATTTCTCCTGATCCGAGGGTGTAATTTGGTCTGATTCTGACGGTCTGGTTGCTTAAAACTGATCCGCAAGCGAGAGGTGCCAGATTACTATTCAAAATATTTTATTTTGAATTAATTTCACATTTCTCACACTCTTCACTCCGAGCTCAAGCGAATAGCGTTGTGACACTATCTGGATTTGATTTCCGAGATGGTTGTCAAGCCCAGCGAGGCGGTCCTAGTTCCTTAACTTCGTGTTAATCGGACTTCCGACGTGCGGTCCAGATCCGATACGGAGTTTTGAGATGCTCCCGAGAGCAGCCGGGTAATGAGATTGATCCTAGATTTTAGGGTAACCTAGCGTCAATGATTCTACAAGTTTTGGGTCTTGCAGATCGTATTTAAAGTGATTGGTGCTAATTTCACAGGCACTCTAGTTTAACACTAGCTAAATCTCGCCTAATTTTTAAAGGATTTAGTCCTGAGTGATTTCGGTCTGAGGTGGTATTTAGACCTTTGTAGCAATGTTTAGTTTAAGTATTGTTCTTTATCACCTAAACTTTAATGTAGTGTCTAATGTGAAAGTACTTAGAAAATTTAAAAAAACAAGGTGGTGAAGGGTGGGATTTGTGAAGGAAATGGGTTAATGAACGATTTTAGACTGTGGGATTCAGTTCTGACAAGTTAATAAGGTGTTGGGATCAACCCATCGCCTAAGGATGTCTAATCCCAGGTTGGCAAAAATCCAGGATGTTACATAGGCTAGGGTGTTGAACCATCCAGGCACTTGTTTATATAGGCTAGGGTGGCTGACCGTTTTGGTCTAGGGCCATTAACCATTGTGACCGTTTTCTAGCTGTTGGTAAGAAACTAGCCGTTATTGGCAGTTTTTGATCGTTGTGCATGTGAGATAATTGTTGTTACATGCTAGCCATTTAGACTGATTGGCTAGCCGTTTTATAGCTGTTGGGCTAGCCACATGCAATAGTTTCTGCATGGTCCGAATTTATGTTGCATGAGGAGTCAGACCTCACTTCAACTGTGACACGATGCATGCGCCACCAGCGCCTCCACAGCCACACATGCCCACACCTTCGCACCGAGCTCGAGACTGTGCCCATGCCCATGCCCATGCCCATGCCCAAGCCCATGCGTGCGTGTTCCAGTGCGAGCTGGAACATTCTCCACGGATTAACCAAAGAAATATAAAGGTACTCTACATCTCTCACATAAACCTTATTTTTTCTTATCTCGTTTCCGATATGAGACTATTCTCAAAAACACCACACACAATTTGTTTCAAAAAACACTTATACATATTTATATTTTTTACTTATTTAAAATATTTTTTAATCAATATTTTTCACAACAAAAACCACATGCAAACAGGTTAAAATAGGTTTTGGACAATATTTTTTAATCAGTATTTTTCACAACAAAAACCACATGTAAACACGTTAAAATAGGTTTTGGACATTGAACATGGTAAAAAGGCTGCTAGGCAGAGAAATTTTGTATATGGAAATAGTAGGCTGCTTTGGAGAAATAGTTTAAAATTAATAGTTTTTCGGGCCATGGACCGAAAGATTGGCGAGTAACGGGATTAATATTATTATTTAAAATTTTAATATGTAGATATTTTATTTATTTATTTATTTTTTTCACACTGTACCGAGCTCGCGAAAAACATGTATTGTCAGGATTCCGATACCCATCTCTCTCGCTCTCACAAACAGGGGGTTGGCGTTGCGATAGCCAGTTGAGAATCCAGACGCGGCAACCATGTTTGCTTCGATTTCAACGATTCCGATGTATCGTCCGCATTCAAGAAGAAAAGGGAATAGACTTCCTTCTTCTCCTTGTCTTGTATACGCAGAGGCAAAGACATGGGAGTCGAATGGCGATAGTGAGAGAGAAAGAGAATCAAAGGAAAGAAAGGAAGAGGTGAACAGGAAAATCGCTTCCAAGAAGGCCATCTCCATCATATTGAGGAGAGAGGCTACCAAGGCCATTATCGAGAAGAAGCGCGGGCCCACTAATTCCAAGAAGCTCCTCCCTCGCACTGTCCTTGAAGCCCTCCACGAGCGCATCACCGCTCTCCGTTGGGAGTCTGCTCTCAAGGTTTCTCTCCTCCTATCCGTCTTCACAATTCTTTCTTATGGTTTCTTGTTCTTATTTAGGCTGTTCTGTTTTTCGCATTTCCGTCTGTTGATCTTGATCTGTTTTCATAAGAAAAATATTGGAATTTTACTGAATACAAAGCAGTAGACACCCACGAACCTTAGGGCCTGTCTGTCTCACCAATTACATCAGTAAAATAAAGGAAATGGTAATGATTGCTAATTGCTTTACTTGTATGGTGGCATTAGGTAAATTTGATTGCAATGATGGTATTGCTTACATTGTTTGTTTTATCTAGGTAAAATTGTAAAGACGGTAATGATTATAAATTCCTTTACCGGTCTCTTATTACATTTGCATTTGACCCTCAAATTATATGGTGTAATACTTGTTTAAACAAACATTGTGAAAGAGTAGGAAGCCGATTGTGTACTGAGTAAATTATGTGGGGCCCACCATGACGTATCTTCCCCCCTGCACATGGCATGAAAATGTGAGACATGGCCTGTTTATCACATGGGTCCCGCTAACCATGCTTCATGACCCGAAATTCGGCTGTGATCCATGGATTTCTGACTCATCTCTAGTCATACCCGACTTGGTCCAGTATGGGTTGACACCACTAGTCGGCCCCCTAATTTACCCCCGATCGGGCAAGTCGCGATTTGACTTGAACCTGAACATTTCAGGATGAGTTGCAGAAAACCAGGCCATCATCTCGTCATGTGGGCATCATGGCTAGAAGAGAAAATGGTTAGTTGAAACAGTTTGAGTGTCATTGAGATGCTTGAGTCATCAAGAGGGGAGGAAGGCCAAGCTAGAAGGATCCTTTAACAGCTAACAACAACTATCCTGTTTGTCTACCGTCAAGTTCAAGTATGGGACCATTGAAAGATGCAGGGCGGGATTTAATGAAAAATGTTAGGGTCTTGATCAGATATCAGACAATACCAGCCATATATTTTGATTGTTACCTAGGATTTTATTTTTTTATTTTTTTATTTTAATAATGTTTACTTTTAAATTGTCCTATCGTATACTGGACTAATCTATGAATACTATTTAGAAAACATTGCATATATATAAATAATATTAATTTGCACATACTAGATAAATAAAGATTTTACACATTGCTTTATATAGAAATTCTACTATTTCACTATGTGTTTTCTTTTTTGATTTTCTATCCCTAAATATAGGCATTATTTTAAAATAATATTAATAAAATGGAGTAAGATACTTAGTAAAATAAGTTCCACTATAATCAAAATGATTACAATGACTAACATGATGCAAATCATTAACACGACAGATTTGAGAAATCTTGGGTAAGGCCCTGAGGGTCAACCAAGAAGACGGGTACCAATGATACTACTAGAATAAATCTACAGTCAGCCGATTACTTGACTTTTCTCAGATGGGCTCGTTGATTTTTTTATTTTTAATTAAAGCTATGCCAAGAAGATAACATAAACCTAAAATAATGAGAATGATACAGCCAAGAATGGCAATAATATCATAAGAATGCAATGACATAATAGAAATATGATATCTTTATTGAACTATTTGATAAAACTTACAAATATTCTTGAAAACCATCTCGAAAATCATAAACATGATTGAGTATTTTGTTTTACAAGGAAGGGTTTCTTGAGGAGGTTAGTTGAGAACTAAAATTCCACTCTCCCTAGTGAAGAGGCGGAAGGTCTATTTATAGATGAGATATTGATGACGAACTTGAATCTTGAATATGGAGTCTGGTCGAGGAAAATGCGAGGCAGCTTCGTCCGTTGTCGTCTAGTGAAATATTCAAGGGCTGATGTGCGTCTTTTTTTATAATGGCCAAACTAGAGTTTTGTTATGCTCACACGTGTTACAAGCCTATCAGCATCCACGTTGTTCTATTGATCCACTTCCAGGCTTGACCACTGACCCTGGATGACTAGGAAAGAGTAACTGGATGTTAACTGGTTTCCATTGGGAAGGTAATTTTTTAGACTGGCAGACAGGTGCCATGAGCATACACTTAACAACCATACGCAAGGCACACTATGATCATCAAAATAGGACCCACCGAAAATGGGGCATTGTCCCAAAATAAGATTGATTAGAGGGTCTCGACCTCTAATTCATAGACATAGGTTAATGAATTCAACCAATGGCTGTCTTCTGATTCTTGGGTAGCCTTGTAACTTGTGGGTTTCCTTGTAGCTTCTGGGTTTTTGTATATTCTTTTCTGGCCCCACTTGATCAATAAAATCATCATCTTTCAGGGAAAAAAAAATCCCAAAGATGCTCACCAACAGGACAGTTAGGTTCATTTCTCTCTATGATTTTGAGATCATGAGTTTTTTTTTTTTTTTCGAAGATTGAAACTCTATTCAGGGAGCAAAAGAAACCCAAAAACAGAAGCAAACAGAAACAAACAAAGAGACAAGTAGACAACAAAACAAAAAGAAACCAAAAAAAAAGAAGAAGAAAAAACCTAAAGAAGCTATGCAACTCTAGACAATGAAAAACAGGGAGAGAGAACACCTAAAAGAGGCTATACAACTCGAGACAGACCCCTAAAACCAAAGAGAGACCAACAAACTCGAAGCTAATCCAGCTGATGAGATATCTACACGAGAACAGCAGGGATCAACATGGATCAACAGGGATGAGAGCAGCCTCCCAATCTTTGATGTCGTGGAAAACCAAGGCAGCAACTGAGGAGAAAGAAGTAGAAATATCATAGAAGCGACAACTATTCCTCTCCTTCCATATCTCCAAAATGATAGCCATCACTGCTAGATGCCAAGCAGAGGTTAGCCCTCTACCAATATTGTAGGCGTGCCAGGTGAAGAGTTTGTAGATCAAACTAGGCATTGCCCAATCAACATGGAATTTGGACAGGATTGAGGACCAAACATCTCGGGTGAAAGGGCAATGCATGAAAAGGCAGTTGACGGACTCGCCACTGTCGAAACATAGGATACAAAGGTTGGAAGGATCAGTCATCTATGTTGAAGATTGTTAATTGTGAGGGTTCGATGGTTCAAACTATTTCAATGGTTTCAATTGATTTACTTTAAAGAACATGTACGGTGATTGTGTGCATGCATATCAATCATCACTTGTTGCTAAAGTATCCAAAGCTTTTCTCTTTCCACTAGATTGATTTTCAGCATAAAAAATTTCATGCCTAGAAGTTCAATCATTGTAAGATGGGGAATGATGTGGCAGAGTTTGTAGAACTCTGGCCACACCAGATCCACATGCTGAGGTTGAAGTGTAATGTGCTAGGCTTGGGCCAAACTTGGAACTTATCCAAACTAAGACCATCCACTGTAGGGGGAGTTTATGTTGAGCGTTGAAGCATGTGGATTAGACTCGGGCCTTAGCTTTGTCCAATAACTAATTGGTCCACAACCGGGATTGAATTTGTTCGAAGGCCTACAAATTGTTTTGGCCCATCCCAGCTAAGCCCATATATTTTGATTGTTACCCTAATTATCCAGTAACATTAGAAGACCCCAACATATTATATACTCTAACATTAAATATAAAAGCTTCTGGTAATGGGGTAATGGCAGAAAGTTTTCCATTGATGATCATGTATAGGTTCTATTATAAAATTATTAACACTTAATTAGTATCACGATGTTTAAAAGAAAGTGCTAGAGGACAAACATTATTATTACAAACAGATCTTAAAAAATCTAATACGGTCATTGCACAAATGATTAGGTGGGAAGATATCACCCTACCAGATAACTGGCAACTATCTCAAGCACAAACACCTCAACCTATAGAACATAGAAATGTACAACAAATAATCTCACATGCAGATGGAACTATCGATATCAATTTTACATCCACAAGAAGATCAAGCATCAAAGTAGACAATTTTCCTCAAACAGAAAGTCCCTCCTCTAGTATCCTTAGATCTGTATCATCTAGATTATTTGAAGAACCTACGATATCTGAACCAAGGCTATCAGTACAAGGAATTCAGACAAATACCTATAATATTACACAACCAATTTATCAAGATGAACCACAAAACATGTCACCGACTGCATCACAAATGAATACCAATCCAAAATTATTTATGATAAGAAACCATTCACTCTTGATATGAAATATTTAGATAAAGAATGTAATACATACTGTTCGAAATACTTTCCCCATAAACAATTACAAGCCTATGCTAGCATTAAATATAATGACTATTGTAGGGCCCAACATCAAAACATCAGTTTCAACCAAAGGATAAAAATTACTAGACAAAATATTCTTCAACAAGAAATAAATACAACTTCCAAGTCATCCATAGAATGGAAAACACTAAATAATTGAAAAATTACAACCACCCACCCTCCATCAGAACAACTACATATCTAGGCAAAAGAAATTGAACTACAAGCTACACCTTCTAGGAGTCTAACACCAATAGACTTATCAACTTCGGGACAACAAGTATCTATGAAATGCTTTAAAACAATAATTGACCAAAATAACTATACAAACCAATTTTTACAAACATTAGGAAACCAGACAAACCGGCTTGAATTAGTAACCAATCAAATTAATAAAACTACCCAACAGATATACAGTATGAAACCCCATGAGATGATTACTACACCTTTAGAAGAAACATTAGATAAGCCAGTCTTTAAACCATATGAAATTTCATCTAATATGAAATTCCAACTTAAAGATTCTACCAAAGAAATGTTAGAAGAAATCACTAAAAAACTTACTCAACTAACAATTCCAGGATCAACATTAGCCTCATCTAAAGGAAAAGAAAAGGAAATTTTAACCATAACTAAAGAACTTAATGAAATAAAACACCCTAAAGCCTCCACTTCCACAACATTACCCCATACTCGTAATTATTACCCTAGACCCACACCTATTGATATCCAATTTGAAGAATGGAATTTTTGGATCCAAAGTGCTTACTCTAGTGGCTCTATATATGAATGGAATCTTGATAGCTTAACTGAATATAATATTCTTAATCTAACACATGAAATGACTATGGTCGCCACTATCTATAAACGTAATCGCCAAATTGACAATTTTGCCGCCACCAACTTGTTGTTTTCGGCTTTACTAGCCAACTAAAGGGCCCTAGACGATAATACCCACCATCATATTCTCAATGCAATTAAAATCGAATCCACAAACCTACCAATCTTAGACCCCGCAATAGGACAACTTATTCAAGACACTGTAAGTACTTTACTATATACTATTATTAAACATTTTGTAGGAGACCCAAATCCAATTAGACAATGTGCTAGTGAAATTTTGAATAATCTTAGATGCTCTAAATTGGACGATTTTAGATGGTATGGAGACACTTTTATTTCCAAAGTTATGCTTAGACAAGACTGTAATATGCCCTATTGGAAAGAAAGATTCATAGCAGGATTACCAAAATTATTCACAGATACGATAAGACAAAAAATGAGACAAGTATACAGGACAGGTAACATATCATATGACTAAATTACTTATGGAGATTTAATCTCTTTTATCACTAATGAAGGTTTAGTCTTATGTACTGAACTTAGGTTACAAGCGAAAATGAAGAAAGAAAGAAAATTAAGTCGCCAAGAATTAGGTAGCTTTTGTGAACAATTTGGATATCAACCTATTATAGCCCCCTTCTGCCCACAAAAGACGGACTACTAAGAAGTTTAGAGGTTCAAAAGAAATTTTACTAAGGCTTATTCCTGGAAACAAAAATATACAAACCCTATAAAGAAAACATATAAAAGACCCTTCTAGTCAAGCAAAAAACGTACATTTACTAATTATTTCCAAAAGAAACCTCCTTGTTAATCCTAAAGGTGATGGAGCCACTAATGAGGGTACTCCGTCTTGTTGAAACCGACGAAGCACCTACCATGGGCTTCCTATACGATGCCATGGATAAGGCAAAGTTGGCAATTCAACGTGATTGTAGAAGCTGGGAGTCTTATTGGAGGATGATCGACAGGACATTGACAAGACAACTCCATCATGATCTTCATGCAGCAGGTTACTATCTAAATCCTAGGTATAGATATGCCCAATCATTTGTTGAGGATGATGAAGTTCGTGTTGGGCTAAAAAATGTGATAAATAGATTTGAGTCTGACTTAGATCTGCAAATAAAGGCGTTGAATGAATTAGATACATTTGGAAATCGCCTTGGTAGCTTTGGAGATGCTCTTGCACAGCATGCAATATCTAGGTTGCAACCGGCCGAATGGTGGATTAATTTCGGAGAGAGTACGAAGGCTCTCCAAAAAATTACAGTAAAAGTTTTAAGCCAGACAACATCTTCATCTAGCTACGAAAGGAATTGGAGTTGTTTAGCGCTTATTCATTCAAAGAATAGGAATAGATTGCAGACTAGAACATTAGATAGACTTGTCTTCATACACTACAATATAAAACTAAGAATGCGACGACATCATAGGAGCCATGGTATGCCAAAACGGTTACGTATCGGCCGTAACGGCCGATACGTAACGGTAACGGTGTGAACCGTTACGCGTTTCGGGGTCGTATCGGCCGTTACGCAATTTTGTACCCGTATCGGCCGATACGGGCCCGTTACGGGGCGTATCGGCCGTTACGGGCCGTTACGGCCGTTACGGGCCCGTATCGGCCGAATTTTGGCCCTTTTTTTGAAAATTCGAAAAATCATTTTTTAATGATTCTTTTGTTGTTTTAATGATGCCATATGATGTGTTAATCATAGTAAAACATGTTAATGTGCATTTTACAGATTTTGGGTGCCATTTTATATTTTTTTAATATTTTTTTCTATTTACGCATGAATTTTGGCCCCTTTTTTTAAAATTCGAAAAATCAACTTTTAATAGTTGTTTTGCTGTTTTAATCATGCCATATGATGTGTTAATCATAGTAGAACATGTTAATGTACATTTTACAGATTTGGGGTGCCATTTTATATTTTTTTAATATTTTTTTCTATTTACGCATTTATTTTGGCCCTTTTTTTGAAAATTCGAAAAATCATTTTTTAATGATTCTTTTACTGTTTTAATGATGCCATATGATGTGTTAATCATAGTAGAACATGTTAATGTGCATTTTATAGATTTTGGGTGCCATTTTATATTTTTTTTAATATTTTTTTTCTATTTACGCATGAATTTTGGCCCCTTTTTTTAAAATTCGAAAAATCAATTTTTAATAGTTGTTTTGCTGTTTTAATCATGCCATATGATGTGTTAATCATAGTAGAACATGTTAATGTGCATTTTACAGATTTGGGGTGCCATTTTATATTTTTTTAATATTTTTTTCTATTTACGCATTTATTTTGGCCCTTTTTTTGAAAATTCGAAAAATCATTTTTTAATGATTGTTTTGCTGTTTTAATCATGCCATATGATGTGTTAATCATAGTAGAACATGTTAATGTGCATTTTACAGATTTGGGGTGCCATTTTATATTTTTTTAATATTTTTTTCTATTTACGCATTTATTTTGGCCCTTTTTTTGAAAATTCGAAAAATCATTTTTTAATGATTCTTTTGCTGTTTTAATGATGCCATATGATGTGTTAATCATAGTAGAACATGTTAATGTGCATTTTACAGATTTTGGGTGCCATTTTATATTTTTTTAATATTTTTTTCTATTTACGCATGAATTTTGGCCCCTTTTTTGAAAATTCGAAACATCAATTTTTAATAGTTGTTTTGCTGTTTTAATCATGTCATATGATGTGTTAATCATAGTAGAACATGTTAATGTGCATCTTACAGATTTGGAGTGCCAATTTATATTTTTTTAATATTTTTTTCTATTTACGCATGAATTTTGGCCCTTTTTTTGAAATTTTGAAAAATCATTTTTTAATGATTCTTTTGCTGTTTTAATGATGTCATATGATGTGTTAATCATAGTAGAACACGTTAATGTGCATTTTACATATTTGGGGTGCCATTTTATATTTTTTAAAATATTTTTTTCTATTTACGCATTTATTTTGGCCCTTTTTTTGAAAATTCGAAAAATCATTTCTTAATGATTCTTTTGCTGTTTTAATGATGCCATATGATGTGTTAATCATAGTAGAACATGTTAATGTGCATTTTACATATTGGGGTGCCATTTTATATTTTTTTAATATTTTTTTCTATTTACGCATTTATTTTGGCCCTTTTTTTGAAAATTCGAAAAATCATTTTTTAATGATTCTTTTACTGTTTTAATGATGCCATATGATGTGTTAATCATAGTAGAACATGTTAATGTGCATTTTATAGATTTTGGGTGCCATTTTATATTTTTTTTAATATTTTTTTCTATTTACGCATGAATTTTGGCCCCTTTTTTTAAAATTCGAAAAATCAATTTTTAATAGTTGTTTTGCTGTTTTAATCATGCCATATGATGTGTTAATCATAGTAGAACATGTTAATGTGCATTTTACAGATTTGGGGTGCCATTTTATATTTTTTTAAAATATTTTTTTTTCTATTTACGCATTTATTTTGGCCCTTTTTTTGAAAATTCGAAAAATCATTTTTTAATGATTCTTTTGTTGTTTTAATGATGCCATATGATGTGTTAATCATAGTAGAACATGTTAATGTGCATTTTACAGATTTGGGGTGCCATTTTATATTTTTTTAATATTTTTTTCTATTTACGCATGAATTTTGGCCCCTTTTTTGAAAATTCGAAACATCAATTTTTAATAGTTGTTTTGCTGTTTTAATCATGTCATATGATGTGTTAATCATAGTAGAACATGTTAATGTGCATTTTACAGATTTGGGGTGCCATTTTATATTTTTTTAATATTTTTTTCTATTTACGCATGAATTTTGGCCCTTTTTTTGAAATTTTGAAAAATCATTTTTTAATGATTCTTTTGCTGTTTTAATGATGTCATATGATGTGTAATCATAGTAGAACACGTTAATGTGCATTTTACATATTTGGGGTGCCATTTTATATTTTTTAAAATATTTTTTTCTATTTACGCATTTATTTTGGCCCTTTTTTTGAAAATTCGAAAAATCATTTCTTAATGATTCTTTTGCTGTTTTAATGATGCCATATGATGTGTTAATCATAGTAGAACATGTTAATGTGCATTTTACATATTTGGGGTGCCATTTTATAATTTTTTTTATTTTTTTTTCTATTTACGCATGAATTTTGGCCCTCAAAAATAATTGCAAACACCTAAATGTAAGATATTTTCATATTACATTCATTCTAATATATCTATCATTGATAGTAAGTTAGAAAATTAAATATATGAATTTTGTAGTCAAATTTAGGTTATCTGGTTCATAAATTCATCAGACAGTCCGATACAACTTCTCACCAAAGAGTGGACCGTTACACCACCATAAACATGTTCCAATTTATAAATGAATGCATATTTAGAATGCTTAGAATATTCCGGATTTAATCCATATTTTTTCATATTTTTTTGGCAAAAAAATTTTTTGCGCCGTTACGGGCCGTTACGCCCCCGTATCGCCGTTACGCCCCCGTATCCGTATCGGTTTCGGAGGGCACCGTTACGCCAACCGATACCGATACGGGACACCTTGATAGGAGCATTACAATTGTCGATGACGGAGATTACTGTCCACTAAACTTGGACAATATTTATGATGAGGATGACCCGCTTGTACCTTGGTTGGAAACAAGGGAAAAATAAATTGAAGAGGATAGTGAAGAATTGAAAATTGATGACCCAGAAATACGTAGAGCGCAACAAGAGAGTCATGCAGATGTGTTGGACACAATAAGAGGGGCAGCGTTTATGCCAAGTACGGGTACGGCTCAAGATCAACAAAAGAGTACGAGCAGTGGTAGCGCAACCGTGTCGGATGATGGTGACGATGACCCCCCTGCCCCTGGTGCTGGCACTTCTGGTGTTGCTCAGCGCCCTATACAGCTGTCTACAGATCGCGATGCCAATGAACATCGACGAGGTGGTACACGAGGTCGGACTTATGAGTGTACCGAGTCACGATACAAGCAACAGGAGGAGGGTACATCTAGTGGTGCACCGGGTCCGGGAGGTTCGGAACATTAGCAGGCTCATGGTCTTGGTTATTATGATGGATATTCTTATGGTCAATTGGATTATGATTATGGTGGTTATACTGAGCCTGTTCCATCACATTCATGTTGGAGTAGCCCTCCCGATCCATATCCATATGATTACAGATATCCAGATCCAAATCCAAGTTACTCATCACAGCAGACGCACTCTCAATCTCAAGATTCTCAACAACCTGAGTATGAGCACCAGTATGCCTATTCGACGGGCACTGGTGGATATCCTTACTCGGGGTCAGAGTTGTTGCCTAGTCAGGATCAGTCATCCTCTGGTTTCGTTGATCTAGTATTTCCTTCTGGCACTGGATATTATGGATATGCAGCACCTACACCTATTGGATAGCCTCAGCCTGATGGTGACGATAACGATGATGTGGAGGTCGAGCAATCACAAAAAAACAGATTTTCATTTTGGTGGTGACTTGTGATTGTGAGTATATATTTGTATTAAGGTAAGTATTTGCAGCAGACAGCTCACAACAGTATTATTGCAAGAAGCCATGCACACACTTGGCACTGCCGAACTTGTATTTAAAATAGCTCCCTTGACAACCAATCAAGTAGTCCTTAATCAAGTTGCAGGGGAGTATATCAGACACTACTAATTTTTATTTTTTATTTTTAATATTCTTGACTTGAGGATGACAGGTCATAGACAGGAATTACAGTCACGTGCACAAGTATGTTCGAGAAATTCCTCAAAAATAATTGCAAACACTTAATGTAAGATATTTTCATATTACATTCATTCTAATATATCTATCATTGATAGTAGATAGTTAGAAAAATAAATATATGAATTTTGTAGTCAAATTCAAGTTATCTGGTTCATAAATTCATCAAACAGTCCGATACAACTTCTTACCAAAGTGGACCGTTACACTACCATTAACATGTTCCAATTTATAAATGAATGCATATTTGGAATGCTTAGAATATTCCAGATTTAATCCATATATTTTTATATTTTTTTGACAAAAAAAAAAAAAATTGCGCCGTTACGCCCTCGTATCGCCGTTACGCCCCTGTATCCGTATCGGTTTCAAAGGGCACCGTTACGCCAACCGATACTGATATGGGACACCTCGCTTGTTATAAATGTGGAAAAATAGGACACTATGCAAAGAATTGCCAACTAAAAAACAAAATTAATAGTTTAGAATTAGATGAAAAGTTAAAATTAAGTCTTTATAATATTTTAAAAGAAATTCTAGCCGAGAACCATCAGATACTAGTGACTCTGATATAGAATCATCTAATAATGAAATATTAAATATAAATGAAGATACGAGTGATATAGAATCTCTAAGTTCTAGTAATCAAAGTAATAGCGAGCACAATGATACAGTAGAAGAAAATCCACAAAAGGTAAAAGCATATTTAGCATGTACATCTAAGACCATTTGTACATTAACCAAGGATCAAGAAATACTATTAGAATTTGCTAAAAAAAATTCAAGATCCAAAATTAAAAGAAACATATTTAACAAATTTGAGAGAATCAGTAACCAAAAAAGCCTTAGAATAAAACCCTATGACATAAAAGAAATCTTGAATAGATTCCAAGAACCAGATACTAGGCCCATAGGAATTCCTCAATTACAAAAAGAAATTAGAGAAACCAAAACTGAAATACAACAATTAAAAGCACAAATCAAACAGTTAATTAACAACCAAACTTCCCTTCAAGATCAAGTCTTTCAATTAAGCATTAAAATCTATTCAAAACACATTGAATCATTACAAGAACAAACCCAAATAGATACAATTGATACCTCACAATTATTAGCAAGTATTGATTACCAAAAATGGCATGTCAACATAACTATAGCTATTAATAATGAATTTCATCTTAACACGATAGCTTTAATAGACTCAGGCGCAGACATTAATTGTATCCAAGAAGGATTAGTTGATAGAAAATATTTGGAGATAACAAATGAACAATTAACAACAGCTAGTGGATCACAAATGTATCTAAAATATAAACTGTCAAATGCACAAGTCTGCAATAAAGGAATATGTTTACACACCCCTTTTTTACTAGTTAAAGATTTAACCAAATTAGTAATACTAGGAACACCCTTTTTAGAATTGATAAAACCCTTTAGGGTAGACAACATAGGAATAAGAACAACATTATTAGACCAAGAAATAGTTTTCGAATTCATTAATCCACCGCAAGTAAGAGATATCAACTAGTTAAAAGCATCACGTATCACTAAATCCCTAAATCTCATCGCTTCAAAACAACAAAATGTTAGAATAATTAAAAGACAAAATTCTAATAATAAGATAGAAAATGAATTACAAAATCCCTCATTCATATCTCAAGTAAGAAATTTTGAAGAACAATTTAAACAAGAAGTATGCTCAGAATTACCCTCTGCCTTTTGGAATAGGAAAAGATATATTATTAGATTACCATATGAAAAAGATTTTCATGAATCTAAAATTCCAACAAAGGCAACCACTATTCAGATGCCTAAAGAATTGTTAGAGTATTGTCGGACAGAAATAAAAACATTATTACAAAAAAGGTTTAATTAGACCTAGTAAATCACAATGGAGTTGCTCCGCATTTTATGTTAATAAAGCAACTGAATTAGAAAGAGGAGTACCAAGGTTAGTTATTAATTACAAGCTACTAAATAAAGTCTTACAATGAATTAGATATCCTTTTCCTAATAAGAAAGATTTATTAGCTAGGTTATACCAAGCATAAATTTTCTCTAAATTTGACATGAAATCAGGATTTTGGCAAATTCAAATAGCAGAAGAAGATAGGTATAAAACAACATTTAACGTACTTTTGGACAATACGAATGAAATGTAATGCCCTTTGGCCTAAAAAATGCGCCATTAGAATTTCAAAATATTATGAATGATATTTTTAATCCTTACTCTAACTTTACAATCGTTTATATAGATTATGTTTTAGTTTATTCAAAAACAATAGAAAAACATTGGAAACATTTAAGAATATTTTTACATATTATTAAGACTAGTGGCTTAGTAGTCTTTGCATCAAAAATAAAATTATTTCAAATAAGGATTAGGTTTTTAAGACATCATATTCATCAAGGAACAATAATCCCAATAGAAAAAGCTTCGGAATTTGCAGAAAAATTTCCAGATGAAATCAAAGAAAAAAAATTAATTGCAAAGATTCTTAGGAAGTTTAAACTATATAGGAGATTTCTATAAAAACTTTAATCAATTATGTAAACCACTATATGATAGACTTAAGAAAAATCCCCCGCAATGGACTCCTGAACATACCAAAATAGTTAAACAAGTAAAACTCTATGTTAAACAATTACCATTATTACACATTCCCAATACATTATTTTATAAAATGGTAGAAACTGATGCATCAAATATAGGTTATGGGTGAATTCTTAAACAAAACACATCTAATCAAGAACAATTATTAGGATCATGGAATCTGGCGCAAAAGAATTATAACACTATTAAAAAAGAAATATTAGCTATAGTTTTATGTATTTCAAAATTTCAAAGTGATCTTTTAAATCAAGAATTTTTATTACGTATCGATTGCAAATCAACTAAGTATATTTTACAAAAAGATGTAAAAAATTTAGCACATAAACAAAATTTTGCTAGATGGCAAGCTATTTTATCGAGTTTTGATTTCAAAATCGAATTTATAAAAGGTGAGTCTAATGCTTTACCTGATTTCCTCTCCAGAGAGTATTTGCAAGGACAACATGGCTGAAAAGCCAAAACCCACATCCAAATCAGATTATGCTCTTACTCCTTTAGCAATCAGGTCGCCAACACCAACATTACAATTAGCTTCCTCATCATTAACTAAAGGAAAACATCCTATTATTAGTCCTATAGCTGGGCCCTTGGGTGCAACAATCATCCATAGGCTTAAACCATCAATTCCTCTTAGTCCTAACCCATTCAGTCCATTTCAAACTCCTTCACCCCAAAAAGTCCAAACTTATGCTAGCAAGCTAATAGACACAAACCCTGTCCTTAAAGACCATCCAACTTTCCAATTATTCCCTAGGACTCCATCACCACCATCATGACCTTCTCAAGGTATACCCAATCTATAACATCCTTATGTTTATAAAATTGATATTTTGCCTATCTTACCCATAGAACCTAAATTTCAAAAACTGCCTATCAGTCAAATAGTCCAAAATAGTTTTTTAGAAGAGTGGCATTGGCCAGCCACTATAGGATAAACAATTCAAAAGTATTATGAATTTATTTTAGTAGATACCGAATCAACACAATTTACTCATCATAAAAACTCAGCTGACCCCTCTCAATATGCTTATTTGAAATGTCAAATTATTAAAGTTATTTCACGAAAAGAATGGGGTAATCCCAACCATAAGAAAGAATTTTCTCAACCTTTTCAACCACAATGTTTCACCTATTATGATTATCATAAGGCATGGCTAAATACTTTCTTTTTACAAAATCAGTATGGTAGTCATTCATGGTTTTTCTATTTTTCTCAAAAGGCAAAACTAGATTTTCCATTTTGGTTCTATAAATTTTGGAAATACTTTGGTCCCAATCTCAAAATCCTTCCACCTGAAGCTCACGACGGCTACTCCAATTTTTTTAGAACATTTCAAATTCAGCCCAAAACAAGAACAATTATTAAAATCATTAGTATTCTTTTCTTAATTTGCATTAGCATGGATCTCAGCATGGGAATATCAAGTAGAATCAATACCATCAGCACGAATACCGCATTCGGTACGACAATTCAAAAGTAGATGGTGGAAATCATTCAAATTCGATCGCATTACCAGACCCACTCTCTAACAATTTTTCAACACTCATCCACATCTCTTCAAGGAAGATAAATCACCAGTTAAAGCTCAAGAATTCTTAGTTCATAAATCATCATTTCAAGCCAAGTTAGTAGCAGCAGGTATTGAAGAAGAATGGTTAAGATTACTCTGGGAAGCATCATCACAGCTAATTTCATTAGAAGCATCAAACGAAGTTTCATCAACACATTATCTACAAGCTAATGAAGAAACATATTATTGTTTAGATGACTATCTGCACCAACAATAATGACAATGTAACATCAGCAATCTAGAAGCCACCTTACATCATCGATGACATCAGTCACCATTATCAGAATTACTATAGGAATCTTCCACCTCATCTAGCACTGTAGCCATTATCAGAAAAGACACACATCAGCCCTTGTATTTCGTTGGACGACAACAGACGAAGCTGCCTCACATTTTCCTCGACCGGACTCCATATTTAAGATTCAAGTCCGTCATCAATATCTTATCTATAAATAGACCTTTCGCCTCTTCACTAGGGAGAGTGGAATTTTAGTTCTCAACTAACCTCCTTAAGAAACCCTTCCTTGTAAAACAAAATACCCAATCATTTTATGATTTTTGAGACGGTTTTCAAGAATATTTGTAAGTTTTATCAAATAGTTCAATAAAGATATCATATTTCGATTATGTCATTGCATTCTTACGATATTATCATCATTCTTGGCTATATCATTCTCATTATTTTAGGTTTATGTTATCTTTTCGACATAACTTTAATTAAAAATAAAAAAATCAATGAGCTCATCTGAGAAAAGTCGCATTATCGGCTGACGGTGGTTTTATTCCAATAGTATCATTGGTACCCATCTTCTTGGTTGACCCTCATGGCCTTACCCAAGATTTCTCAGATCTGTTGTGTTAATGATTTGCATCCTGTTAGTCATTGTAATCATTTTGGTTATAGTCGAACTTATTTTACTAAGTATCTTACTCCATTTTGTTAATATTATTTTGAAATAATGCCTAGATTTAGGGATAGAAAATCAAAAAAGAAAAAACGTAGTGAAATAGTAGAATTTCTATATAAAGCAATGCGCAAAATCTTTATTAATCTAGTATGTGCAATATTAATATTATTTATACATATGCAATGTTTTCTAAATAGTATTTATAGATTAGTCTGGTATATGATAGGACTATTTAAAAGTAAACATTATTAAAAAAAAATCCCCTGGGTAGAAATTTTTTGAAAGGATAGCAATAGAATCAAAGTGGTAGTTGGTCCTACAAAGGAAGTCATGCCCAAATCTACTAGAGGTGGTATGGTTTTCGTACTATGACGAAAAACACACAAAGCTCCATGGGCAACTGCATTTGAAGGTAGAGGAAAGAAATGCAAAGTAGCAGAGGTTGAAGGTTTCTTATCGAGACATACAACAACACAAACTTTGTAGCATGAACCTTTGTCTAAGGTGCTTCACTCGCTTCATACTTATTCTTTGGACATTTGCGCTCTCTAGCTTCACATGCATTTTTACACTTATAACGTTTTGAAAGATGGGCTTCTGCTGCCAAACTTGAATCGCCTACCACTCGCCTCACTCTTTGTGCAACTAAGCTTACAAGCAAAGGGGATTGATGTTTACATGAGGATTTGCTGGAGTACATATTTCATTTTGATGCATGGAGTCAAACTCAGACTTCATGGTCTCGATAGATGAAGTACAATCACGGGCTTGATAGAGTTGCCTGAAAAGAGTCGGGATCATCTTTATCTTTCTGAGGCACCATAAGATCAACTTAACTTGGAAGGATAAAAAAGTGCACCACTTTTTCCTCCTAGAAGGTGGACAACCAATGGATTAACAAGAGCAACAACTTTTAAATTGATATTGTAGAACTATCCTAGGCTTTGAAATCCTATCAATGATGAAAAATATCACTTGTGGTATTCTTCATTTTTGTCCAAGATCACCTTTTGATCATTGGGTCCATATCAGAAATGGGGAAGTGTTTGCTTGCTTTAGGATTTCCAATAAAGAGCCACTAAAGGTTCTACAGTAATGGTTCATAAAATCAACTAATATGCATAGGGGTGAAGTGCAGAATTTGAAAATTCGGTCCTTGTATCGGTCAATACAGGCCGTATTGTCTCATACAAGGTTGATACAGTCACGAAGCTTTTTCTTATTGTCGACTGTAGATGAAACTGAGAAACTCATTTTAGATTAGATCTAGCCTATTTTGGGGTTCCAAAACACAAGATTTTAGTGGGATTCAACAAATCGAAGTGGTGTGGACCATTTTGAGGAATGACTCTTTTTTGTTGTTGTTGTTGTTGTTGTTGTTGTTGTTTTATTTCAATGTAATGGACCATAATTAAAAAGAAAAAGAAAAAGAAAAGGAAAAAGAAAAATAGTGCTTGACTTGTGTGTGATTAGGGCCTATTGGGTTGACTTTCAACAAGTTAGGGCCATTGTTATCAAATAGCATAAGCCATTATATGCAACCCAAGGGGCCTATGCTTATTTGCAATCGCATAATCGCATATGCTATCGCACAACCCTCCAAAAAACTTAACATTTTTTCATTGCATGAGTGATGGCATAATCGCATATTCAATCACATAATTGCATAAGCCATGGCATAATGTGTAATGGTCATAAAACCGTATATGCCACTATGGCATATGCAATCTATGCTCCCAAAATGGCATATGCGATCGCATATGACAACACTGGTTAGGGCAAGGGACAACTTTCATATGAAGGAATAGCCTGATACACCATTAAATACAACATGAAAAACACAAAAATGTACTATGTTCAAAATTTTCCCTATTTTCTTTTCTTAAAAAAGCCCTATTTTCTCAATAAATTTTCATTTAAAAAAAAAAAAAAAAAAAAAAAGAAGTAGAAGGGCCAATTCCATGGATGTAAATAGCGGTTTCAGAGTACAATCTCGCCAAGGGACCAAAACTGGTACAAAAACCCCCCGTATTGATGTGTGGGTTGGTTTTAGTTGCATTTTGGTCCCATTTCAATCCAATGGTTCATACTGTTTTGGATCGCAATAGATATGACTCGGTGATATTTTTAACCGTGTCTGATTTGTATTGGCCCATATTGTATCAGATTTTGGAGGGCTGGCATGCCCCACAAAACAGATAGAACCTTGGGTGTATTCTATGTTTTTCCAATCAGCATAACATGAGCAGCGCAACCCCCAGAGACACGTTTGTGCCATAATTGAGGTTATTTTCTACAACTCATACATGGTTTTGATGACATGCTTACTTGTCACCTTATTCAAAATGTTATAAAAAATAATGTGTGACGCCATGACCTTAAAATGATAGGCAACTTTGTGATACTGTTCTTGGACCTTACAATGTCAAGGGTTCTGTTCCTCCTTTTTGCAACGTTGTTTTTACTGAGAAGTGAAAGCTTAATGGTGGTTTGATGGATAATTCCATATTCCTTGAAATATATCACAAAATATTAGGTTGACATTCTCCCAAATTTGTTTGGAGTTGCTTTACGGGTTGTTTCTATACTTTGATCTTAGATCCTATTCATTTGAAAAGAGCTTCCAACTTATGATTAAGAAGGTAAACATACCCGTATTTTTAAAAAATTTTTAATTAATTATTATTATTATTTTTTTTTTTTTGAGGGGTGTAAACATACCTGTATTCGGAATAATCATCAGTAAAGGGTACGGTAGCTTCTCTAGGGATGAAGCTAAAAGAAATAGAAAAAGGAACAATCAAGCTCCTAATCTCAGTTTGAACACCAGGTCAGGTCAGGGGTCCTTACTCTTGCCCCAGTGGTAGACTCACAAGAGTTTCAACACCAGGTCAAGGGTTCGAGTACCCATAGGTGGTGAAATCCCACTATGGTGTGAGCGTGTGGATGTGTGAGTGTGGGGTGTGTGTGCATATGGGGAAAAAAAGCTCCTAATCTCAGTTTGACAAAATAATGCTTCCACTTCCCCTAGACATCCCCTGCAGCCCCACACGCAGGCCCATTCTTCCCTTCCCCTTTTCTCTTCATCTCTTCTGTCTCTCCTCTAATAAAGTGTGATGACAACTCTTTCTCTATCATCCTCTTTGATTTTCTGCCCATTTCCTTATTGGGTTTGCATCTTCATGTTCTGTTCTTGCAGATTTTATGTTTTTGAGAAAATCGTCCGAGTCTCATCAAGAGAACGAATCCCTTTCGGAAGTTTATGTTTTTTTCCTTTTTGTAGGATCTTAATCTTTGGTACGAAGGAAAGTGTTTGCTTGGATACTTTGAATAAGTTGAGAACAGAGGTTTCTTGCAATTTTCATAGTGGGTTGTGGAAGAATTTATATGTTGGTTGGATTTTGAGTTTTTTTTCTTGTCGAAGTTGGAAAAAAGAAAGAAAAGAAATGATTGGTTGAGAGTAGTTTACGGGAAATAATTCACGTTTGTGATTAAATGTTGACTGCAGACAGATTATAATACAAGTGGATTTCTGTTTCCCATTGTGAACATGACATCATTCTTGAATTGATTGACGATTCTAAAGATTTCTTTCCAAGCAGTCGAAACTCTATACCCAGAAGAATTTGTGAACCAACTTCATCCACCTCATATTTGCTATAAATGACCTGTTTCCACAAACCACCTTCTTCAAAAAGCTTGGCTAATACTACAGTGGGCAGCTCCCCAACAGCCACTAGATCCCCATCACCAGAGAGAAAGTGTACCTCACAATCGAGCTGTGTGGGTCCACTTCAGTTTTCGATCCGCCTGATGTCATGGTGTCCGTTCATCATGGTGGCACGCACCTTATGAATGGGTTGGATGGAATATACACACCACGGTTGGACCCAACCCAAGTTCCATCCCTAACTGATTGTAGTTTTCACTAATCTTACAGACTCATGGGAAAAGGGTGTCCATGCACCCTTTGATTAGTTCACGTAGACAGTAGAACCGATAACTTTGAGCATGGCACACCCTCCTATGTCAACTAATCAGAGGGCTTGGTAGTTTTTCCGAACATGTGCGCACATGGACACATGGGATTAGCGTCTCCCAGTGTTGTAGTTTTTTTCTTTTTCTTTTTTATGATAAAAAAGTTTTTTCGCTATTTTTGAGTGTTTTGCGTAAATATTTAAAACTAGCTCAGCCTATTAATAGTTTAGCATTTGTCTATAACAAACATCTGATGCATCATTTCTTAGTGTATCATTTGTCTGCATTCGATGAATTTAGGTATTCGAACTACTGCGGGAGCAGCTCTGGTACAGGCCCAATTCTGGTATATACATCAAGCTCATTGTCATGCTTGGTAAATGCAAACAACCGGAAAAAGCTCACTCCTTATTTCAAGCTATGGTTGATGAAGGCTGCATTGTAAACCATGAGTCCTACACTGCCTTGGTCTCAGCATACAGCAGGAGTGGCCACTTTGACCAAGCATTTTCCCTCCTTGAACGGATGAAGAATACACCTGGCTGCGAGCCTGATGTCTTCACATACTCCATCCTCATAAAATCTTGCCTGCAGATATTCGCCTTTGACAAAGTCCAGTCTCTACTTTCGGAGATGGCAAGCGAGGGGATCAAGCCTAACACCATCACATTCAACACACTCATCGACGCCTATGGAAAAGCAGGCAGGTGCGTGCCTCTTTGCGTGCATTTCATTTTTCTAATTATTCAATGGTTGGATGGAGACTTCATCGAAAAATGGTGTTTATAACTGTATGTACACATTAGATGTGTGTGCATGGTTGCATGCCTGCCTGCATGTTCTTGTTCATGTGCAGGTTTTGTCTGTGTGTGCATGCACATGTGAAGGAATTAGCTGCATTTGTGTCACTTGTATGTTTCAGCTTGTTTGGATGTTCGATTGAATTGGATTACACTAATTCAATCCAGTATTAAAGTAAATAATCAAAGCGGGTTATTCCAACTCCATGCATGTGTAGGTACTAACCCCCAATTTTGAGTTATTATCATTTCAAGTCCAACCTGAAATGCATGGATTTGCAATTAGGGGTTGGTTAGCATTATCGAATCAAAATAATGCTGTTCCCCCACTTTGGTTTTTATGTTATAATGAGTTGAATGAATTGCAATTCAGTTTGATCGAGCATTTAGACACACCCTTGGAGTTTTTTCTCGTTCACTCGTAAGCAGCTGAATCCATTCTCTCTCTAAAAGGTTTAGCGAGATGGAATCGACACTCTTGAAAATGCTCCAAGACCAGGATTGCAAGCCAGATGTATGGACCATGAATTCCACGCTTAGGGCCTTCGGCGGCAGTGGGCAGATAGAGACAATGGAGACTTGTTATGAGAAGTTCCAGAGAGCCGGTATCAGTCCTAACATAAAGACCTTCAACATATTGCTGGATTCTTATGGAAAAGCCAAACATTATGAGAAGATGAGTGCCGTGATGGAGTACATGCAGAAGTATTACTTCTCATGGACCGTCGTTACATATAATGTGGTAATAGATGCGTTTGGAAGGGCAGGGGACTTGAAACAAATGGAGTATCTGTTCAGATTGATGAGATCTGAGGGACTGAAGCCCAACTGCGTGACACTATGCTCCCTCGTCAGGGCCTATGGACGAGCCATGGCTGTGGAGAAGATCAAAGGTGTTTTGAGAATCATTGAGAACTCGGACGTGATGTTGGACATTGTGTTTTTCAACTGCTTGATTGACGCGTATGGGAGGGCAGGATGTCTGGCAGAGATGAGAGAGGTGCTAGAGATGATGAAGAGGAGAGGTTGTAAGCCCGACAAGATAACTTACACTACCATGATCAAAGCTTATTCCAGTAGAGGAATCCAAGACCGTGTTAAGGAGCTTCAAGATATCAGCAGAGAGGAGAAGATGAGTGCCGTAGATGGTTGACCCTCACCTGCGATTACAAGTAGGCAAATCAAATATTTTATTTTTTGGGGTATTATGTTATTGATTCTTATTAAGTGTGAAGGTCAAAAGGAAAGTGATAAGTGGTCGAGGATCGTTGTTTTTACCATGACGGCCCGCCCTTTGATAGAGAAGCTTGACTTCAGAGACTTCCCACGCGACATGGTGCCTGTCTTCCACTCGCCTTCAGAAAGAGTGCATGTAATTTTCCCAATAACTAAAGAAGATCATGATGGGTAACTTAAAAAGTCGAGCGATGCATAGAAAAGGCTTCTGTGGTGTTCATTCGATCAAAGTCGAGATAGGAAAGGACTTGTTCAGATTCGTAGGATTGTCTTGTGGATGCGATTTTGGGCCATGGGCATTCGAGGTGGACCCAACAGTTTGACAGCTGGGGGTGAGGAATTGGTATGCTATTTGTATAGTGAATATCTGCTCAGGAGCAGCCTTCAAACATGGCAGAGTATGCTTCCAGATGGACAATCTGAGAGGTTAGCAATAAAAAAAAATAATTCTACATGATTTGTTATACAATATTGCTAGTACCAAATTTTCACAGCACCATTTTGATTTTCAGTTTGTGTAAGTGGACCCCATGTTTGGTGTTCCAATGCACTGATATTGTGGGTCCCACTGCAGATAGCCCATGCACTGAAAAATCCCGTATCTTTGATGTGTGGCCAACAAATAGATGGTTAAGAAATAACTTGAATATCAGTTCACATTTCACATTTAACTGAAAAGGCCAAATATTCTATGGCTAGGACCTTCCAGTATGGGGGACTTTTGGTGCATGGGTGATCCACGGTTAACAGTTAGGCCCTTCATATCAATGTCTCGGATCCTTATGATGGGACCCACTTGTACAAATTGAAAATCCAAACAGACTATAAACTCATGGACTGATAGTTGTATAATGCCTCCAACAATATAGCATGTTCTAGTATTATCCAAGAGATTTTGGTTTAGGGAGTGCGTTTGGTTGCACCAATTTGATATTTGGTGCAACCAAATGCACCCTTGGTTTCTTTTTTATTCGACATAGCAGATTAGGTACAACCGCCATCCGTTAGTAGCTAGGAATGGACAAGGGCTCTGAGGGGCCACCGTGATGTATGGGTATTATCTACACCATCCACCCATTTTGCAACATCATTTTACGGTGCAACCCCAAAAATGAGGCAGTTCCAAGGAACAAGTGGACCACACCACAGGAATGATCAGTGATAATGACACCCACCCTTGAAACCTTTCTGGGGCCCACTGTGATGGTAAATTGCCATCCAACCTGTTTATTAGGTCACATAGACCTGGATGAAGGGAAAACACAAATATCAGCTTGATCAGAAACTTCTGTGACCCCCCAAAAATTTTCAACGAGGTGTTTAATCCCCACTGTGTGGTCCACTTGAGCCTTGAAACTGATTCATTTTTTGGCTTGTACCTTAAAATGATATGGCAAAATGGATGGATGGTGTGGATAAAACCCATGCATCACGGCCACTCATTTGGGGTGTGTTCAAATGTCTACTTGAACAGGAAATTCTGTTCAACTAGCTCACTAGTGCGGGCTAGCAGTGTGTTTACAAATCTGGTCCATCCAAAAGTTGGGCCACACCCAGACAAATGCATGGGTTGGTCTACTTGCCAGGCCGGCTAATCTGATTATAAGTACATGTGCCCGCCTGAGCAAAATCTTCATGCTGGGGACTTACTAGGGCTGGCAATGGCCTGGGCTAGATTTTTATTTTGAATAGGCCCGGACTCGTAGGCATGATAGAGCAAACCATTATGTAAGAATTACACCAATTGGATGATCCTAATCTTTTGAATGGGGGCAATTTGTTACAACCGTCCATTTTTATGAGCAGTAGATGACATGGTTAAAATCATCAAACTAAAGTGCTACTTTGGAATCATAAGCAATACAAAGTGGAATGGGATGATTTTATAAAATTCTGCATTAAAAAAAATGGATTGATTGTGATTGCAAAATGATTATCCCAAGATTTGTACTTGTGTGTTCGAGGGTATTTATGTCTGATCTGATTGCGTCAAATCCAGTGACTCAGAAGATGCCACATTGCGACATGTTCTTGACAAAAGTGGAATATTTTTTCAACTACTTCAATGACTCTATAAAGTCACAGTAGCCCATAAAGAATAAGCCTAACTGGCTATAGGAAGAACACACGGGTTGCATATCCCATGTATCTGGTAGAGCTAACTAACCACCACAATGGCTTCATGACTATAGTTGGGTATTGATCGAAATATGGTCGCACCGAGCAATAAGTTCAGCCGATGCACTATAACGTCTCGTATGGTCCCTTTAGCAGAAAATACTTGAGCAAAGTAATGACTATGCGAAGTTGGCCTAACATCATGGCGTATTATTCATGTTCATGTAAGAGAAGCAAATACTTATCACCACACATTACAATTGAAGAGAATTTTATTCATGTAACAAGAAAAGGACGCCCATGCAATCAATGACCAACCCATGACAAACAACCAATATACGTAGCATCATTTGATAGGTCAAAACTCTCATTCGGTCTAGACGCTTATTTCCACACTAATGGACAAGAGAAGTGGCTATAAGAATCTCTCCTTTCAACTAACCTAACAATTCTATAAAGTGTTATATAAATATGAGGACCTCTCCTTTCAACGGTCCTAAAAGTTATATAAATAGAAGAAAAATCAAAGAGTTCTAGGCCCTTGTCAACCCAACACATATCAAGTTAAATTTATAGCGCAACGCTACCCATCTTTTATCTTTTATCTTATTTTAGCATATGTCAACCTATTTACGCTACTATGTTGGACTAGTTATAACTTAGGAATAGTGTAATTCCGTCCGTCAACCTATTTACAATTATCGCTCAGGAGTAGTGTAATTCTGTTTGTCTACACTGTTACGCTAGACTGACCTAAATTAGGATTAGTGTAATTCCCTTCCATCTAAGTCACATGTCGGATTGTAAGGAAGACTTTTTTTTTTTTCTTTTCTTTTCATAAGTGTAATTCCTTTCGTCTATGCCCAAGTGACTGGACCAAAGAAGATTTAAATTTAGGACCTCAACATCTACGCCATACACATTGGATCATGGAAGGATATCCTTATAACTTTTTATTTTCATTTCAACTAATGCAATTGAGTTCCTTTTACTCGTGCATTATGTCAATTGGATCATCTTTGTTATCAAGGTGAAAAAAAGTCACTTCAACTAAAAGAAAAAAAGAACTCATTAAAAAGACAAACCATTTCCTTCTCAAATCATGTAATTGTACATATAAGTGGCTAAATGAATGACCGAATTGCTTCAGTTCCTGGTCATAAACAACTGACATCGGTCTTTCTATATATCTCAGTGCTTGGGGTTAAAAGCATTTAGTTTGAACCAAGTTGTAAAATGACTGAATTTCGAGCCAAATAGAGGGGTTACTATTTGTTTGCAATGACATCGCGTTGTCTCTTTATTAGGGTAGATTGGTCATTTCAAAATGTGAATGGTCAAACCAATGAGATGATTACCAATGGTCAAATGCTAACCATCATATTAAACCTAGGTTAGCATTAACATTTTGCAAACCATGCCAGCCTTGGATTAACCAACTAGGACCAGACACCCAAATCATATTATTCTCCTGATATTTGTGTTACTGTTATGTGCCGGCACATATGTGAGGGAGGCACCTAAGTATTTTACTCATATGCATGGCCCTTAAATCTCATACGTTATATAAAGTTTTATTATTTATTTTCTTTTTTAATTAATGGTGGGCTTCATTTCTCACAAGCGCACATAACACTTTTTAATTAAATTATATTAATTGTAGCGGTAACTAAGAATTATATGCAATTGTGTCTACGGAAAACAATCCTAATATCTCAAAATTAAGACACACTCATTTAGTCTAATGGGGCCATGGTGTGCCATTAAGGCCATTACGTAAAGGTAATGGTGGCAACTTTACATGTTATGAGGTCATAACGACTGTAACAACCGTTATGGAAAAAATGACTGTAATTGCTGTTAACGGCATGTTACATCCCTTATAAAGGCCATAATAGTTCTATAATGGTTATTATGGGACATATATAGGTTTTTCATACTTTTTTTTTTTACCAACATTACTAGACAAATATAAGTTTTTCGATGATTTTTTTAATAAATAAAAATTTTAAAAACAGAGACCGTAACGGCTGTTACAGGGCCGTAACAGCCGTTATGCCTCGTATCGTAAACGTAACGGTGGTGGCTGTTACGGCCACCGTTGCCGTTTAGGAAAACCTTGAGTGGGGCACATATACACATGAGAGAGAGATGAGTGATTAGAAAACAAAAACAACCGTCTGTATTGATCAAGATGCAAGGACAACGCTTGTGTGGGGCATCTTGACTTTTTGTAAAAGAAATTTCAAGGTGGGACCCAGCAGAGCTTTCACATGTGTGCCGTGAACCCATCACGAGTCTCTCACCTTCTCCCCTAGAGAGGGCTGAAAAGCTCCTACTGTTTTGAGCCGTCAAATCTTCTCAATCTAAACCATAAAAAGGACGGCCAAGAAATTTCAAAGATTTGACACAAGAAGGAACAACGTCCACCATCCCATAAGCAGCTTCCACATCCTCTTCCGAGATGGGAGCCGGCTCGTTCAGATCGAAAACCGGCAAGCCTTGAACCCGGTTCAGCCTCTCCCCTCTTGCCCAGTGGCATCTCTTATGCCCACCTAAAGCCTGGCCTGTTGGAAATACCCTATCACAGATGGAGCACTTGTGGACCCCACCACAAGCTGCACTCCTCATAGGAAGGTTTGTGGTGGGATCCAGATGGGTTGCAAGTGGTTGTGTGTTTGAACTGTCTCTCGTTCTGCTTTTCCTTTTCCTTTGAGTAGAAAAACGGTCTTCGAAATCCTTGTGGTTGCTGCGGGCTAGCATGAGAAGGAAGAGGGCGGTATCGTGGTCCCGGTCGTCGTTGGCTGGAAGATCGGTAGAGTGGTTTTGTTGATGGGATGTGATGGGGGGGTTGAGATGAGGTGGGTGGATGCCACGCCAGTTCCGGTCTGGGTGGCATCTCATGTGGCCGAAGAGTGATTTCTGAGAGGGGAATTGCTTGAAGCATTGGCTGCATATGATGTTATTGTTGGAGGAGTTTGGAGGTTGAAGTGTCATTGTTCTGTTGTTGAGAGAGAGAGAGAGAGAGAGAGATTTCTTGGTTCTTGATTCTTGGCTTTGGTCGCAGAGAGATGATTTTCTCCTATCACTCGTCGCTTTTTATTTCACTCCATTTGAGCTGCTGATGCCTTTGGCGCCTTATATTCTCCGTTTTGGCATTTTTTTATTGTCTTCAATAAGAAAAAGGAGCGGCACTCCAGGCACGGGTTTTATTTGCCTATACTACTCGATTTCCTGCGATAGGTGGGGCCCACCGTACTGTTTGTGAGAAATCCACTCCTTCCATCCGTTTTTCCAGATCATTTTAGGACAGTAGTCCAAAAGTGACGCAAATCAAAAACTCAAGTAGGTCGCACAATAGAGGATTGAACGTCCACCGTTGAAACATGCGTTAGCCATAGAAGTTTTGAATCAGGCTAATTTTTGTTTTTCAGTTCATCCTAGTAGGAATGACCTTATGAACGGTATGGATGGTACATAAACATTACAGTAGACCCGGGGAGTTTTCAACGGTGGAAATTTACCTACACATTTTCCTGACGTACGGCCCACTTGAGTTTTTGATTTGAATCATTTTTGAGCCCAACTCCTAAAATGATCTTGCAAAACTGATGGACGTGACAGATTTTCTACAAACATCACGGTGGGCCCCACCTGACTTCCCGTCGCAGTAAGTTCTTGCGAAAGGCTTGCTTCGTATTATCAAACCTTCGGTCCACGGTGGCATGACCCACCGAATCAAATGTTAAAGATAACGGTAACCATGTGGGGCCCACTTTTGTGAACTCTTGATTCCTGAAGATATGAGTATTTATATTGGGATCCAATACAAACGTTTCTAGGTTAAGCCTAATGTACAAATTCAAATGTGGGTCCCACTCTGCATTTTTCATAAAATCGATTAGTCCATCATGTGCCCTGTCGCCTATTCTCCTTTGATCCCAGAAATCAGGTTGACAGGTGGGCCACAAATTTTGAAATCGCCTTTTTTTTTTTTTGTCCATTCATCAATTGGTCTGATGCATTTTGTGAATGGATTAGATGGCATATATAAATCAGGGTGGAACCCACATAATTTAAAAGGTTTTCAATGATGTGTCTCCCTCACAACTGTTACCCGTGGTGTGGCCCACATGAGATTCAGGTTGGCTGATGTTCAGATACGCAAGTAGAAAATTAGGGTGCACAAATTATTGATGGATTGGATGTCATGAAAACATCCTGGTAGGACACACACGTACTTAGGTATGCAGAGTCATGGCGTAGTGATCCAGACCATTGGTCTGATGCGACCCCCTCTGAATGGGCCATATATTTGCAAGGCCAAAATGAAAGATTTTTTTCTGTTTTATGAGGAAATCTTTATTGTGTGATCCATCTACGGTGGGCCCAACGGACCGTGTTTGGATATGAACAATGGACTCCACTTGTACAAACAAAGGACTAGAGTTGGGCATCCAATCGAGTCGGACCGAGTTAGGGCTGATCTGACTCGACCTGGTTTTGAAATAGACTTTACCTGGACTCGACTCAACTGGGTACCGAGTCCAGCATGCCAGACCCGATCCGAGTCCGGGTCTAGCTTGGACTAATCTTGACCGAGTCCGGCATGGTCACAGGTACCAAGTCGGGTCGAGTCAGGTCAGGTGCGTTGGGTATCTGTGGGCTGAAATCATAACTCATAACCTAGGTGCACTTGCCAGAATTGTAGCCTCTCCATCAACTACACATGGCATCTAGATCTGAAATGTCAAATCTTGTTTTTTTTTTTTTTTTTTTAATTATTTGTTTTTTCAATGTACAAGTCAGGTTTCGAATTGAGTCGAGTCAGTAGTAGAGTCAGATTTTGGGTCGATTCGAGTCGAGTTACTGAATGACCCGAATTCAACTCGATTTGGGTTGTGATAGGAGGAAGTTTACTTGGTTGGATAGACTCACCCACTCCATTCGGGTCAAATTGAGTCTAAATGAGTCGAATGAGTCTGAGTCGTCCCATGCCCAACTCTACAGAGGACCCAAGTAGTTCACACTTTGTCATGCATGATCCTACCAGTTTTCTTTTGAAAGGCAAAAGCTTTTGTCAACGCTCCATGGTCATCAGGAAGATAACTTAGCAACATGTATCAAGGACCAGGAAACGAATTGGCTACTCCCCCTGGCACCAGCCAATGGCTGGTGGTCAGTGCTTTGGGGCCCTACCATGATGTATGTGTTTCATCCATGCCGTTCATCTATTTTTCCAGATCATTTTATGGTATGAGACAAAAAGTGAGGTATATCACAATCTCAAGCGGACCACATTACAGGAAAAAATGTTGAATAAGCGTTGACCATTAAAAACTTTTTGGGAGTAAAAAAAAGTTTTGGATCAAGCTTATCTTTGTTTTTTCCCTTCATCTGGCCTGTATGACCTAATCAACAGATTGGATGTCAAATAACCAGTATAGTGGGCCTTAGGAGGATTTTAATGATGATATCCAATCACTATTGTTTTCCTGTGGTGTGGTCCACATAAGATTTATATCCCTCTCATTTTTTGGGATCAAGCCCTAAAATGATTTGTAGATATGGATGAACATAATGGATGAAACATATACATCATGGTGGGGCCCACGAATCACCGACCACCAACCACGGGGCTGGTGGCAGGGGGATTAGCCAATCCGTTTCCAAAGGACCATTCTGATAGGGTTTTCCTCCTCAGGTCAGAGGAGATGTGGTGCTGTTCGGATGCCATAAACAGTGGAATCACCGTGCTGCTTGACCAGTCGAGAGCACTGCTCGACCGGTCGAGTGAACAGTGCTTGACCAGTCGAGGGTTACTCGACTCAAAGTCCAGCGAGCTCAGTCAACAGTGCTCGACCAGTCGAGGGCCTAGCTCGACCAGTTAAGTGAACAGTCTCGACCAGTCGAGGTTATGCAAATTTGAGTCCGGATCTTGCGCGGACTGGGGAAATTTGAGGCCTTTCGTAAGGGGTGCGAAAGGGAGTTTCCTAAACTATAAATAGGGGTGTCTAGGGCCTTTCTAGGCAATGCAAGAGGATTTTCTAAAGCTTTGCAAGGGTTTGCTAAAGGGTTTAGCGCTATCAAAGGTAAGAGAGAGAGAGAGAGGGAGAAGAAGCTTGTGGAAGGGAGGTTATGCTCGTAGAGGTGATCTACTGTGCACTCGATATCTAGTGCTTCTACGTCCTCGTGATCGGTGAGTTCTCTCCATTTTTATTTTATTCTCTTATTGTTTATCCACTCTGCGTGAGTGAAGAAGGTTGTAACGTTCTACTTCATAGTGAATTGTTGATCTGGACAAGGTCCCTTGTTTTACCTCTTTGAGGGGTTTCCACGTAAAAATCTCTTGTGTGGTGTGGTTTATGCTTTGATTTATTTCATTGCTTTATTATCCCATAATTCTAGTTTGTTGGGAGGCTAGATCCTAAGGTTTTGTGTAAGGTCCCCAACAAAGTGGTATCAGAGATAAGTTCATTGAACGGAGTGGGATCGGTTCTGAATTATGGAAGGTGGCTCATTAAGGAATCAGCCTCTATGGTTCTAACTGGACCATATGGAAGGCTAAGATGGAGGACTTGCTTTATTGCAAGGACTTGTATTCTCCAATTTAAGGCATATCAACAAAGTCAAAGGATATGACAGATGATGATTGGAAGAAATTAGACCGGAAGGCGGTGAGGTTTATTAGACAATGGTTGGACGATTCCGTATTCCACCATGTGTCTACGAAGACCTCAGCCGCTAGCCTATGACTGAAATTATAAGGGCTGTATGAGAGGAAGACAGCCGGCAATAAGATTTTCTTGATACGACGACTTGTGAATCTCAAGTTCAAAGATGGTGGTTCTGTGGCCGAGCATATGAATGAAGTCAGCAATATATTGAACCAGCTCTCCGCTATGAAGATGGTCCTGGATGATGAATTATAGGCATTGCTATTGCTTAGCTCATTGTCTGATAGTTGGGAGACATTGGTGGTGTCTCCAAGTAACTCCGCGCCAAACGGAAAGGTATCCATGGAATAGGTAACTAGTTGTCTCTTCAATGAGGAGACAAGGAGGAAGTCTCAGGGGTTTACTCAGCAAGAGGCCCATGTGACACAGGAACGGGGGAGAGGAAAGAACATGAAGAGCGGGAAGGCCCGAGATAAATCAAGAGGCAAGTTGAGTACCGGGAAGGATGTTGAATGTTTGAATTGTGGCAAGAAGGGCCACTATAAGCATGAATGTCGTAAGAATAAGAACGACAAGAAAAGAAAAGGAAAGGAGAAGGAAGATGAATCAGATTCCACTGCGGTCGCTTTAGATGGCGACGTTGTTGTTATTCTTTTAGCAGATCATAATGTTTGTCTCACGGCTACGAGTCAGGACACCGACTAGGTGATTGACTCGGGAGTCTCTTTCATACAACTCCACGTAGGGACTTCTCATAAGCTACAAGTCAGGTGACTATGGGACCGTGAAGATGAGAAATTCCGACGTATCAAAGATCGTAGGGGTCGGTGATATTTGTGTGAAGACCGATGTGGGCTACACATTGATTCTTAAGGATGTGAGGCACATTCTAGACCTTCGCCTCAACTTGATGTCA
>JAJHSJ010000003.1:25678742-25742910 GCA_021015155.1 Magnolia officinalis | reverse complement strand
ATAATGTAACAAGTATGAATATCATGCAAAGCATGAGTACAAAAGAAAAATGCATATAAGACACTGAGATAAAGCTCAACAAAAGACTTTTTTCCATTTTCTAGTTGTGGGTCCCCTCACATAATACATCGTTATTGTCGTAGGTGCCCTCGTCATTATCAGGATCATATCCTTGTCCCAACAATTTGCGGTCAGCTTGAAGAATCCTGTCTCACCAATCAACACCACCACCACTTAGAGAGAGTACCCAATTTCCATCTCTAATTCTGACAATTAGGGGTGCACACGGTTCGGTTTGGTCCAGTTTTGGGGTGAAACCGGAACCAAACCGTTCCTAATGGTTCTAGGAAATTCGGAACCAGAACCAGACCGTTGGCACCCTAGACCGAACCGTTAAAACCGGTTCGGTTCCGGATCGGTTCCACGTACAAGTCCATGTCCATCCATGTTGTGGTCCATTTGATGAATGGTTTAGATATTGTATAAGGTGTGCAAAAATACATTTACGAAAATAATTGTTCTAGAGAAAATAATTATAAGGTGTGCAAAAATACATTTACGAAAATAATTTTTCTAGAGAAAATAATTATAAGGTATGCAAAAATACATCGGTTCGGTTCAACGGTTCGGTTCTACGGATCGGATCCACGGTTTAGTTCTACGGATCGGTTCACGGTTCGGTTCTACATACCCCCAAACCGAAAACCGAACCAATGTCACCGGTTCTTTGATTTTTGGAACCGGAACCGGAACCGGTGCACTCTAGAACCGGACCAAACCAGACCGTTTGGTCGGTTCCGGTCCGGTTCCATGGTTCCCCTACTGCCAATACCAATGACCCTAGACTACTCTGGTTTTTAAACCTCTTCCCAATTCATCAAGCAGTATTTGTGGCCTCTATGTATTCCCTCCCACACAAATATATATATATATATATATATATATAATATATAATATATATATATATATTATATATATACACAAACACACACACACACAAACATACATATGTGTGTGTATACACCTACATACATATATCTATATGTATGTATATACACACACACACACGTGTGTGCAGATATGTATGTATGTATATGTATCATCGCGCTGCATCTTTTCAATCTTCTTTGCACCTTACGCGGGATCTTGAAAATAGATAAATAAGTCGGAAGATAGCAAGCAATGCCTTTATCAGAGTAACATGATGCAACCAACAAAGAATATATAAGACCTCTGCCAAGATGAGAACTTTTTTCCCAACCTTTCAAGCATAGGGTTTGCAAGAGCCATAGTTAAACCATAGTGGTGAAACCCCACCTACATCAAAGAGCCCTCGCCATAACTTCCACATCCTCAAAAGTAGACGTGATGCTAATGACAACACTTTTAGAGAGATTAACATGGAAACCAGAAACAGCCCCAAAACATTGAAGAATAACCGTAGTAATGAATGCATGAGACCAATCAACATCGCAAATTATGTGTCATCAATGAACTGAAGGTGTGAAATATCCATATGATGATTCTGAATATGGAAGTATCTAAGAAGCCTCTATCCATAGTATCAATCGAGGAACCAAACTCTCGAAACGTGGATCCCATTCAATCATGTACTATACTCAGTGTTTGAATTGTCGGTGTCGCTACATGTTTTGCTGGCCGGAGATAAAGATATAATATCGTTATCGCCGATAACTGGAAATTCGGGAAAAAAGGAAAAAACATGAGGAAAATGTTGGAATTTTTCAGTAAAACTTAAGGACATGCCTAAATACACATATTTTCATATTTAGAAAATAAAAATAAAAATAAAAATGCATTACATAACTGTGGGTCCCACTGTGATGTATGTGCCTTATATCCACACCGTCCATCAAATATGACAATTCCTGTTAAGTCATGATCTGAAAAATGAACAAGATCCAGATCTTAAGTGGACTATACCACATGAAACAAACCATTATGATTAAATCGCCCCTAATGAAAACTTCATGGGGTCCACCGGAATGTTTATTTGCCATTCAATCTATTAATAAGGTCACAAAGACATAGATGAAAAGACCACACAAATATAAGCTTAATCCAAAACTTTCGTGGCCTGTGAGAAGTTTTATTGGTCGATTACCATAGTTTCCCATATTATGGTCCACCTACAATTGGGATCTGCTTATGTTTTGGAGCATGCCCTAAAATGAGTTTTCAAAATAGATGGATGGAGTGGATATAAGACACATGCGTCACAGTGGGCCCCACGGTCAGGGATTCCACCCACTTCAGTGGATCCAAAGATCCATTAAAGCCGCACCTCAAAGATCCATTAAAGTCATCCTAGAACAACGATGTGAGTGGGACCCTGACCGTAGAGCCCACCTTGATGCATGCATTGTATATCCATGCCGTCCATCTGTTTTTCCAGCTTCAATTAGGGTGTGGTCCAATAAATGAAGAAGCAATTTCAGGTGGACCATACCACAACAAACAGTGGTCATTGAATGTCCACCATTAAAACCTTCCTAGGGTCCACTGTAATGTTTGTTGATTATCAACCTATTGTTAAGGTCAAACAGACCTGGATAGAAAAACAAATATCCGTTTGATCCAAAACTTTTGTGGCCCACATAATATTTTTAATGGCCAATAACCATTGTTTCCTATGGTGTGGTCTACATGAAAATTATATTTGCTTCATTTTTTAGACCATGCCCTAATATAATGTGGAAAAACTGATGGACGGCATGGATATACAATGCATGCATCGAGGTGAGCCCTACGTAAGGGTCCCACTCAAATCGTTGTTCCGGTGTCTCACCAAAGTCCCGCTCCAGGAAGCAGATTGTGTGGTGTGTCAAACCACGGACCTACTTGGTGTGTTGATGTTACCAAGTTTTGTTGGCCCCACCATGATGCATGTGATATATCCACACCATCCATTCATTCACAAGATCATTTTCAGTCATTGGCCAAAAAATGAGTCAAATTCGAATCTCAAGTGGACCATACCACAAAAAGCAGTGAGGACCGAACGTCTACCATTGAAAACTTCTTGGAGGCTTTCATATTTGGATCTACTTGAGATTTCACATCAATTCATAAAATGATCTGTAAAAACTGATGGACAGTGTGGATATACAAAAAAAATGCATCAACGTGGCCTTGTACATTAAGGGTAACGCCCACTAAAGTATTACTCGCCTAACACCTAATCCACTTCCCTTAATAAATAGATTGCCTATTAAGTATACGGGAGTATACTTTGTAAATTATGTGGGGCCCACCATGATTTGGATGTCTTATCTAAACCGTCCATCCTTTTTAGAAAGAAATTTTATGGAAACGTACAAAGAGTTGAGCATTTCAAAAGCTTATGTGGACCACACTCCAGGAAACATTGTGAATGAACGCCTACCATTGAAACTTCTTCGAGGCCACATAATTTTTTAATCAAGTTGATATTTGTGTTATCCCTTCATCCTTGCCTTTGTATCCTCATAAAAAGGTTTGATGACAAATAAACATTACTGTGGGCCCTAGGAAGGTTTCAATGATGGAAATCATTATTCTCACTATTGCCTGTGGTGTGGTCCACTAGAGCTTTGGATATGCTTCAATTTTGGGCTTAGCCCCTAAAATGAGTTGGAAAAAAGGATGGACGGCATGGATAAACTACATACATTCAAGGTGGGCCCAAGAGAGTTTACTCAGTACGATAAAGCGTACTGAATATATTAGTATGCAATCCGCTTCCACAAAGCTTTAGAAAAACGATTTGCAGAGGGAATTTTGCCAAAGAAAGAGGGATTTTCGAAAGGAGGATTTTGTTTGCATTGAAAACTCTCCCATCTCATAAAGGGGGATTTTTTATTGAGGGTTTCAAAACCCTAAATCCATCCCAAATCGGGAAGAAATCTCCCAAAATTCCAGATTTTTCACCAAAATCATCCATCTTGCAACATCGAAGGGAAATTTTGAGATTTTTCTTACCTCTGTCTAAGAGGGAGCTATCAATTGATGTCAGATCCTGTTCTTCCGAGTTCCGATTAACCAGGTAATACCGAAATCAAATCTTCTTCTTCTTCTTCTTTTTCCCAATTTTTACTTATTTGCGCAAGGCTACAGGCGATATTCTCGGCGATAATCCAAATTATCGACAATAACGAAAATTTCGCCGATGTTTCGTCGATATTCAGGAGAGAAACGAAAATTTGGGGTTTCGGTGTTGCTAGTGCAGCGACACCGATATTATCGGCGATATTTCGATAATATTGCCGATAATTTTAACACTAATTATACTTAGGTTGTCTATTTTAGAAATAGAATTAGTCTCCTTCATTATCCTTTAATCAGGGATTGTAATCGCCCAAAATTATGGGTCAACATAAATCTATATAGCATTTTGTAATCTATTTAAGATGATGAAATCTCACAATGAGGACCACCCAGATTGAATCAAAACTTAATTTCAAGATCTCAGCAATTCAAATTTCTGTAGAAATATCATGGTATCAGACCCATAGTGCTCTCTTTGAAGTTCCTGCGATTTTCTTTGCGATCGGAGACTTCTCGTCTTTGATTTATAGACTTCCTTGTCTCATCATTCCCATCAATTTTTTTTTATTTGCTGCAATACAAGAAAGTTGTGACATCTTCTCTCAGTTCGTACAAAACGAGTCTGCAATCTTCCAAGAAACATCAGAAATTACTCTCAGTTCATGACAACCTGAATATTCAGAACATTCAGAAGATTTTTACCATTTTTTGCTTATCAGAGGTAGGATTTCTTATCACCTTTATGGTTTCCCAATTTTTTGTGTCAAGTTTCATATAATCCACATGGCATCAAAGTCCTCTATTCATCATCCAATCATCTATTGGGACTCCCTATGCAATCGGTAGGCGTCAATGTGTTCCGTAACGGTAACGGTGGCCGAAACGGCCACCGCCGTTACCTTTACGATACGGGGCATAACGGCCATTACGGCCTCGTAACGGCCGTTACGGTCTCTCTTATTTATTTATTGAAAAAACCCCTGAAAAACCTGTATATGCCTCGTAATGTTGATTAAAAAGTATGAAAAACTTGTATCTGTCCCGTAATAGACCATTACGAGGCTATTATGGCCTTTATAAGGGACGTAATGTACCAGTAAATCGTCTGCTTCTCTGACCCCCGAAATGGTCTAAAAAATATTCTAAATATCTTTTATACACTTGGTGTCTTAGGTAAAACCAGAAAACCTCCTTTTGTTTGGTATCTTGATTCTGGAGCGTTAAATCACATGACATTCACATATGAAAATATTTTCAATGTAAAAAAATACACTGGCAATCTCGGAGTTCAGACTGCAGATGGAGATAGTCTTCCAATTATTGCAGTTGGTTCCTAACTTAGTCCCATAGACAAATTTTTATCTCTCTTCTCGCTTAACCGCCAATTTATTTTCTGTTGGACAACTTGTTGACAATAACTGCGATATCTTATTTTCACCTTCAAGTTGTGTGATACAGGATTGGATGTCGGGAAAAGTGATCACAAAGAGCCTAAATGTAACGCCCTGAAAATCGGGGGTCGAGCATAAACTCAACTCCCGAGTTCCAACGCATCACTTATGCAACATAAAGAATGATGATTGAATGTTGTTCGTATTAATGCCTTAAAGATGAATGGGATTAAGCCAAAACAACATATCATACTTCAGAGACAGTTAAATTAAGCAAGCGGAAGACTCTGATAGATATATAAAATATATAAACTGTTGTAAGTCTCCAGAGTGTGAACATGTTACCAGGTTAAATATATCAATGTATACTCCAAAAATGGACAAAATGAATATACAAGGGTGTTCCAAAAAAGCAAACTAAAGTGCAATAGCAACTAATCAGCAACCCTGTAACCCCGTCGATCAGAAGATGGTCTACATAGACCCGCCTCATAGCTGCATAAAGGAGAAACCCTCCTCATCATCATAAAAGTCCGGCTCCGCTTCGCAAGCATCGTCATCATCTGAAACTCAAACAGGGTCTGGTTGGTGTGTACAACACCGTCCCGTAACGTGGGAGTGAGTGATTAACTTAGTGGAACAATAAAGCAGAGGTTAACATGTTATCAATTCAGTCAAGCAGTAATGATAAAGCAGTAAATCACACATCCCTAAATACTCTTATTAATGCAAGAATGGTATGAATGTATGATGCATGCCCTCGCCTATGCTCCCTCAGTGACTTCATCTCACGTTCACGCATGAACAACACTGCCTCAGTGCTTGACCTGCTACGCCTGAACGCACGCGTAATGCGGTGCATGCATATGATTACCAAGTTCTTATTAGTCCTTTTCATTCAGCAGGATTGGAAACTAAGGTATCTCCCTTATATCAATACCCAAACAATGATCCATTCTAGGGTCATCAGTCCTAGTAAATCTCATATGATGTTGCGGTTCTAGGTCCCTGCAAAGGGCTCGTCGCCAAATCAGTACAGGCCTAGTGTATACTCTGATTACTACGAAAAGGCTCGTCGCCTCTACGCAGGTTCAGAGTATGCTCGAGGTCACTAAAAAGGGCTCGTCACCAAATCAGTGTAGGCCGACTGCTCGAATACAGTGTCTCATACCATCGTATTCGGCTCACGAGTCTGGGATGTTCACTGGTCACTACGGGGAGGCTCGTCGCCCCAGCGTAGGCCGACAGCTCGACCACGGTGTCCCATACCACCATGCCCGGCTCATGAGTCTTAGCGGATCGAGGTACCAAGGTTAACGGGGTGTCCACTGGTGAGTTTGGTACCTTACGTTCAAGCAGTAGCGTCCAAACATGGTGAACATACATCGGGTCAATCGGGTTACTTGACGAGCTCGACTAGCACGAGCGCACATCAAGTGAATCGACATGAAGTGCGTAAGCACTCCGTGTGGCCTAACCACTGGCGACAACCGAAGTACGGCTCGGATTCGTCGAACACATCCTGTGTGGCGAAACAACATCATCCACCAATCTAGGATCTGTTACCGATTGCTTGGACTATACAATAGCCCCAATCACATTCAATTTCAACAAAAATATCCTAGAAGATAGTTAAAGCAATAATGGATCAAGATTTCAAATCAGACAATCAAAGGTCCGATATAGTCCGCTTTAGGGCTGTCAGGGCTGTTGCACGGAATCGTTACACCACTCCCCCATCACCCTTCACGGCTTTGTTTTTGCATTTTATGGAATATAACTTAAACATGGATTTATACATATGCATTACGTAGATAAATAGATACTATAATATACGGTACATGGAGGAAATCATACACATAGTTAAAGTAGTTGAGAATCATATCTCAACACCCTTATACATTGCAATTTACTAACTACTTACTCATTCAGACAATTTTACAAACACTTAGACTACACCTTCCAACCTACCTGTAATATGCTAGTTAAAAACACATGTCGTAGCGAATCCTTTCACAAAGGAGTTGCCACATGAACCACGATCATGCATTCACGACCAATAGTCATGGCAAGCATAAATCATAGTTCCATATTCATTCGAACATTTCTACAAACACTTAGGCTACACGTTATAACATACACAACGTATGTTGGGATAACAGGTATTAGGCTAATCCGTTCACCCAGAAGTTGATACACATGCATCTAGCATACATAGACAGCAATTAATCATGGCAAGCACAAATCCGTATTTCATACGTATACGGTATTTTCTACAAATACGAGGAATACAGTATATTCAATATAGTTAACATATATCTGAAAAACGAAACGGACAGCACTTTGTACATGTGCAATAGCATCCACGTCAGTAATATATCATTAACTGACATTGAAAGCCTTGAAAACCATAACCTATACGTTTAAAGTCCGCACCTTACGCCGATAAACGCATAACGGAGTCGTTTTATACGTTAAGTCTTTGTCAACGGCGGATTTGCAACCTATAGCATGAACTAGGTTAACTATTTCATCATTTCAACTAGTGGAAACCCTAGAACAGATTACGGGTTGAATTTCTTACCTAAGAACGGGATCGATATCGCTGGTAGAGCGGTACGGAAGAGCTGATTCAGCCCGTGGAAGGATGGGATTGAATCACAGGGATGAACTCCAACTCTCTCTCTCTCTCTCTCTCTCTCTCTCTCTCCTCTCTTATCTCTTCTAGGATTTCCCAAATTCGTATGGGATGAGAGAGTGAGGGCTTAAGGCCCTTATATAGGCCTAAAACTGATGCAAATGGCCCCAAGGCTAAGGTATACTTAGGTTATAGCCAAAGTGCGTCTAGTTCAGCTCAACGGAGCACTTCCGGAGCCCCCCCTTGAGCCAAAGGTCGGACTTAAGCTCCCTGACCATGGATCTAGGTCAAGTTAAGTTTTCGTTCCAATCGGGTTTCCAGATCGCATGTGGCGGACCAGTTTCAGTTCAACAGTCACCGAAACTCGATCAGGGCCACAAGTACACTGACCTGTGTATGAAATTTCTCCTGATCCGAGGGTGTATTTGGGTCAGATTCTGACGGTCTGATTGCTTATATTTCGGCCCGCAAGTGACAAGTCTCAGATTACTTAAATGAAATGTAATTTCTAAAGAAAACCACATTTTCTCACACTCTTCGCTCCGGGCTCAAACGAATAGCCTCGGGACACTATCTGGAGTTGATTTCAAAGATGGTTGTCAAGCCCAGCAAGGCGGTCCTAATTATATAATTTCGTAGCAATCGGACTTTCGATGTGCGGTCTAGATCCGATACGGAGTTTCAATGTACTCCCGAGAGCAACTGGGTAATGAGATTGATTCTAGATTTCAGGGTAACCTAGCGTCGATGATTCTACAAGTTTTGGGTCTTGCAGATCGTATTTAAAGTGATTCAAGCGGATTTCACAGCTAATCTAGTTTAGCACTTAGTTAAACTTGTCTAATTTCTAAAGGATTTGATGTTTGAGAGGTTCATAAGAGGTTAGGATCTACCCCTTGCCTAAGGACATCTAACTCCAGGTTGGCAAAAATCTGGGGCGTTACAATCTACCCCCCTTAAAAATAATTTCGTCCCCGAAATTGGCCAAGGGTAATGAGGAAAGATTTCATTATTTCTTTTGCCTAAGTTTTATTGACTTCAAGTTTATATGCATGATAGGGTGTATACTATCAATGCGAATCTAGCTCATTCTAGTCTACCCCCCTTCAAAACTTATGTCTTTATCTCGTGCTTATACCCTAACGGTTTTCTACAAGTTATTTCTTCATCTATTTGGAGTCTTGACGGTGATTCCCATCTATTTCGAGTACGATATTTGTTTTCAATAGTCGACCAACATGGAGAGAGTTGTAATGGGCTTGATCCCGATACATCGATCATCTACCTGACCAGGGTAGAAGGCTCATTGTATCCCTTCCTAGTCCTGGTAGATCCTGGTCTTCTGCTCGGTCAAAGCAGTGAGTCCATTGGTAGTCGCCCAGGATTATGAATTGGGTCAAGCCGCGAATGCTTCGCAGTTGTATATTCCAGTAACTCCGTAGACTGATCACTCTAAAAAACTTAGGGAATGTTCATCAATGAAAGGTTCAAATTTCCTAGTCATAAGGTTGCCCGTTGAGTCTTGGTCTAGGAGAGTCCTCATCTTAATTCATGTCCATGGTAGTAGTTAAACTCGTACTCATTGTTAGGCCCTTTCTGTAATACGAATTGGTTTAATACTTAAACCCTAATTACTTTCTTTATAGTAACTTTATTATTAACATTCTAAGAAAGGTTCAAATCCTATTTAGTGACCTATCTTTACATATAGTTTGGATCAATTCCATTCGATCCTGGGCCAGTGGGCTATCTGCCCACCAAGCTTTCGTTGCGCCCTAACTCGACCGCCTTCATAACCTTTCTAATACAAGAAATTGTTTATCGCTTAGTGTCACGTTGTCTGATTGGAATTGAGTTGCCTGAACTTGAATTTAACTACACTCGAGCACTACACACATGCTCATACCAACTATAGAGGTCCTAGGGTTCATGTTATTAATTTATTGGATTTCCCATACTGTCAGGTCTTTCGAAATCTAGGAGCACCACTCTAATCCAAAACCCTAAGGGCCTGTTTGGCCAATGGTATTAGGTTGTATTAAATGGATTGCATTGTTAATCCCACTTCGGGATAGGGAATGGCCTGTTTGGAAGGAGGGTGTGATGCAGGACATGGAAACTTAAATATGATATGCAAGATTTCAGGCTTAGATCTTCCCAATTCAAAAACAATCACATAAATTCCACGTCCCACATGAAAATCCAAACATTCAATTAAAAAGGGGAATCTATGCAGGTCCAGCCGACACAGGCTAGGACCGGACCAATAAAAATTATAAACTAAATGATGTCAAAGGGAAATAAAATCAACTACTCATGCATAAAAATCAGTCCCTAATCCAAAGGATTCCCTAATTTCAATTCAAGGAACCCTAAGGTGATAAAAAGGGGCAAATCAATTAGGGATCATGTAATCTAGGGTTAGGATTCATGAAGAAAGGCTATGAGAGGATAAAAACCTGAGCCAAAGGATGATCCCGCGTGTGGATAGCAACAATGGCCCAAACGGACGTGCGTGTGATCCCGGGCGCACGTGTGGGGGGCCCACTATTTAGAAAAAGGTCACCTGGCCCTGATCGGCTAGGGATGGACTCCAAAACCCCCAAATCTCAGCTCGATCCGATGTACGGTTTGCGCGTGGTACTCCGCCGAAGTTTCAGCTCGCCTGCAGGCCGAAATCTGGAAACCTGCTGCAATGAAGAAATCTGATGCAACAAAAGGACAAATTCGAAGTATGGATGGTGGGGGAAGATGGAAAAAAAGAAGATGATGGAAGATGGGGGTGAATTGGGATCGATGTGGCTTCGCACCACGGTAGTTAACCCTTCGAAAAGGGAGGGCTTCGCACCCACTTTTGAATTCTTCCACAACTCACGAAGAGAGCAGAAAAATAAAGTAGGAATTTTTAATTAACTTCAATGAATCAAAAGAACTACAAGGGATGCCTATTTATAGGGAGAACCCTATACCCAAAAACTCGCACCATATGCGACACCTATTACTTGGCGATGAAGTAAACTAAAATAAAAACCAAACACAGAAATCTAAAACGTTCACAATGTTCTAAATAATAACAATAAGCACCTAAAAAATGAAATCAATCCGACGAGTGGGCCACGATCATGAGATCCCATGATGGGCTTTTCTTGACTATTGGGCCCACTTTTCTGAACCAAAACTTGTCTTCTAGCTAGGGGGCCCTCCCTGGACGTCGTCATCGAGCCAGATCGATGATGGGATCCTCCTTTTGCGTACGTACGTGCGTAGGGGTGGTGGTGTGTGGCCGTGCGTGTGCACGATGTCCTCATCAACTCTCCTCGGCTGCGAAGATTTTACCGCTGGTGAAATAAAACTCCTGAACCGCTCTAGGATGTCAGGATCAAGTCGCTGGAGCTCCTCCTCAATGAGCCATGTGCTATCTGAAGCTGGACGTGACTTCCATTTAACGAGGTACTTTTGAAACCCGTCATCTGACGTGGAAATTATCTCATGGTCCAGGATATCCTCTATTTCCTCTCTTGGGGTGTGAAGGCTAGGTATGGGAGGTAGAGACTGGGATGAAAGGTCGGGAAGAGGCCATAGATCAAAGGTTAAGTCTGGGGAATCAGGATGGGTGGGCGAAGGGCTGGACAAAGTATCAGTGGGTCCTTGAAAAGCAACTAGATCCTCCACATTGAATGTGGAACTAATTCCCATGGAGGGTGGAAGATCTACCTCATACGCATTGAGACCGTTTCGCTTTATAAATTTGAAGGGTCCAGCGCTACGCGCGTGTAACTTACGAACGGCCCCTGGAGGGTACCGCTCGGGCCTGATGCGGACCATCACAGAGTCCCCAATATTGAACTCTTTGAATCGTCTGTGTTGGTCTGCAGAAAATTTGTATTGCTCATTACTAGTAGTGATCTTTCGCCTGATTTCTTGATGCAATGAATGTATGTGATGTGCAAAAGACTCTGCAGACTCTGATGGCCTATGGGACAATGACATGGGGATAAGATCAATAGGCTTCCTAGGCTTGTAACCAGTAACGACTTCAAATGGACTTAGACCTGTGGACCTATTGATAGAACTATTGTATGCAAACTCAGCTATGGGTAGTACGGCGTCCCATGTCCTGGTATGCTCCCCCACTAAACATCGAAGTAAACTCCCTAGGCTCCTATTAACCACCTCAGTTTGGCCATCGGTCTGAGGGTGGTAGGCAGAAGAAAATTGGAGCCTAGTATTCATCATCCGTCATAGTGTCTTCCAAAAGTAACTCATGAATCTCACGTCACGGTCAGACACTATGGTTTTTGGTAACCCATGCAGTTTGACGACCTCACTAAAGAACAGCTTAGCAACATGAGAGGCGTCGGAGGTCTTAGAACAAGGAACGAAGTGGGCCATTTTGGAGAAACGATCCACGACAACAATATGGAGTCATGCTTTCGAATAGTCGTGGGAAGTCCAAGCACGAAGTCCATACTGATGTCCTGCCAAGGGATGAAGGGGACCAGCAAAGGTGTATATAATCTTGTATTCTGTTTCCTCTGCTTTGCCAGTTGACAAGTACGACATTGCCCTATAATTTTGGCCACATCCCGCTTGAGGCTTGGCCAATGGAATCTATCTTCCACTAGGGCAATGGTCTTGTCACGACCGAAATGACCCGCGACCCCCCTGAATGTAACTCCCAGACAAGAAAATCGCGAAGGGAGGTGCGTGATATGCACAAGCGGTCACTCCTAAACAAATATCCGTCCAAAATCAAATACTCACTGTTAGCTCCTGACGGACTCTCTAATAAAGACATATACACAACCCCAAAATCTGGAAACTCAAAATACTCTTATTTGATGCGCTAAAGGCCCGTAACTTCAACGCTCATGGAGTCGAGTAATGCGACTCGACGACTCAACGCGTCGGCAGGCTTATTCTCTACACCGGCCTTGTGCTTAAGCACAAAAGTGTACTCTTGAAGGAATTGAACCCACTTAGCGTGCCTGGGGCTTAATTTCTTCTGAGAGTTCAAGTATCTTAAGGCCTCGTGATCTGAGAACAATACGAATTCTTGCGGTAATAGTTAATGTCGCCAATGGCGTAGTGATTGCACTACCGCATAAAATTCCTTGTCATAGGTGGAATATCTTTGCTTCGCCTCGTTCAGTTTCTCACTAAAAAAGGCGACAGGGTGCCCTTCCTGGCTAAGTACTCCTCCTATGCCGACTCCTGACGCGTCACATGCGACTTCGAAAGCTTTTGAAAAATCTGGAAGTCGCGTGACTGGAGCTTCGGTCATCTTGACCTTTACCTCCTTGAAGGCCTTCGAGGCGACCTTTGTCCATTGAAACTCTCTTTTATGCAATCCGTGATGGGAGCCACAATGGAACTGAAGCCTCGAATGAACCGCCTATAAAAAGTGGCTAAGCCATGAAAGTTGCGCACCTCATGAATATTGCGGGGTTCAGGCCAATTAACGATGGCCTTGACCTTCTCGGGATCCGCCAATACGCCCTCAGCTGACACAATAAAACCTAAGAAGATCACACTACTAGACAAGAATGAGCACTTCTTTAGGTTGGCGTACAACTTCTCGGCCCTAAGGATCCCACAAACTTGCCTCAAATGGTTGAGGTGTTGCTCCTTAGTCATGCTATAAATCAAGATATCATCAAAGTATACGACTAGGAACTTTCCCATGAAGAGTCTCAACACTTGGGTCATCAAACGCATGAAAGTGCTTGGGGCATTAGTTAACCCAAAAGGCATAACTAGCCACTCGTATAGCCCATCCTTTGTCTTGAAGGCCGTCTTCCACTCATCACCAGGGCGTATACGGATTTGGTGATACCTACTTTTGAGGTCAATTTTTGATAAGATAGTAGCATTGGCCATAATATCTAGCATGTCATCAAGACGCGGTATGGGAAACCGATACTTGATTGTGATTTTGTTGATGGCCCTACTATCAACACACATCCTCCATGTGCCATCCTTCTTAGGTGTAAGAAGGGCGGGCACGGCACACAGACTCATGCTCTCTCGAATGAAACCCTTCTCTAGGAGTTCGTCAATTTGCCTCTTCAACTCGGCGTGCTCCTTGGGGTTCATTCTGTAATGCGGGAGGTTTGGTAGAGTTGCCCCAGGGATTAAATCAATGGCATGCTGTATATCCCTCATAGGGGGAAGCTCATTCGGTAAATCATCAGGAAAGACATCATGAAACTCATGTACTACCTGAATGGCCTCAGTGGGTAACTCTACGCTAGTCTCTGGTACACTCTCCCTAGCCACAAGGGCGTATATCATCGAGTCCGCCTCCGTTTCACGTTCAAAGTCTTTGGCATTCAAAATATGGAGCGGTTTGGACTTGGACTTCGACTCCACTTCTTTTGGGCCGCTCACACTACTTTGTGTGGTGAACTCTTTTCCAGTTGTATTCTTAGGTGGTAGAGTATTTAACTTGACCTTCTTGCCCTCAAACCAGAATGTACACACATTTGAACAACCAAATATGGTAACATCCCTGTCATAGAGCCACGGCCTACCCAAAATGATATGGCCCACATCCATAGGAACAACATCACACCAAATTGTGTCTTTATAAGATCTGAACTGAATAGGGACAAGACAGCGGTGCGAGACTAGAATGGATGTCTCATCAACCCAGGAGACTCTATAGGGCTGAGGATGGGCTTCCAGCTTCAAGCCCAAACGACTCACAATGCTAGTCGATGCCACGTTGGCACAACTACCACTATCCACGATCATCTTACAGTTCTTTTCCCCACATTTTGCATAAGTGTAGAAGATTTGTTTGCAGGCGCGCAGTCATCAGTGTTCTTGGCTTGAGCTAGGGCGCAACGCACAATTGCGAGGGTCACAGACTCTTGTGCTCCCTCTTCCTCATCACTAGGGGTTCCGACTGGCTCATATTCCTCCTCCTCACTATCACTCTCTGGGGGCACTACTTCTACTTGTCCATCAATAAGTACTTTGGTGCCCTCTCTCGTGCCGCACTGGTAAGCGAAATGACCAAACCCCTGACACCTAAAACACCTAGTGGCCCCACTTCCACGTGAACTAGACCCGACAATCTCTTTACCCTTATCATCCTTAGGTCTGGGCTGAACATTAGGGGAAGGTTTGTGTTGGAATCTCGTGTTAGGTTTAGCCCCAAAGGGGTTGGCCTTAGCACCGGATTCGCGAAAGTCAAACCGCCTTCCCACAGATGCTTTAAGGTATTGCTCGACATCTAACACTACTTGGTACAACTGTTCGATAGTGTCTATGTCTTTGGCGAGCAATTCTCTCCTAATGTCAGGACGGAGGCCCGTTTTAAAACGAGCAAGGGTGAGTACGGGGTCCTCATCAACCTCATAGCGAGTCAAGTACTCTTCAAATTTTTCAATATAGTCAGCAACACTCATGGAACCCTGTCGAAGAGACTGCCATTCCTCAATCAACCGCAGGCGATAAGAGAAAGGAAGGTACTTCTCTTTCAGCGTTTCTTTCATTTCTCCCCAATGGACTATTGAGAGTTCCCTCGCTTTTTTTTGCTCAACCGTCGCCCAAAACCTCTTTGCTTGACCCACAAGTTTCATCTTGGCAAATCGGACTCGTCGAGCATCCGACATATCATACCACTCAAAATAATGGTCCATATCCGCCAACCAATCTAAAAAAGCTTTAGGGTCTAAGTGGCCATCAAAAGTAGGGGCATCTACTCTAACTCCCTTGAAGAGTTGCGCATCTGGGTCATATTGGTCATGATGTCCCTCACGGGGTGGGTGCACAGGTGCGCGCCCATGACCAACTCCTTGGCCGCCTCCATTCCTTGGTCTAATCTCCTGACCACCTGCTTGAGAATGGGCATCTTCCTCAATGGTGGGGTTTGCCCTGAGGGAGGCCTCTATTTGAGTAACGCGATCATCAAATTGGTTAAGGCGTTGATCCATGCGTTGTTCCAAGCGCTTAGACATAAACTCAAACTGCAGGGTTAACTTGGCCAATGATTCTTGTAGTTGCTCCATGTTTAGAGTAGGGTGCAAACCAAAACCGCGACCCGTTCGTGTGGGCATACACAAGCTAACTCAACCTAAGGACCTACTATGACAACTATATGCATCTTTAAAAAAAAAAAAAAATAAATAAATAAATAAATAACTAAATGACCCTATGAGACTCTATATGAAGGCGATTACACACCGCTACTAAAATTCAGCTATATATGATGGACTGAATGCATGACGGACTCAAATAAACTAAATCCTAAATATGTGGTGAATTCCCCTACAAGAACCCTAGGCTCTGATACCAAATTTGATGCAGGACATGGAAAATTAAATATGATATGCAAGATTTCAGGCTTAGATCTTACCAATTCAGAAACAATCACACAAATTCCACGTCCCACATGAAAATCCAAACATTCAATTAAAAAGGGGAATCTATGCGGGTCCAGCCGACACAGGCTAGGACTGGACCAATAAAAATTATAAACTAAACGATGTCAAAGGGAAATAAAATCAACTACTCATGCATAAAAATCAGTCCCTAATCCAAAGATTCCCTAATTTCAATTCAAGGAACCCTAAGGTGATAAAAAGGGGCAAATCAATTAGGGATCATGTAATCTAGGGTTAGGATTCATGAAAAATGGCTATGAGAGGATAAAAGAGGATAAAAACCTGAGCCAAAAGATGATCCCGCGTGTAGACAACAACAATGGCCCAGACGGACGTGCGTGTTTCCCGGCCGCACGTGTAGGGCCCACTATTCAGAAAAAGGCCACCTTGGCCCTGATCGGCCAGGGATGGACTCCAAAACCCCCAAATCTCAGCTCGATCCGATGTACGGTTTGTGCGTGGTGCTCCGCCGAAGTTTCAGCTCGCCTGCGGGCCGAAATCTGGAAACCTGCTGCAATGAAGAAATCTGATGCAACAAAAGGACAAATTCGAATTACGGATGGTGGGGGAAGATGGAAAAAAAGATGATGGAAGATGGGGGTGAATTGGGATCGATGTGGCTTCGCACCACGGTAGTTAGCCCTTCGAAAAGGGAGGATTTAGCCCTTCGAAAAGGAAGGGCTTCGCACCCGCTTTTGAATTCTTCCACAACTCACGAAGAGAGCAGAAAAATAAAGCAAGAATTTTTTATTAACTTCAATGAATCAAAAGAACTACAAGGGGTGCCTATTTATAGGGAGAACCCTATACCCAAAAACTCGCACCATGTGCGACACCTATTACTTGGTGATGAAGTAAACTAAAATAAAAACCAAACACAGAAATCTAAAATGTTCACAATGTTCTAAATAATAACAATAAGCAAAACCTAAAAAATGAAATCAATCCGACGAGTAGGCCACGATCATGAGATCCCATGATGGGCTTTTCTTGACTATCGGGCCCACTTTTCTGAACCAAAACTTATCTTCTAGCTAGGGGGCCCTCCCTGGACGTCATCATCGAGCCAGATCGATGATGGGATCCTCCTTTTGCGTACGTACGTGCGTAGGGGTGGTGGTGCGCGGCCGTGCGTGTGCACGATGTCCTCATCAGGGTGGGATGGGATTAAAATTAATTTTATAGGCTTTGGAAACTGAGCCTTGTGTTGGAAAGTGTGAGATAGGATTTGTGGGTTTGGAAAGTTATGAGACACAAAAGTTAGGTTTTGTGCTCATATGTGTGTGAAATGGTGAGGCCAAGAGGAGTAAGAGATGGGTTTAGAGGAGCAATGGTGGAGGGGTGGAAGGAGTTCACAATTGTCAAGCACAACTCCAACTTGTCAAGCATTCTACACATTTGATAACAAAAGGAGCTTCATGCATTTCATTTAACCCAAAATCGTCAAAATACATGGGATGTAGCCTTACATGGACCATGACAGAAGATGCATGTGAGCTAATACAATTAAGGCTTTAAACACTAAAACATACTACCAAACTACAACACTACGAAGCCTCTCAACATGAACACGAACATAACCTAAAGCAGTAACCGAAACAAGTTGCAAGACAACGGCATGGATGACTAGGCATCCGAGTCTGGCGACAGAGGGGCACCCTTTCTCTTTCCCATGAGAGAGAATGGAGGAAATCGAGAAAATGGCCGTAATAACCTCAAATAGAGCCATGGAAAAGTGAAGAAAAGGGAGAAAAGGGTTGGAGTCTTTAGGTCTCCACGGATTTGTACCTCCAAAGGGTGTGTCAAGGCTCAAATGACAAGGGTTGAAGCAGGAAAATGAAGAGATGGGATGGGTTAGGAGGTTTACACGAATTTGAGCCTCAAATGGGGGGTTTAAGAGCTCAAATGAGAGAGAATGGAGAGGGTAGGCAGAAAGGGAGATGGGTTTACAGCAGGGTAGTGGAGAGGGTGCACGAAAATGGAAGAGAGAACGTTTGGTGGGGCGGTTTGAGCGAGAAATCTGAACTTTTTGGAAGAAACGAAACCTTGGAGGGGTGGTTTGTGAAGGAGGGGCGACCTAGGAGATGTTTAAAGGAAAATCCCGTGCACAAGTGGGCCACACAACACCTCCCACACGATCGGCCCGTCGGCCCCGCCCGGCCTGGCCCGTTTGGCGGCGAGGCCTCGCCAAACCGGCGAGGTCCTCGCCGACCTCTGGAGGTTCCGGCGAGGTCCTCCTGCCCCCTAGTCCCAAATGCATGTGGGTCCCACCCTGAGTTCCCCTGGAAGTGCCCGATTTGGGCCCCACCTCCGTTTTGAGCCTATTCGGGCCATTTTGGATACTATCTGATGTAACTTCGCATTTAGCGATTTCTAAAGGCTGGGATGGGGTCATTTGAAATCTGGACCCGTCGTTTGACGGTCTAGAAGTGATCCGGGGTCACCTCATGCGATCACGGAGGTATACGGACTCGATCTCGACGATCGTTTTCGGTGAACTTCGTCAATTGGCGAAACCGGAACTCCTATGACTGTTTCTACATTTTCTCGCACCCACCTAAATTGAATTTGCGTCAGCGTACGTTGTGTGACCATAACCCAGGTCCGGTTTAATCCAAATCATGCACCAATACCATCTTGTAATGCCCTGAAAATTGGGGGTTAAGCATAAACTCAACTCCCGAGTTCCAACGCATCACTTATGCAACATAAAGAATGATGATTGAATGTTGTTCGTATTAATGCCTTAAAGATGAATGGGATTAAGCCAAAACAACATTTCATACTCCAGAGACAATTAAATTACGCAAGCGGAAGACTATGATAGATATATAAAATATATAAACTGTTGTAAGTCTCCAGAGTGTGAACATGTTACCAGGTTAAATATATCAATGTATACTCCAAAAATGGACAAAATGAATATACAAGGGTGTTCCAAAAGAGCAAACTAAAGTGCAATGGCATCTAATCAGCAACCCTGTAACCCCGTTGATCAGAAGATGGTCTACATAGACCCGCCTGATAGCTGCATAAAGGAGAAACCCTCCTCATCATCATAAAAGTCCAGCTCCACTTCGCAAGCATCGCCATCATCTGAAACTCAAACAGGGTCTGGTTGGTGTGTACAACACCGTCCCGTAACGTGGGAGTGAGTGATCAACTCAGTGGAACAATAAAGCAGAGGTTAACATGTTATCAATTCAGTCAAGCAGTAATGATAAAGCAGTAAATCACACATTCCTAAGTACTCTTCTTAATGCAGGAATGGTATGAATGTATGATGCAAGACCTCGCCTACGCTCCCTCAGCGACTTCATCTCACGTTCACGCATGAACAACACTGTCTCAGTGCTTGACCTGCTACGCCTGAACGCACGCGTAATGCGGTGCATGCATATGATTACCAAGTTCTTATTAGTCCTTTTCATTCAGCAGGATTGGGAAACTAAGGTATCTCCCTTATATCAATACCCAAACAATGATCCATTCTAGGGTCGTCAGTCCTAGTAAATCTCATACGATGTTGCGATTCTAGATCGCTGCAAAAGGCTCGTCACCAAATCAGTACAGGCCTAGTGTATACTCTAATTACTACGGAAAGGCTCATTGCCTCTACGCAGGTTCAGAGTATGCTCGAGGTCACTACAAAGGGCTCGTCACCAAATCAGTGTAGGCCGACAGCTCGAATGCAGTGTCCCATACCACCGTATTCGGCTCACGAGTCTGGGTTGCTCACTGGTCACTACGGGGAGGCTCGTCGCCCCAGCGTAGGCCGACAGCTCGACCACGGTGTCCCATACTACCATGCCCGGCTCATGAGTCTTAGCGGATCGAGGTACTAAGGTTAACGGGGTGTCCACTGGTGAGTTTGGTACCTTACGTTCAAGCAGTAGCGTCCAAACATGGTGAACATACATCGGGTCAATCGGGTTACTTGACGAGCTCGACTAGCACGAGCACACATCAAGTGAATCAACATGAAGTGCGTAAGCACTCCGTGTGGCCTAACCACTGGCGACAACCAAAGTACGGCTCGGATTCGTCGAACACATCCTGTGTGGCAAAACAACATCATCCACCAATCTAGGATCTGTTACCGATTGCTTGGACTATACAATAGCCCCAATCACATTCAATTTCAACAAAAATATCCTAGAAGATAGTTAAAGCAGTAATGGATCAAGATTTCAAATCAGACAATCAAAGGTCCGATATTGTCCGCTTTAGGGCTGTCAGGGCTGTTGCACGGAATTGTTACGCCACTCCCCCATCACCCTTCACGGCTTTGTTTTTGCATTTTATGGAATATAACTTAAACATGGATTTATACATATGCATTACGTAGATAAACAGACACTATAATATACGGTACATGGAGGAAATCATACACATAGTTAAAGTAGTTGAGAATCATATCTCAACACCCTTATACATTGCAATTTACTAACTACTTACTCATTCAGACAATTTTACAAACACTTAGACTACACCTTCCAACCTACCTGTAATATGCTAGTTAAAACACATGTCGTAGCGAATCCTTTCACAAAGGAGTTGCCACATGAACCACGATCATGCATTCACGACCAATAGTCATGGCAAGCATAAATCATAGTTCCATATTCATTCGAACATTTCTACAAACACTTAGGCTACACGTTATAACATACACAACGTATGTTGGGATAACAGGTATTAGGCTAATCCGTTCACCCAGAAGTTGATACACATGCATCTAGCATACATAGACAGCAATTAATCATGGCAAGCACAAATCCGTATTTCATACGTATACGGTATTTTCTACAAATACGAGGAATACAGTATATTCAATATAGTTAACGTATATCTGAAAAACGAAACGGACAGCACTTTGTACATGTGCAATAGCATCCACGTCAGTAATAGATCATTAACTGAAATTGAAAGCCTTGAAAACCATAACCTATACGTTTAAAGTCCGCACCTTACGCCGATAAACGCGTAACGGAGTCGTTTTAGACGTTAAGTCTTTGTCAACGGCGGATTTGCAACCTATAGCATGAACTAGGTTAACTATTTCATCATTTCAACTAGTGGAAACCCTAGAACAGATTAAGGGTTAAATTTCTTACCTAAGAACGGGATCGGTATCGCCGGTAGAGCGGTACGGAAGAGCTGATTCAGCCCGTGGAAGGATGGGATTGAATCCCAGGGATGAACTCCAACTCTCTCTCTCTCTCTCTCTCTCTCTCTCTCTCTCTCTCTCTCTTTCCTCTCTTCTTCTTTCTAGGATTTCCCAAATTCGTATGGGATGAGAGAGTGAGGGCTTAAGGCCCTTATATAGGCCTAAAACTGATGCAAATGGCCCCAAGGCCAAGGTATACTTAGGTTATAGCCAAAGTGCGTCTATTTCAGCTCAACGGAGCACTTCCGGAGCCCCCCCTTGAGCCAAAGGTCGGACTTAAGCTCCCTGACCATGGATCTATGTCAAGTTAAGTTTTTGTTCCAATCGGGTTTCCAGATTGCATGTGGCGGACCAGTTTCAGTTCAACGGTCACCGAAACTCGATCAGGGCCACAAGTACACTGACCTGTGTATGAAATTTCTCCTGATCCGAGGGTGTATTTGGGTCAGATTCTGACGGTCTGATTGCTTATATTCGGCCCGCAAGTGACAAGTCTCAGATTACTTAAATGAAATGTAATTTCTAAAGAAAACCACATTTTCTCACACTCTTCGCTCCGGGCTCAAACGAATAGCCCCGAGACACTATCTAGAGTTGATTTCCAAGATGGTTGTCAAGCCCAGCAAGGCGGTCCTAATTATATAATTTCGTAGCAATCGGACTTTCGATGTGCGGTCTAGATCCGATACGGAGTTTCAATGCACTCCCGAGAGTAACTGGGTAGTGAGATTGATCCTAGATTTCAGGGTAACCTAGCGTCGATGATTCTACAAGTTTTGGGTCTTGCAGATCGTATTTAAAGTGATTTAAGCGGATTTCACAGCTAATCTAGTTTAGCACTTAGTTAAACTTGTTTAATTTCTAAAGTATTTGAGGTTTGAGAGGTTCATAAGGGGTTAGGATCTATCCCTTGCCTAAGAACATCTAACTCCAGGTTGGCAAAAATCTGGGGCGTTACACTAAATGTGGATGTCTCTTTCCTCTATGCCTTTCTATACTTCTTCAGCTTAAACCAATAAATGATTTGTTTTGTTTTTTCTGTTCAGAATAATTGCCAATTGTAGCACAATATGCTTGGACATCCAAATTCCAAAACTTTTTCGATGTTGTTCAATTATGGATTGACGAATAAATCTGCTGGTGTGAAAAATTGTGTTTCTTTTGATTGTAGTACTTGTAAGTTTGGGAAAAGTAAGACCCTTTCCTTTCCTTCATGCACTACATTAAGTTCAAAATGTTTTGATTTAATACATAGTGATGTATGGGGAATTGCTCCTATTATCTCTCATGCCCGTTACAAGTATATTGTTGATTTTAGTCATTTTACTTGGTTTACTTCTTGCATTCGAAGTCCAAAGTTTTTTTATGTGTTTAAGATGTTTTTAGTCTATGTCGAAAATTAGTTTTCTACCTGCATTAAAATTCTCCATTCAGACTAGGAGGGATGTGTGTCAGCAAAATTTCAAACATTTTTGCAACAAAAGCAAATAATCTCTCAACGAACATATCCGTATACCCCTCAACAAAACAGTGTCTCTAAAAGAAAAAATAGACATCTTCTTGATGTAACTCGGTCTCTTTTGCTTACATCTTTCGTTCCTCCCCGTTTTTGGTCTGAGGCACTTCAATTGTTGTTCATCTTATAAATAGGTGACCCTCCATCAACAATCAAACCCCGCATTTCCACCCGTACAACACAACCCCATCTTATGATCATCTTCATACTTTTGGTTGTATTTGTTTTGTTCATTTACCTTCTTCTGAACGCACCGAACTCACTGCTTAGTCTTCCAAATGTGCTTTCCTTGGATACGTACCCCACCACAAAGGATTCATTTGCTATGATCCTCAAATTTGTCGTATCCGGATTTCTAGAAATGATGTTTTTTTATAGAATCGGTATTTTTTCAACTACATCTTGAGCCTCTTGATTCTATGTCTACCATCTCCTTGCCTGGTTTTTCCAACATAACAACATTTACTTGGCTTAACCCTAATTTTGTGTATCAAATGTGGAAGAAAGACAACTACAAGACAAGGTCCCTCAAAATCTCTTGTTTGCATCTGACCCAAGCCAACCCTCTTGCATCACTTCTTGCGATTGTCTAAGCCTCCTGACCGATATGGTTTTACCCATACTACCTTAATGGCTACATTGTCTTCTACTTCTATTCCCAAGTACTCTCAGGCTATGCAACATGAATGTTGGAGACAAGCCATGCAGGATGAATTGTAGGCCAAGGTGTACCGCTGTGGTAACGGTGAGTGCAACAGTGCCCATAGTTACCAATACGGTTACGGGCCATATTGGTTGTTACGACCCAGTAACGGCCGATACGCCCCCTGTAACGGTCAGAAAATTTTTGTATTAAAAAAATATATATTAACTCCAAAAAATTCCAAATATTCCAAATATGCATTCATTTATAATTTTGAACGTGTTTATGGTGGTTTAACGGTCCACTCTTTGGTGAAAAAGTTGTATGGATGGTTTGATGAATTTATGAATCTGACAGCTTGGAATTGACAACAAAACTCATAGATTTAATTTTCCAAATATCTAATACTAATTATAGATATATTAGAATGAATTTAATATCAAAATATCTCTCATGGGTAGGTGTTTGCTAATTTTTAAAAATTAACCAAAAATAGTCCAAAATTACAAAAAATAAAAAAATAATAAAAATAAATAAAAAAAATCAGTTGCATAATCTATAAAATGCACATTCATATGTTCTAATTTGAATAACGCATCATATTCAACCATAACAACATAGATTTAAATTTATACCCTTTTTTTTTTTTTTTTGAAGATGTTCTGAAATTCAAGTTAAGAGTTGTCGAAATATGCAATAGAATAGTCTAGGAAAGAATTTGGAAGAGATCAGTGCAAAAAAAATAATAATAATGAGAAAAAAGGTAACTTAAAAAAAAAATGCACATTCATATGTTCTAATTTGAATAACGCATCATATTCAACCATAACAACATAGATTTAAATTTAGACCTTTTTTTTTTTGAAGATTTTCTGAAATTCAAGTTAAGAGTTGTCGAAATTTGCAATAGAATAGTCTAGGAAAGAATTTGGAAGAGATAAGTGCAAAAAAAATAATAATGAGAAAAAAAACGTAACTTTAAAAAAAAAAAAAAAAAACAAAAAAAAAAACAAAAAACAAAACTGGTCATTTATGACTGTTACGGGTCAGTAACGACTATTATGGGCGTAATGGCCGATCCCGGCAAAAAACTGAGGGGTCACCGTTTCAACTCCTGTATCGTGTAACGTATCGGTCGTAACCGTTATGTATTGGCCGTTACCGTTACGTATCGGCCGTTACGGTCGATATGTAACCGATTTCGTACACCTTGTTGCAAGCTCTTGAAAGGAATCACACTTGTAATATTGTACAAGGTCCCACATCTATGAAAACGATTGGATGTAAGTGGGTTTATCCTATTAAACTCAAACCTTATGGATCTTTGGACCGTTATAAAACTCGTCTTGTCACTTTAGGAAATCTATAGGAATACAAGATTGACTATGAAGAAACATTTACACCAATGGCAAAAATGAATACCGTTCGTATTATTCTCGTCATTGTCGCATCAGTCCTGGCCGCTATCCAGATGAATGTCAAAAACGCTTTTCTTCATAGTGACCTTAAGGAGGTCTATATGCGCTTACCCCAAGGAGTACGCTCTACTTCTCGCCATACTATGTGTCGATTACGACGTTCCCTTTATGGTCTCAAACAAGCTCCACGTGCTTGGTTTGAGAAATTCAGAAGCTCTCTTCGTGACATTGGTTTTACTCAGAATACTTGTGATGCATCGTTGTTCCTTCATCAAACTTCTATTGGCCTTAATGCTCTCCTTGTCTACATTGATGATATTCTCATCGCTGGTACTGATTCCAACATGATAAAGCATCTTCAACCTTCCCTCCATGCATCATTTCATATGAAGGATTTGGGTCCGCTCACTTCCTTAGACTGGAGGTTCATCAATCTTCTAGAGGATTGTTTCTCAATCAACACGAATATACTAAGGATCCCCTTAAACTTGCCAATCTTCAGCATTCTACTCCAGTTGACGCACCTCTTGAATTAAATGTCAAGTTGATCAAAGACGACGGTGATCTTCTCCCTGATCCTACCTTATATCGACGACTTGTTGGAAGTTTAGTTTATTTAACTATCACAAGTCTTGATATATCTTATGTTGTCAACTTGTTTAGTCAATTTATAAGTGCTCCTCGACATCTTCACTTAGCAGCAGTCAAACGCTTCATTTGATGCCTTCTTGGCACAACCCAAAGGGTTTTATATTTTCCCACAGCTAATAATCTTACCCTACATGCATATTCTGATACTGATTGGCTGGTTGCCCCAACATGCATCCATCAACCACTGGCTAGTGCATGTACCTTGGCAAGGCATTAATTTCCTGGAAATGTAAGAAGCGGGATAGGGTATCAAAATCTTCTACTGAAGCAAAGTATCGAGCTATGTCATTTGCTTGTTCTAAAATCCTTTGGGTCTATGGACTTGTAACGTCTTGGAAAATTTCGTACAAAGACCCGAGTACCACCTCAGGCAGAAATCGCTCAAGATCAAATCCTTTAGGAATTAGACAAAAGTAACTAAGTGCTAAACTAGATTAGCTACGAAATCCGCTTGATCCACTTTAAATACGATCTGCAAGACCCAAAACTTGTAGAATCAGTGACGCTAGGTTACCCTAAAATCTAGGATCAATCTCATTACTCAGCTGCTCTCGGGAGCACATTGAAACTCCGTATCGGATCTGGACCGCACATCGAAAGTCCGAATAATACGAAGTTATAGAATTAGGACCGCCTTGCTGCGCTTGACAACCATCTCGGAAATCAAAACCAGATAGTGTCCTGGGGCTATTCGCTTAAGCCCGGAGTGAAGTGTGTGAGAAAACGTGGTTTTCTTTAGAAATTAAATATAATTTAAGTAATCTGAGACTTGTAACTTGCGGGCCTGATATAAGTAATCTAACCGTCAGAATCTGACCCAAATACACCCTCGGATCAGGAGAAATTTCATACACATGGCAGTGTACTTGTAACCCTGATCGAGTTTCGGTGACCGTTGAACTGAAATTGGCCCGCCACGTGTGATCTGGGAACCCGACTGGAACGAAAACTTAACTCGACCTAGATCCATAGTCAGGGAGCTTAAGTCCGACCTTTGGCTCAAGGGGGGGCTCCGAAAGTGCTCCGTTGAGACGGAACAGTCTCCCTTTGGACATAACCTAAGTATACCTTGACCCTGGGGCCATTTCCATCAAGTTTAGGCCTATATAAGGACCTTAAACCCTCTCTCATTCACTCCATACGAATTTGAGAAAACCCTAGGAGAGAGAAGAGAGTAAAGAGAGAGAAAGTGTGAGAGAAGTGGGAGGAGATTCCTGTTGTCCTATCCTACCAGTCCACGTGCCTGATCATCACTACCGTATCGCTTTTCCAGCGATTCTGATTCCGTTTTCGGGTAAGAAAACCTAACCCTAATCAGTTCTAGAGATTCAATTAGTGGAAGTGATGAAATAGCTAACCTATTTCATGCCATAGGTTGTCGTTCTACCGTTGTTAAAGACCTGGTGTTTAAGCTGACTCCGTTACACGTTTATCGGCGTAAGGTGCAGACTATAGACACTTAGGTTATGGTTTTCAACGCTTTCAATGGTGGATAATGATAGATTCATGATCTGGGTGTTATTTCACATGCAAAATGCGATGTTCGTTTTGTGATTCAGTTATGTATGCAAATTATGGCGTGTAGTGTATTCTGTATAATTGTAGAAAATACCGTATACGTAAAAATATGAAAGTGTGTTTGTCATAATTAATTACTGTGGGTATATGCTAGGTATGTGTATAATACTTACTCGGCGAAAGAATTCGCCCTACTACATGTTTTAGCCAATATGCGTTATGTATGTTAATAAGTGTATTCTAAGTGTTTGTGAAAATGCTTATATGAGTAAAGTACTTAGATGATAGTGCTTAGGGTAGGTGTTGAGATAGGATTCTCAACTACCTTAGAGATGTGTATGATTTCCTCTATGCAAGTAGTTTAATTTAATCGCTTATTTATGAAATGTATGTGGTTGTATTTCCTGCTTACATTGTGCTTTATAACATGCTTGTTAACATGTTTGAATTACTTTGTTAATTCTGCTTTGACTACTCCATATGTTTTCTGGGTAAGGACTGAATGTGATTGGGGCTATGTTATAGTCCAGGCAATCGGTAACAGGCTTGAAGTCGTGGCTGAGATTCTTTCGCCACGTAGGACGTGTTTGACGAACCCGAGTCGTACTAAAGTTGTCGGCAGTGGTTAGGCCACACAGAGAGCTTATGCACTTCATGTCGATCAACTTTGGGTACGCTCATGCTAGTCGAGCCGTCAAGTAACCCGATGTGCCGATGTATGTTCACCATGTATGGACGCTACTGCTTGAACCTAAGGTACCAAACTCACCGGTGAAATCCCGTTACACTTGGTACCTCGATCCGCTAAGACTCATGAGCCGTACATGGTGGTATTGAACACCGTGGTCGAGCTGTCGGCCTACGCTGGGGCGACGAGCCTCCCCGTAGTGACCAGTGAGCAACCCAGACTCGTGAGCCGAATACGGTGGTATGAGACACTGTATTCGAGCTGTCGGCCTACACTGATTGGTGACGAGCCCTTTGTAGTGACCTCGAGCATACTCTGATTCTATGTGGAGGCGACAACCCTTCCGTAGCGTCTAGAGTATACACTAGGCTTGTACTGATTTGGCGACGAGCCCTTTGCAGCGACCTAGAACCGCATCATCGTATGAGATTTACTAGGACTGACGACCCTAGAATGGATCCTTGTTTGGGAATGATATAAGGGAGGTACCTTAGTTTCCCAATCCTATTGTATGAAAAGGACTAATAAGAACTTGGTAATCATATGCATGTATTGCATTACATGTGCGTTCAGGAGTAGCAGGTCAAGCACTGAGGCAGTGTTGTTCATGCGCGAACGTGAGATGAAGTCGCTGAGGGAGCGTAGGCGAGGGCATGCATCATACATTCATATCATTCTTGCATTAACAAGAGTACTTAGGGATGTGTGATTTACTGCTTTATCATTAATGCTTGATTGAATTGATAACATGTTAACCTTTGCTTTATTGTTCCACTGAGTTGATCACTCACTCTCACGTTACGGGACGGTGTTTTAAACACCAACCAGACTCTGTCTTGATTTCAGATGACGACGTGACTCCTGAGGCGGAGCCTGACTACTACGATGACCAGGACGAATACTCTTATATGCAGTTCTCCGATGGCTTCGCTTAGGCTATCTGGATTGACGGGGCTACAAGGATTATCATTATAGTTGTATCATTTTGACATTTTGATTTTTGAGACTATGACATGTACAGTGACTCAGTGTGGTATTCATACTCTAGAGACCGATCGTGATCTTTTGACTTATATACGTGTATTTATGTCTTTCAGTCTTCCGCTTGCGTTTTACAACTTGATCTGGAGTATGAATTACTGATTTGGTATAATCCCACTCATGATTAATGCACCAACACAGACAACATTGAATCATAAGCATATATGTTGCATAAGTGATGTTTTGGAACTCGGGAGTTGAGTTGCTACTCGACCCCCGATTTTCAGGGCGTTACAGGACTTCTAGCTGATCTAAGCTTTGTTCAACCTCATCCTAGGCCATGTTGATAATACCAGTGCCGTAAATTGTAGAGAATCCAATGTTTCATGAGCGTACAAAACACATCGAAGTTGATTGTCACTTCATTCGTGGTGAATATAAGCGTCAGGTCATCAGCCTCCCTCATGTCTCCACCAACCTTCAAATCATTAATATCCTCACAAAATGACTGCCTCAACCATGCTATCAATTCCTCAGTTCCAAATTAATGTTATTTGATTCTTCCGCGTCAATTTGAGGGGGGGGGGGGGGAGTTCAATTGAGTGACCACACTCTCAAAACGTAGATACCATTCAATCATGTGTCATACTTAGATTGTCTGTTTTAGGAATAGAATTAGTCTCCTTCATTATCCCTTAAATTAGAGATTGTAATCACCCAAAATTATGGGTCAACATATACCATGTATATCATTCTGTAATTTATTTAAGAGGATGGAATCTCACAATGAGGACCACCTGAATTGAATCAAAACTTAATTTCAAGATTTCAGCGATTCAGATTTCTGTAGAAATATCACATAGCATGCTGGATCAATCTACTTTGTCCACACTAAAAATAGGAATAGGGAGAGAGGATCCCCTTGTCTTAACACTCTAGAACTTTTAACGAATCCCAGAGGTATCCCATTAAAGAGAATAGAGAATTTGGCTGACAAAGTGCAGCCATCAAACCACTTGATCCATTTTCTGCCAAAATTCAACCAATCACGAGGGTTGATGATCACAAACAAGGCAACCAACGAAAGCAATCGGCCCTCAAGTCCATATGTCCCATACATGAGAGGTAATGATCACGAACACTCCATCTCCTTCTCATGCATGGACCATCACAAAGGCCTGGCACAACAAAAAGAAAAGAAAACCTAAACTTTTTTAAAAGATTATTAATACAAAAGAGATGAAAGAGACCAAAAAATAAAAGAAGAAAAAAGAATTATGGGATGGAAGGGAGAAAGATCGATTAGATCAACAGCAAGAATGCTCTAATACCATGTAGAATCATGGATTAAAGAGAGAAGAGAAGAAGAAAAAAGAGAGGGAGAAAAGAGGAAAAAGAGTTACGGTTGGATGTCCCTACTCTTCCCCTTTATATTAATAATAAAAACCAAAAAGCACAAAAATACCCTCACTAATAATGTTCATATTCCAAACAAGTCTTGAACCAATGTCCTAATCCAATATAAACAATAAATATAAAAGAGAAAGAAGCTAGGTGGGCCATACAACAGGACAACCCACATCCACATCCATTAGATGGGCCATACAGCTGTATAGCCCACATCCTCGTGCGTTAACAGGAACCTATCATTCATTTTTGGCCTTATGACATTACTTCATTGCATTAAAAGCATCCCCTCAACAAGAAAAATAAAATAAAAAATCAGAGTCTATGACTCATCTGCAATAGGACTCCGGAATCTCATAGCAAATGAAAGGCTGTAATACCTCCTTTTATACAATCCTTGTCCTCATATGATATTAAACCAGAGCATGTTACATCTTCCATGTGAACCTCAGAGGGAATCCAGTTGATTCAGCCATTCCCATAACTGGGCATCATATGCTAGTATGAAGAATATCACTTATGGATAAACCTATGATTCATTTTTGGACTACGACACTAATTCTGTTGTGTCTACCACCAATCCTTCCATTTTGCTACAAGTTCAATGCTTATTGCATCTAAACATATGACAGGTAGGAAAAGCATTCAGTATGATGTATCATCAGCAGCATCTGCAATGTCAGGCACACATCTCAAAGCTACTGAAAGGATGCAAGGTCTACAAGCTCCACATCTCTGCAACATCATTAAATAGACTGTTGTAATATTTGCAGAATTATAAGTATAAACCTTCGCTTTATAGCTTACCTGATCCATTGGATCCGTCAACTCAGAGAATGCATTGGCAAGTTCACGGCCACAAATAAATAGTTCAAACCGCTCTGTCAAGCCTGCATGGCTACAATGGAAGGATTGAAATTAGATGTTAGGTGAGCCACTTTGAAAGTCTTATAGGTCATGAGGTATTACCCAATTTAGTGCTGAAAATTCTCACTTTATATGCATATGATATGATACAACTTCAAAGGGATTATCAGGTCCTGAGCCTCATAAAATGTACTTTGAGGCTCATCATTCAGTAATCTGGACCATTGATCTGATCATATCCATCATGGATGGGCAATGCCCAAAAGATCTCCCAGATAGGAACATGCTAACCCTTCAATCAGTGTCCCGCAAACAGATGGCTAAAAAAATACAGCAATAGTCCAAATTTGACGGAAAATATGCAAACATCTAACTGTTACAATCCTCCCATCTGGGAGACTTTTTGGGGCACCCCACATTCACGGTGGGGCTCCTCAGATAAACATTCTGGATCACTAAATCAAGGGGCCCAAATTTACGAAATTCTGCACCTCTGCAAACTATACTTGAGGCTTGGACCTAACAACCTTTCCACTTTATCATAACACCACCAATATGTGGAAAACCAATGAAAACACATGTTTGGTAGATGTTAGCACGTATCTAGACTCAACACATTTTGGTTATAAAATGAAATAAGGATCCTCCAATTAGAGAATTATATGAACATCAAGCTGAGGACATGGACAGCATCCTCAAGACTTGGGTTAGGCAATTGGGCTCATGCATCCATGTTCCAGACTGTTGTTCTGATAGACCCTGCTGTCAGTGATGAAATACCCAAAAATTCCCAGATCAGATCTTGCGGTCATCCAATATTTGTTCTTTTCATCACATATCAACTGTTGTCTTTCTTCATAATTGTCTGTCTGCTGGCCACTGATGGAAGGGTCAGGATTGTTGAATCCAGAGAATTTCCAGGCAATCCCTGCCCATGGTAGGGTCATCAGACTAATAGTTTGGACTTCTGATCCACTGACACACTTGTCCAAACTCAAGGTTCATGGATACTCTGCATATCCGCAGCTCAAGTTCATATAATTCCAGTCTATTAGATTGTATTGTTGTATTCAATGTTTTAAATATCGACGATATTGGCTGATATATCCCACGATATATCTTATATCCCATCTGTGCGATACAAAACGCACAGGTAGTACCGATATATCCCACATGTTCGATCCGGTGAGTATTTTCAATTTCTGGTCCCTTTTTTTTTATTGAAATTATGTTAAATCGGTGTTAAATGGTTACAAATCCATTGGTTCTTCATGTTTTGCATGAAAAATCAAGGAATTGGAGCTTTGATTTCGATATCCATTGGTTCTTCATGTTTTCCATGTTTTGTTTCAAAAATTTTCCACCAACTGTCAATTGAGACTAATTTCGAAGTATTTAGGAGTATTTGATAAAATAATCATCGCATACACTCTAATTTTGAATTCGAGTATAGGTGGTTTGATTTGGGAAATTTCAAAATTTCCCCAATTTATCCCAAATTACTTGCAATGTTGCACTCCAAACATGAAATTACGTATGTATGAGGGCTGATTTACTGATTTGTTAAGTCCTCGCCAATTTTTGGAAAATAAAAATCATTTTTTAATTAAAAAATATTTTTTTAAAAAAAATTCCCTTCCACCAGCTGTCATTTGAGACTAATTTCGAAGTATTTAGGAGTGTTTGATGAAATGATCATCACAAACACTCTAAATGTTATGCATTCAATTTAAATATAGTTGTATTAGTTCAAACAGACAACGCAGAGCTTAGGACCCTATACAAAGGAAACCTATTATGTGCCCTTCTTTTTTGAGATTTTATGATTTAAAAGTATGTATTGACGTCTTTTTTGATAATCCCTAAAGTTTCATTGAAAATTTCAACAATTTTCCCAATGTTTCCCCATGTTTCCCAAAAAGTGCGATAAATTACACGATATAAATGATATATCCCGTGCGATAATCGATATGTATCTGTATCTAGTGTTCGAAATATCGGTATCGCGCAATGTATCGCACCCTTGGGATACAGATACATATTGGTTATCACATGGGATATATCGTTTGTATCGCATAATTTATCGCACTTTTTAGGAAACATGGGGAAACATTGGGAAAATAGTTGAATTTTTCAATGAAACTTTAGAGATTATTAAAAAAGACCTCAATACACTTTTAAATCATAAAATCCCAAAAAAGAAGGGCACATAATAGGTTTCTTTGTATAGGGTCCTAAGCTATGCGTTGTCTGATTGAACTAAGACAACTATATCCAGTATCCACCTCATCCATTTGTTTTTCCATATCATTTTAGGACATTATGCAAAAAATTAAGCAGATCCAATAATCAGGTAGACCATATCATAGGAAACAATGGTGATTGACCATTAGTGGGCCACAAAGGTTTTGGATCAAGCTGATAATTGTTTTTTCTCTTCATTCAAACTTATGTGAAGTTATCAGCAGATTTGATGCCTAAAAAAATATAGGGAAAATTAAGGTGCACCCTAAGAAGTTTTTAATGGTGCCATGTTCAGCTACCACAGTTTCCTTGAGTATAGTCCACCTGATAATTGCATCTTCTTAATTATTGGGATCATGCTATAAAATAATTTGAAAAAATGGATGGATAGAGTGGATACAAAATACACACGTCAAGTTGGACCCCACAATAGGGGTTGTATGGTCTTGGTGAGTCCGGGGTCTCACCTAATCCACTCAAATACACTATTACAGTACTAAGTAAACTTTGTTGGGCCCACTGCGAATGTACATGGTTTATCCACACTGGCCATCCGTTTTTCCAGATCATTTTAGGGGTTGAGCCCAAATTTGAAACAATAGGAATAATGATTTCCACTGTTGAAACCTTCCTAGGGCCTACAGTGATGTTTATTTTTCATCCAACCTGTTCATAAGATCACAAAGACGTGGATGAAGGAAAAGAACAAATATCAACTTGATCCAAAACTTCTTTGGCCCCCAAGGATTTTTTAACGGTAGACGTTCAATTCGCACTGTTTTCTGTGGTGTGGTCCACTTGAGCTTTGGATATGCCTCACCTTTTGGGCTAAAATCATAACATTATATGGTAAAATGGATGGACAGAGCGGATAAAATACATGAATTATAGTGGGCCCCACAGAGTTTACTCACTATGTCATCCGCTTCCCACCACACTGTAAAGACGTCGCAAACGCTCCTCCAGCTCGAGTTGTATAAACTGTTCAAAGTTAAATGGGCCCCACAGTAATGTATTTATTATATTTATATCGTTCATGCATTTGGAGAGGTCATTTTAGATCAAATGAGTAATATCCAAAGCTCAAGTAGACCACACCATAAATAGCAATGGGGACTAATTCTCACCGTTAAAACATTCGTGGGGCCCACCATAACGTTTATTTTTCATCCAATCCATTCATTAGGTCACACAAATGTGGATGAGGAAAAACAAATATCATATCGATCCAAAACTTTTGTGACCCCCCAAAAGGGTTTCAATGGTAGACGTTCAATCTTCCACTGCTGTTTTCAGTGTGGTCCACTTGATCTTTGGATCTGTCTTATTTTTTGGCTCAAGCTCGCCAAATGGACGAACGGTTTGTATATAACACATACCTCATGATGGGACCCACAGAACTTGGTGACGTCAACACACCAGTCAGTGGTGTGCAGTACACCACTCTATTCCAAAAAAAGGGCCGGACGCCTTTTTTTCTAAGCAGAGAGGGTTCCGGCCCCAAATTATCTCCCAAATCTTCAGATTTCGACGAAGATTCTCTAGATTTCGATGAGGATTTCCACCGATGTCGCCCAAATACTTGGATTCTTCATATTTTGACGGATTTCTCTCCCAAATCGGAGATTTTGTTTGCACTAACCTACGAAAGAAGCTTCGATTTGAATGGCCGACCAAATGGAAGCTTCCGATGATGACGATCTCTTGTACAGGTATCGAAATCCAGTTTCTTTGTTTTTTTTTTTTCGATTTTTTCGGATAATGATGTCGTCCGCATAATTTTTTTTTTTTTTTTTTTACTTTCTTGGTCTCTTTCGAAGGATATTGTCTCGCTGGACTGCGATACCGATAATATCGGCCGATAGTATCGATATTACGAACACTATCTATATCTCAAGGATGCGATACATAAATCAATACAGATATTTCGAACACTGGTTGAATTACTTGTATTTTGCATACAAGGTTAATGAAAGTTATATTAGTCATTTGTATTTTACAAATGGGCATTCTTCTGAAAATCATAAGTAACTTTTGTCACAGAAACCTAGACAATGTGGATCCTTCTTCTTCTTCTTTTTTGAAGGATAATAGATTGTTTTTTTAATTGAAAAGCCACTATGACAAGAGTCAAAGAGGAAAAGAATACAACCCGAGCATTACAAACTAAGCAAAGACTGTGTGGATCCTTTTAAGCATGAAGAATACCAGGGTCAACATATACAGGATCCAGAGATTCTATGATTCGAGTGCAACGCTTCTAGAGTTATCTTTTGATTTACTTCATGTCCATAACATGAAAAAAAGGTTTTGAGTCCTATCCTTTTCAATGTAAAGGTTTTATATAAAACATAAAATGTTATATTTATATAACGTACAATGCAATCTATTATAACCTTGTTTGCATATTAGGAACCTATTATCATATAAAAACATTCATCATCATAGTACCATCATTCCTACTATTTGGGGTCGCCTCTACAAATCTTCTTTAGTAATTATATACGAAATAGGAATTTTCATGGTTATCTTTCTTGCTTGTCAAAAGGAATTATTCATGACTGCTTGGCCAAAGTTCTACAACCAGTAGCCTCCTTGACATTAACCCCACTCCTTTACCACAGGTTGCAACCCTAGAGCATTGCTTCCAGGTAGAGTTCCAAGATTGTGTGTGTGTGCACACGCGGGTTTCACTATAGTGCCCACCATGGGACATTAGCAACGTCCCCTAACCTTTTAAACGTCACATGGAGTGACCTATTGTCAATCTGAACTATTCATTCTTTCTTTCTTTCTTTCTTTTGTTTTTGAAGGGACAATGAAAACTTTTGTTAAACCAAAAAAAAAAAAAAAGGGAAATTTTACAACAAAGATGTCCAATACAACTATTAAAAGAATCTACACAAGAAGCCCATCCCATAGCATCGACCTTAGCCGTCTAACCACCTCCACTACAGAGCCACTCCAATTCCAAAAGCACTTATTATTCCTTTCCCCCCAAATAGCCCATATACCCACCAATAATGACAAATCCCATAACACCTTCCTTTTCTCACCCAATGGTGCAGTTAACAGATGAGAATTGTCAATCACAAGCAGTTGTATCAAACCCTAGGACCAAAACATGCCCAAATACACCCAATCCAATAAAATAGATTCTTTTACTAGAAACGAGAGAGAGAGAGAGAGAGAGAGAGAGAGAGAGAGAGAGAGGCAATAACCAACGAATAATCAAAGCTCTCACCAATTTTGATGAACTGGATCATACGCCCCACACGTGTAAACATGCAATTGCACTAACCCTAGCCCAAGGCTTGTAGAAAATATAAGAAAATATCCCCAAAAGTTGTTGGACAGTTTTTTTTTTATTGAGTTTTATATGGAAATGAACAAAAAAAAAAAAAAAAAAAAAGCCCTAAAACTAGTCTGGGCCTTACATCAAGTATAAACTATGGGTTGGATGTTACAATCCCAACCCTACAATCTTATTTTGAAGGGAAAAGACTAAAATACCTATCTACTTTACTGAGACATATGCAAAGCAAAAATCATAACTTAAGGAAAATGCCACCAAAAGACACTTTTGTGGACCCAAAAGTGTACCGCGGGTACTATAATGTGTGGTCCATTGATTGGTTTGCAGGTTTGGCCTATTATGGAAGACATTTGAGCCCCTTCCCACGCTCTAATCCATCCTAAAACTCCTTGACAAGTAAATCAGCCCGATCCATCAACAATCAACATTAGGTAGTCCATGTCCTCCTTGGGTTGGAAAGGACTCGATTGCGAGTTTGATCCGCAATTCGTTGCCTTATATGATGTAAGATCAGCAAAATTGAATACATTAGAAGTGTTCGCTAAAGGTGGTAGCTCAATGCGATAAAGCATTGTCGTTAATCCACTTCAAGACCTTGTACAAGCCAAATTTTTTTTTCTGTTTCAACTTGTTGTAAGTGCTTGTCGCGAACCTTTCTTTCCACATGTGGGCCCACACTAGATCCCCCTATTCGAAAATCACCTTCCGACATTGTCTATTTGCCACAAACCTTGCATGGGACAAAAGGCTGATATCCCCCGTGGTTGCAAGTTGCACCTAGACCCTCTCTCTCATAGGTTTAAATACGATTTTCTTATTATCTTTAATGAAGCTGTATATATTTTTCCAACCATCGTAAATGATTTGTCGGTCGTACTACCATCGTCGACCCAATAATATATGGCACACGTCCATCCCTTAGACCGCATCGCACTACACATTGTAATGATAGGTTTTACCAATTGTGAAAGAAACCAAACAACGACGAGAAACCATTACCTCACTGCCTTGCTTAAAACAAGCAAGTTTATATGGAACTGAATGCTTTTCAATTCTCAACTGGAGCATTTATAGTACCTCTTCAGAGATGACATTTTCATGGTTGTTGCCGCCGATGATCACCCCATAGACTTTGCCATTCACTGTGCAACTAGTGTAGAAGATACTACTCTGCAACCAATCATCTTCCACAGACGACTTTGGTGCGGGCAGAGCCTTTTGGATCACCAACGTTTCTATACCATCAGCATATATTCCCTCATCTCCACCGTCATATCATAATCTGCACTAGTGTTCCCTCTATGGTCTCACCTTCATCATCAACTTATTGTTCCTTCCACAACTGCTTTGGAGCTACCAGCCAAATTGACTTGTCGTTGCTAACATTAGGAGGAAATATGCCCAACTCTGTTGTATTTATAGCACCAGATATTTTTCTGCTTGTTTGTATTGTTGTCCCGCTGATCAGAACTCGTGATATTCTTAACCCGACTCATATCCCCTACAGGCTTACTACTGCTACCCAAAACACTAGTGAATCAATTAGAAGCTTCCATGTGACCATACTTAGCTTTGGTCCTCTTTTCAACTAAGGTGGCTTGCCTGCATGCTTCTGCAACAGTAAACACTGGTTGAATCCCCAACTGATATACAATAGTGAGCCACAACCTATCCATGAAATGAGTAACTAGCTGCTCTTCAGTCTCGAAGAAATTATTTCACGCCACCAAATTATGGAACTCTTCCACGTACTACTCTACAATCATGTCCCCCTGTCGAATATGCTATAATTGTTGGAAAAAAAATTGTATGTAGTCGATGGGTAGAAAGGCCTCCTTCATAAGAGACTTCATCTTCTCCCATGTTTTCACATTGGACTTTCCACACCTTTCTTAAGTGGCCTTAACATGTTCCCACCATGCTGAATCTCTACCTTTCAACTCCATGGCGATTATTTTCACCTTTTTTGCATTGTCCACGTATTTGTAATCAAATATCCTCTCCACGGCATCAATCCAATCTAAAAAATCATCCCCGCGCATGCTAACATGATATTCAAGGACTTCTACCTTCACTTTCAACTCCCTACTTTCGTCATAATAATCCCTCCTTCCTGCTCGTCACAACTCAACAAAATGGAGCTTCACGATGGAACAGGTTAATGTCACTCCCACTCAACTCATTGCCATCGTTTTTTTTTTTTTTTTTTTTTTTGAGTCGGTAGTTCATTCATCGCTAATAGTGTAGCGAGTTGTTGGGAGATGGTCTGCATTTGCCTCTCCAACATTTTTTTTTTAACACACGCGCACACACCACCACACACACGCCGTAGTGGGATTTCACCACCTATGGGTACTCGAACCATCGACTAGGTGTTGAAACTCGTAAGAGTCTACCACTGGAGCAAGAGCAAGGACCCCATTTGCCTCTCTAACATGACAAATCTCTTTTCTACTGCATCTGTGTCTTCCTCTTCCATTCTCTGTGCACCACGGCCTCTACCTCTACGTGGCATCATCATAGGATAAGAAGCTCACACAAGAATGAAATAATAGCGGAAGCAGAGGCTCTAATACCAAATCTGGTGTAGTTGACGGATGAGAATTGTCCACCACACAGTTGTATGAAACCCTAGGACCAAATCATGACCAAACATACCCAATCCGATAAAAAAAAATTATTTCACTAGAAACGAAAGGAAAAAAAAAAATGCAATAACCAACGAATAATAGAAGTTCTCACCAGTTTTGATAACCTATATCATACACCCCACGTGTGCAAACATGCAATTGCACAAACCCTAGCCTAAGGCTTATAGAAAAGATAAGAAAATGTCCCTAAAAGTTACTGAACAATTTTGTTATTGAGTTTTATATGAAAGGGAACAAAAGAAAAGCCCTATAACTAATATGGGCCTTACATCAAGCATAAACTATGGGTTGGATGTTATAATCTCAAACCTACAATCTTATTTTACAAGGAAAAGACTAAAATACCCTATCTACTTAACCGAGACATAAGCAAAGCAAAATAAACTAAAATTCGTCCAAAAATAAAGAAAAAATCCTCAGGAAGTTGCCACCAAAAGACACTTTTGTAGACCCAAAAGTATACCACTAGTATGATAATGCATGGTCCATTGATGGGTCTACGAGTTTGGCCCATTATGAAAGACATATGGGCCCCTTCCCATGCTCCAATCCATCCTAAAACTCAGCTAGTAAATCAACTTGATCCATCAATATTAGGTAGTCCACATCCCCATCACCCAACCACCCACAAAATTCGAAAGACGAGAAAAAAATATATCCAACACCTCTCTAGCAAAGAGACACAAGATGAAAAGTGATCAACTATCTCAACATTCCTCATGCACATAATGCAAACATTGAGAATTACCATTATTCTCTTTGAAGGTTATCCATGGTCGGCACTTTTTTACTTCCCACTAGCCACGCTAATGAGACCACCTTCGGAGCTGCCCCACACTTCCAAACAAATGAGAAGCCACCTGTTTGCCACCTCTGTGAGTCACCTTGGAGCGCTAAAGAATGGTCTAACAAAAAAACGACCCAAGCTCTCCTTCTTCCATCACAAACGATCCTTCTCTCCCCACCAGGGGATGAGTGTAGTATAATCGATCCAACAATTACAAGAACCCGTCGAACTCATCATTAGACAAATTTCAACAGCAAGGGGGAGGCCAAACCACCCCATTAGACAAGAAAGAGAAACACCACGCAACGAAGAAATCAACCTCTGGGGCAAACATGGCTAGATTCGAAAAAACCTCTCTCAACTTCTACTCGCCAACCCACACATCCTGCCAAAACTTTAACCTTACTCCATTGCCCAAAGCATAACCGATCCCTTCACCAAACTTAGGGCTTGGAAGAAATTGTAAATTTTGGGTAAATGAGTATTTAGGTTAGGAAAATTAAGAAAATATTAGGAAATATGGGGTCTAGGGTTTCAATAATGCAGGGGCATTTTCACACCGAGCTCGAGTGTGGTCGCCTGTAGGATACAGGGGCACACTCGGGGTGGGTGACCCATGTGATTTGGGGCCCACAGCGGAGGTCTCGTGTTCGAGACTCCTCACCGGGAGTAATTAATGCGCATTTCACACCGGGCTCGAGTAGGGTAGCCTGTGCGATGTGGGGACACACTCGAGGTGGGCGGCCCATGTGATTTGGGGCCCACGAAGGGGGTTCGGCCGAGGTCCTAACCCATGAGATGTGGGGCCTGGGATATGAGATAAAGGGATTAATTCGCCACACTCTAACAGTTCGAACTTTTAGAGCAAGTGGTTAATTGTCTTGCATCAAATTGGTATTAAAGTGGGAGGTCTCGTGTTCGGGGTGGGTGGCCCATGTGATTTGGGGCCCACGAAGGGAGTTCAGCCAAGGTCCTAACCCATGAGATGTGGGGCCTGGGCTATGAGATAAAGGGATTAATACGCCATACTCTAACAGTTCCAGCTTTTAGAGTAAGTGGTTAATTGTCCTGCATCATTCAAGGTTAGGCAAATGGAAATTTTGGAAATTTCTAGGATTAGGAATTGGGGTTTTTGGAGAGTCGAGGAAAATTCTCGTTTGCAAAATGGTGGAATTGCATATTTTAGTAAAATTGGATTTCAAGTTTGGGAAATTGTAGAAATTAGGGATTTTAGGTTTAGGGGTTTAGAAAAGTAGAGGATTTTCGTAAATTTGGGGAATTATGGCTAAAAACTGGGAATTATGGGTTTTTTCATTGGGTTTTCGGGTGTATGGTTAGGAAAATTGAGGGAAATGGGGTCAAGATTTAGGTTTAGACAGATTTTTTGGGGAAATAGGGAGAAGAACAGAGAGAGAGAGAGAGAGAGAGAGAGAGAGAGAGCATTAAGAAATATGGGGTCTAGGGTTTCAGGGTTAGGCAAATGGAAATTTTGGAAATTTCTAAGATTAGGAATTGGGGTTTTTGGAGGAGCACAGAGGTAACCAAACCTTGTACATAAAGATTTTGAATTTTTACCCATTTGTTGAATGATTCCTCCATTAGATTCTCCAATTTTCTTAATAACACCAAATTACAACAGTAAATGCATAAACCACTGATAGATATGACAAGTCACACCACAATGAAACCCTGAGGAAGTCACATTACAGTTTAGAAAGTCCTACTTAATTTTATTTTTATTTTTTTTATTTTATTTAAAAGCCAAGGCTGAAAGCCTGCTGGCCCAAAAAATAACCTACCCAATCTGTCTCTAACTTGTAATAAAAAGAGAGGTAATTGAGGAAAATAATTCTAAACTTACTATATTCTCCATGTACCAACCAGTATAGCATTGTAGGACAATGCAGTTAACAAAAAAATCCCCTAGCACATGCATATAGTTTTTATATACAGCTTTGAAAAGCACAACAATTGGACGTGTGGACCAAAAAGTCCAACCATTTCATGTATCTACTCCATCCAATAGGACTGTGGGCTCCACAGTCCAATTGACCTTGTGGGTCCATAAATCAATCAGATATTTCCTTACAATATTGCGGTAACCAGTGCTCAATCTGGTACCCCATGTTGGTGATGAGGTGGTCCTGCCTCAAATGTCCACCCTGTTGAATATGTCCCCTTGAAAAATCAAGTAATAATGAAGAAACATCCCATGACCTTACCCACAATTTGAAGTTTAGTACATATAAGAAACAGGATCCAACTCTATTGACCTTGTGAATATCTGAAGTATCTGCTTTACCAAATTGAAGTAAGCCCTACATTCAACAATCCTGACTAGACCAACGGAATCCCAAGGTGTAAAATTTGGTAAAATTTAGTAGAACAAAATGCAAATGACCAAGAACTAGTGAACTACATATGAAAGATGTATTTTTCTGAAAGACAACAATACCTGTTACATTACAACAAGAATTTGGGACACAGTAAGAAAAACTCCTGGAACTATAAATGCAACACTGATACCACATTTTGAGAAGAAAAGAATGGACATGCTAGAACTTTTGTAGGAGGAATTTCAGCAACTTTCTACAAAACAACTCTAGAAGTGCCCAACTTTTATCACCAAAACTATACAACATAGCTTAGAATCTTGGGTTTGTTTAACCCACCTCCCTCTTAAACACAACGTACCAAAAAGCTATATTTGAACTTATCAAATATGGGGGAAAGCTTACTACCTCCGATGTGGCTTAGCCAGTGGAGAGATCTCGATAGGATAGTCTAGAACAAATGTGGGCTGCACAAGGGTTGGCTCAACAATGGTCTCAAAAACCTGGAACAAGGATACAAAGATTCAATGGTGCAACAATATAAGAAGAAGGCTTACATGATCAAAAGGAAAAGCAACTGTATGATCACGATATTAGCTGTCCAGATAAATGTGGTCACAATATTAGTTGTCTAGATAAATGCCGTATTCATCAAAGCAATCTGTTTGATGCAGAAAAAAGGGATTAGATTCCTTGTTCTACAGTTGGTTGGGAACAGGCACTAGCTCAATTAGATGGTTATCTCTGTTTCAACCAGCTGAGAGTACGATCCCATGTAGTGAGGGGGAGACCTTGAATTTTATTAAGATACTGAAGAAATCCTTTTTTTTTTTCAATCTTTTTATTTACTTTACCATGATTTGATATATTAGTATCACATCTGCTGACTGCTCAGAGGGCTTGTCTTGAACAGCATGTTAACTGCATGATTAAAAGACTTGGAGATTCAGACCAATTCATTCGGTATCAAGTCAAGTTGGGAGTCACCTGAGTTGGAGTGAATCAGCCCAACTCGTCCAAGTCAGGGTAAATCTGCCAGACTCATCTGAGTAGGGGTGGATCGTCTACATGACTTGTGGTGTCAAACCAGATCAGGTACAATCCAAGTCCAAATCGACTCGGACGATTTGGGTGGGACTTGTCCAACTCTTAAAAACATGTTTAACAGTTCTTGAGTTCCCCCTTTGTGTGTAGCATGCAACAGTTGGGCTAAGGTGAAGCATGGATCACGATCGTGTTGCCATGTTATTGTTGTTCAGTACACATGTACCAGTGGGCTCCCTCATATTTTGTGCACCAAAGTACTCAAGCATCTTCGTGAGTAATGTGTCCCTAGTAGCTTTTTTGGTCTACGCACCAAGCGGTCTCATCTGACACTACATGACCTAGAGTTCAGCTAATTAAATAGTGGGCTACGGTGCAATGTGGGTGTGAATGCAATGGCATATGTGGGTTGTTTGGGAAACATGTATCAATGGGCTCCTTATTATTCTGTGAGGCCAACAACTCATGCATGACCTCCATGTGCATGTGTGGCTCATGCTCAATGGTATGACTACTGCATGTAATGGGTGGGCTAGGGATGGTAGTAGGTGGACCACATGTGCATGAAAGTGTAGTCAAGTTGGGCCTATGCCATGGCTGGTTCCAGAGCACAGGTAATTGAGAAGGTTGACATCTAGTGGACAGATAAGTACCAGGTTCACATGTGAATGCTGTTAATGTGGGCCCTTGCCATGGCAAAGAGACTTCCATGAAAAACTAGTGATAAAAACTGACAAATACAACCATTAACTAGAACAAAGTAACAAATCCACATTAAGGCAAATCATAGTAAAGCCCTGTGGAAAGAAAGAGTGAGCACTTTGACAAAGTTGTAATGAATCCTGGTCAATTGAAGGGAAAGAAGGTGAATCATAAAGATAAGTATACTGAGCACACAAGCATTGTTGTTGTCACTTGTGTTGAAGCACAACCTCTGTAGAACTGAATATAATATTTTCAAGAGGATGTTGTTCTGCCACAGGGAAGGGCCAAACTGAAAGAAAATTTCAATTGTTCCTTTTTAAGGGTAAGAAAGATGGTTTTATTAAAAAAGGAAGAGAATTATAGGAGATGGAGGGATTCCCCAATCTACAGTGAGTGGAGATGAATCCCTCGCCCCCCCCCCCCCCCCCCCCCCACCCAATCCATCAGCTACATCATTTCCTTCTGTTAGGAAGTGGATAAAAGAAACAGAGAGTATCCCCTCCTCTTTTCAATTGTTAAATGATAGTTGAATGATTTGATAAACAACAAACACATGGGAAAGAATTTCCAGCTGGAGTTTTCCTCCACGTCTCTACAATCTGTGTAAGACTCCGACTCAATATCCGATCAAATCTAAATTGGACCAATCCTGATGAATGGTAGTAGATAGCCATCAGTAGTTATGCTGTTGTGTTTGGTGTCAATGAGGGAGCCATCAATAATCTCCCTAACTCCACAAACTTGTAAAGTCTTTCCAGAACTTATCAGCTTGCTTCCGCAATACACAAAACTCTGGAAAGTACTTAATCATGAAGTAATATTGTAAAAAATCACTGCAAGAATGTGCATAATCAATCACTCCTCGCAACATGGCCATTTATATGGTTTTTTATGACCTTGTTACCCAACTTAATAGGGTTGTAATCTTATAAATTATGCATGCTTTGCTAGAGATCAAAACAATCACCTGCAGAAGTTAGAACGGTCACTTGCACTCTACAGATGTCATAACATACCCCTTCATTTTCTAGTGTTCAGGAACATCACTAGGCAATCATCTAGGCTCCCAGGGTAGTTGCTCACCTTGACTATTTCGGTGTATTGAATACATTGACACAAATGAAAATTTTCTGAAGCGAACTAAATATATTAAGTTGGCTAAAAAATATGTAGTGAAAAGTATAACTCGAGGCAACACTAGAGTGGAAATAGAATGAGAAATAAGGGAAATTGGGGTCTCTAGTTTGTTGAGTCTTGATAGTGGTGATGATGTAGGCCCACAACCTACCGTAGGGCCCAACATGTACTGATTTTGAACTGTTTATTTATAGATTTAAGGCCTAAATATCAAGATTTGCAATTTACTATCTGTGGAAAATATGGGGGCTGAATTAAAATTGTGATTGAAGATATGGGAGATACGATTGAAGATAAGTGGCTAATTTGAAGATATGATTGAAGATTTGGAGGATTATTTCTTAAATTTGCTTTTACTATTTTTAGGCTTTTACCATCTTAATAGCAGGAATTAGTGTTCGAAATATCGGTATCGCGTTATGTATCGCACCTTTGCGATACAGATACGTATTGGTTATCGCATGGGATATATCGGTCGTATCGCGTAATGTATCATTGTTGTTGGAAACATGAGGAAATTGGTCGATTTTTTCAATGAAACTTCAGTGATTGTTAACAAAACACATCAACACACACTTATAAATCAAAACATTACAAAAAATATGTGCACATAATAGGTTTTCTTTGTATGGGGTCCTAATCTATGCATTATCTAACTGAATTGATGCAAGTATATTCAAAGTTCATATAATTTATAAATATAAGAAGATGTGTGGAAAACACAACCAATACATTCAAAAGCAAAAGAAGAATCACTAGATTAGGTTACATACATGTTTGATTTTATGGACATAAGGATCGCAACCGATTTGCGAGCAAGTGGGAAATTTTGATTTTTTCAACTTTCCGCAACTCGGCCCATCTCCTCCAAATCTCAAAATTGAAGCTCCCAATCCATGTATTTGTAACAATTTGATGCTAATTTAACATGATTTACTGGAAAAAAAAAAAAAAAAGAATCGAAAATTGAAAATGCTCACCGAATCGAACATGTAAGAAATATCGCACTACTTGCAAGTTTCGTATCGCACAGGTGGGATACAAGATATATCGTGGGATATATCGGCCAATATCGTTGATATTTAAAACACTGGCAAGAATTCTCATTGAAGATTCATTTAGGGGGTGTGGGATGTAGGGATGCCAAAAATTTTAGTGCGAGTTTTTCTTTAGTATTGTAAGAAGTTTGATATCAATAAAGTATTTCACCCTATCTACTCAAATATTCTTGTGGCTATCCTCTTGTCCATTTCTTTGTGATTCGGCAATTGAGATCTCATTGACTCGATAACCAGGTTGCACCATTTTAGTATCAGAGCGGGTGATAACTGGGAAATTGCTATGTCTACATCATCTCCTGATAGTTTCGATTCGAAAGGGGTGACACAAGAATAGTTTATTCAAGTTATCCAATTGATGCACGCACCCACAGAGTGGGTAGATCAACTCATGCACGCAGTAAGCAATCTCACTAATCAAGTAGGGGACCTCCAGTATGCATGGAATCCGAAGACCAAAGTTGGAGCACATGGACACATCGGGGGAAGGTCCCCACCATGGTCCTAAGTCCTAACCAACAACCGGAAGCCCCAGATTAGGAAGACACCAATGATCAAATCCTTCAATTGATGACATCATTCAAAATTTTGGCAATATTATCAATACCACTAGCCGATTAATCACCTTTTCATTCACTACCATTTCTTTAGCCATGGGTGGTTCACTATATTCAGCCTTTTTAAGGTCCACTGGGTAATGCCACAATTTATGCAAGATCTTCTCCTCCTGGAAGTGTGATACTTTCTCTGGTAAAGGAAAAAACTCTCATGTACTTTGGTGCTCCCCACGGTTTCGTAGCTACTATGCAAGGAAAGAAATAATCAGGCATTTTGGAATAAAACTAGATCTCTAGATTCTATGATCTCAAGCACAAAAAACAGGATCATGTTGTGGGCCATTACTTGCAAGGACTTTAAAATCATGCAAGTCGTTGATCTGTGATAGATGCAGTAGCAAAGGCAGGACCAAGGGTTGGTGCACGCACAATTCATGAGATTAACAAGAAAGATATAGACAGCAATCTTACCAAAGAATGGCCCATTACACCATCAAATACATGTCCAAAACCAAAAAAGAATTGCATATTTGGGATCCTCACTTCTTCTTCTTTTTTGTTAATTTCCTAATCCTTTTGGATTTTTCCCCTTAACTGTTACAAGCAGTACCAACATATACAACCGTATCGTATATGCTAGCTAATATCAATACTTATGACAAAGTTATTTCCCAAAAAATAGTTTTGGTTCAGAAGTATATCTCAGAATTAGTTTTGGTGATAAGATTAGAAAAGTTCTAATTTTTTCCAATGATTTACCTTTAGCAAGTTTAGGATTTGGATCAAAATGTTTAAGATATGTTTTGTGTTTTCACTAGGGTTTCTTTTCATAAGAGACAATTCTAATTAATTGGCAATCTTAACTAAGGTTCCAAGGTTTTTAGAGATGTTTAGGAATGCGCAATTTCGATTCTATTAAATTTACTATTAGGACTAGGAATAGGGTTTAGATGAATGTACAAGTACTTTGGTTCTGGTGTGATTCAAACTTCATATTATTTAACTAGAAATCAATGTGAAACCCTGGAAATGAGAATTCTCCATTACATCAATAGCCTATCCTATAATATATTGTATTTGACAAGCATAGAATAAGGAGCTCATCAAAAAATTTCAACTCTACTTGGCAATTGGGTGATTTTTGTAAGCCATGTGCAAGGTTAATGTACTTTATTTACGATATCATGGGTTCAAGTTCCTTCATGAGGAAGCACTATAATATCGGTCAATATGGCCCTATAACCAAGGTGTCCCATATCGGTTACGTATCGGCCGTAACGGCCGATACGTAACAGTAATGGTGGGGTCCGTTACGCGATACGAGGGCGTAACGGGCGATGCCCCGATTTTGCTATCGTAACGGCCGTTACTGACCCGTAACGGCTAGCCCGTAACGGTCGAATAACGGTCACTTTTTTTTTTTCATTTTAAGCTCTGTTTTTTCTGTTTTTTTGAAACCACTTGCTTCCAAACTGTTTCTCAATCCTTCTATTACTATTTTCGACCACTCTTGGCTTGGTATTTGAGATAAAAACACATTATATTACGGATTTTCTTGAATCGAAGCTTGGTGGGCCATTTTTCAGAAATTCGTCAAAAATAGGTATTTATACTTTTTATTGTATGTTTTGCTGTTTTAATTATAGAATATGATGTGTTAATCATAGTAGAACATGTTAATGTGCATTTTACAGATTTGTGGTGTCATTTTATATTTTTTTATATTTTTTTTCTATTTACGCAATAATTTTGGCCCTTTTTTTTTAATTCGAAAAATCATTTTTTAATGAATGGTTTGTTGTTTTAATTATACAATATGATGTGTTAATCATAGTAGAACATGTTAATGTGCATTTTATAGATTTGTGGTGTCATTTTAATTTTTTTTTTCTATTTACACAATAATTTTGGCCCTTTTATTTTAAATTCAAAAAATCATTTTTTAATGTATGTTTTGTTGTTTTAATCATACAATATGATGTGTTAATCATAGTAGAACATGTTAATGTGCATTTTACAGATTTGTGGTATCATTTTATATTTTTTTATATTTTTTTCTATTTACGCAATAATTTTGGCCCTTTTTTTTTAATTCGAAAAATCATTTTTTAATGCACATTAACATAGTAGAACATGTTAATGTGCATTACCGATTTGTGGTGTCATTTTATATTTTTTTTCTATTTACGCAATAATTTTGGCCCTTTTTTTTAAATTCGAAAAATCATTTTTTAATGTATGTTTTGTTGTTTTAATCACACAATATGATGTGTTACTCATAGTAGAAGATGTTAATGTGCATTTTACAAATTTGTGGTGTCATTTTATATTTTTTTATATTTTTTTTCTATTTACGCAATAATTTTGGCCTTTTTTTTGTAAAATTCGAAAAATCATTTTTTAATGTATGTTTTGCTGTTTTAATCATACAATATGATGTGTTAATCATAGTAGAACATGTTAATATGCATTTTACAGATTTGTGGTGTCATTTTATATTTTTTTTCTATTTTCGAATTAGTGACTTTATGTTTTTATTTGCTTATATTGGATAGGTTTTGGAGCTTCTTAGGGTTTAGTTAGAACATAAAATCATCTTTATTGATATAGGTCATACACTCATACTCATATCTAATCTATATCTAATTATCTAGTATCTACTTAAACCTAAAGAAATGCTGGGTCTGGCGAACAACAAGTGAGGATATTGGATGGCAATATTGTCAGAGGGTTGGTGGTACTAGGCACCAAATAAAGTGCAAGTATTATGATAGAATAGTGACTAGTAGAATTATCCATCTCAAACAACATTTGGCACATCGAAAGGATCAAGTTACAACATGTATTAGAGTACCGAAAGAGAGAATGTTTTTAATGCAAGCTAGTCTGGATGAGTCGAAGGGTAAACGTGTTGTTATACAAAAGAAGAAAGATGATGTTTTGGATGCAGCTCGACAGGAGGTGTTTGGTCCTGAATATATGGGCATTCATGATGAAGATATTATTGATTCTGACGAAGATTCAGATCAGGAAGTAACTATAACCAAGAGAGAGAGCTTGCGTCTAGCTCGTGAAGAGGAAGAACGTCGCCGCATGTTTGGCACGCATGGGTCAGTGCGTGATACCGGGGGGGCAATGGGAGTGGGAGTACAGCTGGAAGTACAACTGCTTCTGCAAAGGGGGTAGGTTTGGTGGGTTACGACGTGTGTTTGGGAGCCGACGACATACATCTTCACGTGATGCCCCTATACGTTTGGATGAAGAAGTAAATGAGCCTAGGAGACCCTCTATTGATCCAATCTTGTTTAGGAAAGAATCAACTAAACAAAAGAATATAAGACAAATGTGGAGTAGAACTTTCGTTGAGAAATTAGGTAGAGCAGCAGCAAAGTTATTTATACATGCCAACATACCTCCTAATGCGGCCAATTCTCCATATTGGCAAGTGGTAATTGATGCAGCAACAGAAGCAGGTAAAGGAATAAAAGCTCCCACGACTAAGGAGATTAGGAGAAAATGAACAGATACAGAGTATGCAGATGTGAAAGCATACGTGGCTACCTTTAAACCTATATGGCAAGCCAGAGGATGCATGATCATGTGTGATGGTTGGACTGGCCCAACCAGACGCAACATAATCAACTTCATGGTGTACTGCCACTTAGGAACTATATACCACAAGTCAATTAATACGTCAAAGGCAACAAAAAATTCTACTTGTATTAATAGACTAATGGATAAAGTTGTGCACGAGATTGGAGAGGAGAATATAGTGTAGATTGTGACAGATAATGAAGCATCATATAAGCTTGCAGGACATATGTTGATGAATAAGAGAAAACATCTTTTTTGGTCACCATGTGCTGCCCATTGTATTGATCTTATATTGGAAAATATTGAGAAGAAGAAGAATGTTAATGAAATGGTCGAAAGGGTAAGAGAAGTGACGACGTTTATTTACAACCATAATCAAGTAGTCGCAATAACGAGAAATTTCACGAAAGGACGAGAGTTGTTGAGGCCTGCGGCGACTAGATTTGCAACAAACTTTATAGCATTAGAGAGTTTATTCTAGCATAGGGGAGAGTTGAGTGAGATGCTCGCTTCCCGAGAATGGCTCAACACAAAACATGGGCAGAAGACATCAGGAACACCGGTTGAAGTTGTAAACACCATACGGGACAACAAATATTGGAAGAGGGTCAAGTCGATCTAAAAATGATGGAGCCACTAATGAGGGTACTCCATCTTGTTGAAACCGACGAAGCAGCTACCATGGGCTTCCTATACGATGCCATGGATAAGGCAAAATTGGCAATTCAACATGATTGTAGAAGCTGGGAGTCTTATTGGAGGATGATCAACAGGAGATGGACAAGACAACTCCACGATTTTCATGCAGCATGTTACTATCTAAATCCTAAGTATAGATATGCCCAATCATTTGTTGAGGATGATAAAGTTCGTGTCGGTCTAAAAAATGTGATAAAGATATTAGAACCTGACTTAGATCTGTAAAGAAATGCATTGAATGAATTAGATACATTTGGAAATCGCCTTGGTAGCTTTAGAGATGCTCTTGCATAGCATGCAGTATCTAGGTTGCAACTGGCCGAATGGTGAATTAATTTCGGAGAGAGTACGAAGGCTCTCCAAAAAAATTACAGTAAAAGTTTTAAGCCAGACAACATCTTCATCTAGCTGCGAAAGGTATTGGAGTTGTTTTGCGCTTATTCATTCAAAGAATAAGAATAGATTGCAGACTAGAACATTAGATAGACTTGTCTTCATGCACTACAATATAAAACTAAGAATGCGACGACATCATATGAGCATCACAACTGTCGATGACAGAGACTACTGTCCAATAAACTTGGACAATATTTATGATGAGGATGACCCGCTTCTACCTTGGTTGGAAACAAGGGAAAAGCAAATTGAAGAGGATAATGAAGAATTGGAAATTGATGACCCAGAAATACGTAGAGCGCAACAAGAGAGTCGTGCAGATGTGTTGGACCCAGTAAGAGGGGCAACGTTTATGCCAAGTACAGGTACGGCTCAAGATCAACAAAAAAGTACAAGCAGTGGTAGCGTGACCGTGTCGGATGATGGTGACGATGACCCCCCTGCCCCTGGTGCTGGCACTTCTGGTGTTGCTCAGCGCCCTATACAGCCAGCCGTCTACAGATCGCGATGCCTATGAACATTGACGAGGTAGTACACGAGGTCGGACTTATGAGTGTACCGAGTTACGATACAGCCAGCAGGAGGAGGGTACATCTAGTGGTGCACCAGGTCCGAGAGGTCCGGAACATCAGCAGGCTCATGGTCTTGGTTATTATGATGGATATTCTTATGGTCAATTGGATTATGATTATGGTGGTTATACTGAGCCTGTTCCATCACATTCATGTTGGAGTATTCCTCCCGATCAATATCCATATGATTATAGATATCCAGATCCAAATCCAAGTTACTCATCACAGCAGACGCACTCTCAATCTCAAGATTCTCAACAGCCTGAGAATGGGCACCAGTATGACTATTCGACGGGCACTGGTAGATATCCTTACTCGGGGTCAGAGTCGTTGCCTAGTCAAGATCAGTCATCCTCTGGTTTCGTTGATCTAGTATTTCCTTCTGGCACTGGATATTATGGATATGCAGCACCTACACCTATTGGACAGCCTTAGCCTGATGGTGACAATGACGATGATGTGGAGGTCGAGCAACCACAAAAAAGCAGATTTTCATTTTGGTAGTGACTTGTGATTGTGAGTATATATTTGTATTAAGGTAAGTATTTGCAGCAAGCAGCAAACAGCTCACAGCAGTATTATTGCAAGAAGCCAAACACACACTTGACACTGCCGAACTTATATTTAAAATAGCTCCCCTGATAACCAATCAAGTAATCCTTAATCAAGTTGTAGGGGAGTATATCAGACACTACTAATTTTATTTTATTTTTAATATTCTTGACTTGAGGATGACAGGTCATAGACAGGAATCACAGTCACGTGCACAGGTATGTTCGAGAAATTCCTCAAAAATAATTGCAAACACCTAATGTAAGATATTTTCATATAACATTCATTCTAATATATCTATCATTGATAGTAGATAGTTAGAAAATTAAATATATGAATTTCGTAGTCAAATTGAGGTTATCTGGTACATAAATTTATTAGACAGTCCGATACAACTTCTCACCAAAGAGTGGACCGTTACACCACCATAAACATGTTCCAATTTATAAATGAATGCATATTTGGAATGCTTAGAATATTCCGGATTTAATCCAGATTTTTTTGGCAAAAAAAAAAAAAAAAAAATGCGCCGTTAAGGGCCGTTATGCCCCCGTATCGCCTTTATGCCCCCGTATCCGTATCGGTTTCGGAGGGCACCGTTACGCCAGCCGATACCGATACGGGACACCTTGCCTATAACTGCCAATAGCTTTTTTTTTTCTTTTTTTTTTTTTTGAGGTAAGAAATCTCAAAAATATTGGAAAACCCCTCAAAACAATTTACAGCCTATGAAACAACAGGAAAAAATAAAACAGTTTTTCCATGTGAAGTAACAGACATCATCCATTAGCATCCAATTACACAGTCATTTTTTTATAAAGGATGAAAATTAACTCTTGTATTATGTCCTCCCAAAGGTCCGAGGAGAAGTATTCTATAAATATCCAGCATCAATGTAAATTCAGCCTCTTCGTGAACTTCGGTAGGGTTTAGAATATCAAGTTCCAATACCAGCTTAATCCAGTTATAGTAATACCACGCTTTGTCAGAAAATTAAGCATCTATTGATACTGGTTATCTCAAGGAGTGTAGAAGCCTACATCCTTCACTTTCAGCATCAAAACAATAAACAGATAGAAATCGAATAGACAATTAAGCAAGTACCCAAAAAATCTAATTTTAGAAATCACTTATAAGATCATTTACCTCATTAAGGACATGGCCCACAGATGGGCATGTTTCAAAGGAGACTTTATCATTGTTGTCCACACCATTCTCAAGTGTCCTAATAGCAACATCTTTTGCAGCTTTAACATCGTCACCAAACTCGCTGAAGTTGATTCCAGTGGCTTCCTTGACAAGATTATGCATGGTTTCCCTCCTCCATGGACGTTCCAGACAAATTTCTGTTCCCTGCAAGTCATACCATCAGGTCAGTTGAACCAGAAATGGCCAAGGATTGTACTAAATAAAACTTTAAAGTGGCATTAAATGAAAGTTCAATCCCTAATTTAGTTTAGATCTTAATGAGAGTGAAGCAATGCTAACCAACACATTTCAATATTACATGTACAGTGTGTGTGCATGTGCACACATGTGCATCCGTCTGCATGCGTGTGTATCTGTGCCAATATTATTCTTCATCTTTCTTGTTGTTATCCTCAGTAGAACCAATATTTCATTTTCAACAAACAAATTGGTATCTGTGTTTTATTGTGTTCGCATGTACGGTGGGAACTTGTATATTTTGCATATTATATTCAGTATAATTGTAATTTAGTTTTGTTGGTTTAAAAATATATATGTAACACTTACAGGAGTCTTTGTAAGAACAGAACCCTTCATGTTTCCTCTGAACAATAATAGGAAAACAGTTCCCACTCAGCAACAAAGGTGTCGTACCAGAGCACAGAATAGCAAATTTAGCAATACAATTTTACGAATCCGCATCCGGATATCCATGGAACAGTGTCCTCCGAATCATGCAAAGCATCAGTAAACCATGTGTTGTTTAGTCATGAAAGAATCAAATTCATTGACAGCATGGAAGGCAGACTACATTCAAGCCAACGTGAGGAATATGTGAAACCTTCTTTTTCTTTTTTTTCTTTTTCTTTTCTTTTTCTTTTTTTGGATAGGTAACTTTATGAATATATGGAAATTCAAGTGTCTAAGAACAGATAAATGCAGCTATTACTCGAACTCATCACTCAGGTTCATAAAAGAATAAGCATCATCAAAGAGCAGTGATTTAAGTATCGCTATCGACACATGTATTGCACCCAGTGTTCGAATTATCTCCGATATTATCGAAATATCTCTGATATTATCTTTATCTCTAGCTCAGCGATACCAATAACACTGGTAGTATCAGAAATTCCAGGTATTAGCAACGTCTCGCTAAGTATCGCCAACGTATCAATATCGCTAATGTAATCGCCTATGTAAATTCTAAGTGTCGCTCGAATTGCCAATGCATCAATATCGCCAATATTTTCGACTATGTAAAGTCTAGGTAATGCTTGTATCATATCATGAGTGTATCGTCGATATTTCAATAATATCGCCAACATATTGATACCACCAAAATTTTTTTTATTAGAGAAATTTTTATTTCAATTTCTTTTCATGGGCACATGATTGTGTGTAGTGTTCAATTTGTCATTGATAATATTGATAATATCTCGATATTATCGATATCGCAACATGCGCAATATTGAGACCGCAATCTTTCGTTTTCTTTCCAATTGTTGATGATTTCTTGGTGAAATATAATGTCTTGTTGATATTTTGCAATATTGATAGATGTTTGAATGGAAGGTTGGATGGTTAAATAGGCTGGATGGGATGGTTGGACTGATTTCTTACAACAACACATGCTTTTAAGGCCCTTTTTGTATTTGTGTGTGTGTGTGTGTGTGTGTGTGTGTGTGTGTGTATGCAAGTATGTGCATTTTAACATCTCCTGAAGTTTCGCTGAAAATTCCACCGTTTTTCCCATGTTTCCCCGCGTTTCCGATTATCATCGATATTATCAGCAATATCGATATTGTTTCCATATCCCCAGCCAACGATACTTGTAGTGATACCGATACTTCGAACATTGATTGCACCCTTGGGATACAGAAACATATTGGCATTGCACGGTAAAAATCGCATGTACCACATTATGATCGTTGTTCTTGGGAAACATTGGGAAATTACTCGAATTTTTCAATGAAATTTCAAGGGATGTTAAAAAAGACATTATTACACATTTCAAGCACACAAAAATAAGTTTCCTTTGTATGTAGTCGTAAACTATGCACTATCTGACAGAAGTGGTGAAATTATATTCAAAATTAGTTCATATCATTTATAGATCACAGAAGACATGTGAAAACACAACCACAACATTCAAAAGACAAAATATAAGTAAAAATATAAATGTTCCCTCAATACAACTGTGCAGTTGTGCCTCAGACCCACAGAGTTATGCGGTGGCTCAAAGTCATCATCTCCATCTCAACAAGATGGCCATGGTATTGCTCATCGTCTCAAATATTTTCACAAGTTTTAATTCTTTTCAAAATAAAATTTTAATAAATATAAAAATCACTAATATTTGCATAATTCCTATCATCTGTTAGCAGTTAGCGCATACAATGTATTTAAATTTTAATAAATAAAGAGTATAACTGATGTTAAAATTCGCATACACTCATAAATACATAAATATTAGGAACAAGTAACATTTGGTCACTGTAATTTATATATATATATATATATATATATATATATATATATATATTCATTCATATTATCAATATTTTTTTTAAATAGTTTTTCCAAAAAAAATTAAAAACTTCCGTCAATCTTAAATCAACCTCTAAGCACTCTCACATGACCTTTCCACACTCTAGTTATAAGTTAAATTGGTGAAATCTTAAAATGAATGGATTTTCCCCAAATTGCCCCATTTTCTCCAACATCGTAAATGAGAGGTTAAAATTCATTATTGAGCATGCAAAACAAACAAAATCATGGATTACTAACTTGAATCCACAGATTTTAATCAATTTAAACAAGAGAAGACAGTTCAAATTTAAGAAGAAAAAAAAATCACTGATTGGTTTTCGTATACCACACTCTCCGATTTCAATTTATGCAAATCCCCTTTTTCGCTCCAAACAAATGAATCGGAATGGTTGAAATCCCCTTAAGAACATAATGCCAACAAAATTTGTCAGAGAAATTGGGATTTTTCTTTGGAATTTTGGCGATTTTCCTTTTTCACAAGGGGACTGATGTAGGGGCGATATCACTGATACATATCTCATGTCTCAACGATATCAGGCATTTGATAACTACGTATTTTGAATATATCGCAATGTATCAAAATACCATCGATACATTGTGATATATTGTGATATTTTGACCAACAAGTATCAGCAAGTTGCGATATCGAAGTATCGACCAATGCTACCAATATTTAAAACATTGTTGTCATATGCCGTATTCTTTCTGAAGCAGAGCCACTTAAAAGATATCAAAAGTAACTACCATCAAGAGCTCCAAAACTACAAGTCAGCAATCTAGTTGGCAGGTGAAATGTACTCCACCTAAATGGTCCAATACATACCATCGTTTAAATAATGGTTTTGGAGTGCAAATCACATTGAAACTGAAACCAGGACCAATTTTGGTCCATTTAGATACTGTTTCAGTCCCATTTCAATCTAGTGATTACTCTTTTTCCCACCAGAACCAAGACGAACCGTATTTGTGGACAGCAAACAGGTTATTAATCTTATTCTTCAGCCTATTTTGTGGCCGCAAGACCCTCTTCTGTTTGTGATTGGGTTTGGAGATTCGTTGGAATTTCTTATTGCAATAGTTGTTCCGATTGCTATTGCTGTTTATAGCATTATTTTGGAATTAGTTGTTTGAGATTCTATATGGCTTCTTCATCCACATTTGAGACTATAGACCCTGTCAATTCCAGAATGTAACGGTTAGTTGTTCATTCTGAGAACATGGTCCGCAGATTACAACACAAATTGAGGTCAAGTAATTACCTTTAGTGGTCGAAAGTAGTTGAAATGTTTATTGGAGACAAACAAAAGTTGGGATATATAGATGGTAGTGTAGAAGAATCACCCTCTACCACTGATCCATCATATGATGAATGAAAATCAAACAATTTGTTGGTTATGTCATGGCTACTCTATGGAACCAGGAGTTAACGAAGGTCGTTTTTGCCTATCCACGTGAGATTTGGTTGACGGCCTATGAATTGTATGCTAATTAGAATAATATGGCTAATATTTATAATATTTATTAGGTGATTTAATCACTAGTGACAGGGGGAGAGATTTGTGTCTGATTATTATGCCAAGATGCGTGGTCTATGGCAGGAATTATCCTTTCTTGATGATCTTTAATTTGTGTTCTACATATACGGAGGCATATAAAAAGCGTTGAAAAGAATTGGATCTTTGAGTTATTGGCAGGTCTTAAAATTGGTTTTGAACCAGTTTGTTCTTAGATTCTTGGTTCACCTTCTTTACCATTGCTTACTAGTTTATATGCTTAGGTATTACATGATGAAAAACGTCAAACAACTATGAGTTCAACTGTGGTTGAAAAATCTGCCTTAGTGACAGGATTCAGAAACTTTGATCATACTGGTGCTGGTCATGGATGTGGTGCAGGACTAGGTAGTCGTGATGGTGGCAGAGGCTATGGATGTAGTCCTGGCCATTGTCATCGCATGGATCAGTTATGGACTCATTGTGGCAGACATTGACACACTGTTGACTATTACTAGGTTCTTCATTGTCGTCCTCAGGGTGGAGTGGTCAATTCTATTGCTTCGGATGGAAGGGACTCTCATATTACTGTTGGGGACATGATACCTTACACAACTTCACTTGTGGCCCATTAGTTGGTGATGTGATTCATCTCTCAAAATCTAAATATGATACTTTGTTAAGGGATACTGCTCAAAATAAGGTTTCCTCATCCACTTCCTTGACCCAGACAGGCAACACATGCACTACCTTTCATACTACTTCTTCGTCAAGTCCTTGGATTATTGATTCAAGGGCTATTGATCATATGATATATACATCTAGTTCTTTTTCTTCCTTTACTCCTAATCTAAATTTAGGCCGTGTGAAATTAACAGATGGTACCCTAACACTACTGGGGTAAGGGTAATGTATCTGTTTTTGTCTTTTTCCTTGTCATCTAGCCCATTGGTTCCTAATATTGTGTCTAATTTGTTACCATTTAGTAAGATTACAAAGGACCTCAATTGTAGTGTGGATTTTTTATTTTGATCGTTGTATTTTCCAGGATCTGAAGGCAAAGAAGTTGCTTGGTGATGGACATGAGAATGATAGTTTATATATTTTCATTTAAATACTTCAAGTCATATTAATGAGCATTTTAGTGTTAAAGAAGGAAGACCTTTATATCTGGCATTATAGGTTTGGTCATCCCTCGACTTTAGTCCTATTTTCTTTATTACCTATGTCGGTTGAGTCTAATGATGTCAAAAACTTAAAGCGTGAGTCATGTGCCTTAGCCAAACACTAGAAATCTTTTTATCTTCCCGTGGAAAAATGGTCCAGTAGAATTTTTTCTTTAGTTCATTCAGACATATGGGGTCTAATTCCTATTATTTCTAAATGGTTTAATCCAATAATTAAAAAGCATTATGCTTATATGGATGTTAAATTTGTTGAAGATGCTACATATTTTTTTACGTGGAAACGGATAGCACCATTCTATGGTTCTTTCTATCCCTGTCCTTAAGTTAGATGAAATAGTGTTTGTTCCTTCCAACCCGATAATGCTAAGGATAAGGCTGCTATTGATTTCACTAAGTCCAACTTGAAGGTATATGAACAAAGGAATATTCGTAATCCTATTTTTTCTTAGTACACCATGAAACACGCTCCTTTGATTACGGTTACTGATAGTGTTCCTACTCGTTTGCCTATTTATGTTGATCCATATTTAGATGACCATTCCTTGAACTTACCTATTACCGTTAAAAAAGTAAAAAAACAATACACTTCTCATAGCATTTAGCCCTTTGTTTACTATCATGCTGTCTCCTCAACATGGCTCCTATATTTATGCTCTTGAGTGCTCTTCCTCCACCATTCCTAAAAATGTTAAGGAGGCCCCTATTTCTCATCTATGGTGGCAAGCTATGGAGGAGATGGTAGCTCTTGAAAAGAATCATACATGGGAGATGGGTGGGTAACCAAGCCCAAAAGAATTTCGTGGGTTGTCGTTGGGTGTATGCTCAAGTACAATCCTGATGTAAGTATAGCTCAACATAAAGCCTTCCTTACAGCTAAAGGCTTTATGCAGACTTCTAGTAAGGATTATTTCGAGACCTTTATTCCTGTGGCTAAGATAAACTTTGTTCGAGTGATTATTTCTCTTGTCGCCAATTTGCATTAGCTTTACGTCGATTGATGTTAAAAATGCCTTTTTGATTGGTGATTTGATTGAGGAGATCTATATGCATCTTCCTCCTGGATTTATTCAAAAGGGGGGTAGAGGAAGGTATGTCATCTGAACAAGGCGATATATGGTTTGAACCAGGCTCCTCGAGCCCGGTTTGATTAATTTAGCAAGGCTTTGATTCATATTGGATTTTCTCGTATTCATTTTGATTATTTTGTGTTTGTAAAGAGGCATGCGAAGGGGATCATTATTGCGAGTGTCTATGTGGATGATATTCTTATTACAAATGATGATACTAATGGCATTTCTAAGTTGAAATTATATCTGAGCAAGATGTTTGATATCAAAGACTTGGGAGTTGGGACTACTAAAATATTTCCTTGAAATTGCAATCTCTTATTCTAAAATGGGCATAGTTTTGTTTAAACGAAAATATGTCGTTGATTTGTTGACTTTAACTAGTATTATTGGTATCGAACCAATTGATTCTCCATTGAAAGTCAATAAAAAGCTCAGGGTAGATGATGTGATAATCAAGTTTCAATTCACATAGCTCCTAATCCAATTTTTCATGAGCAAATAAAACATATTAAAGCTGATTGTCACTTTATTTGTGAGAAAGTTGCTGCAGGCATCATTTCCACTCCATTTGTTCCATCTTATAAACAATTGACGAATGTTTTTAACAAGGCTCTTACTATGGAAGTTGGACGACGTACTATTGACAAGTTGGACATGATTGATATCTATGCCTCATCTTGAGGGGAAGTGTTGGTCTTATGAGCGTGTGGGTCCTGCATGCGAGCCTAGTTCTTGGTGTGTGTGGGCCTTGTATGATAGCCTTAATGTCCCTTTTCTAGGCCTTGGTGTTATGGCCATTTAGTCCTTAGTTATTTTAGGCTTTAGTAGTTTTTTCTAATTTCCTCTTTTGCCCTTTCCCTATTTCTGTAATAGTAAGGGCATATTTGTAATTGTACAAGGCCATTTATCATAAATAAGAGGGTTGGATGTCCAACCCTAGCATGCTTTCTTCCCTCTCTCAAATTATTTTCTACTCCCACATGCAGGGCCCACACACTTATTACACAACAATTGCCATGAAATTCGCCAACTTGTGAGAGCATCAAAGCCTACATTATTTTGAGTGTCGTTCGAAGAAGTAAGTTGAACACACCGCGGCCAAGATATTCCATATCGGTTACAGTGGCCATAACAGTCACCACCATTACCGATACAGGAATCGGTCCTATCGGCCGATACGAGGGCGTAACGATCGTTACTACCCCGTCATGGTTGAAAATTTTCTTTTGCTCGGAAAACTCTGAAAAAATATCTAGAAAATCCAAAATAATGTAAATATTCCAAATATGTATTCATTTTTTGTTTTGAACATGTTTATGATAGTGTAGCGGTCCACTCTTTGGTGAGAGTGTTGTATCGGGTTGTTTAGTGAATTTGTGAACATGATTATGTCTCTAATGTTTACACATCACAATCAAATATTAGAACTAGAAATCATTAAAAAGGCATAAATATTAATTTTTCAATTTTTTCAAAAAAAAAAAAAAAAAAAAGCCATCAAAGCTTCTATTTGCTCAAATTACTTTAATCTACGGTTTTAATCTTAAAAACTATAGTGACAGTGGTTGAAATCTGTTGTAAAATGATCTAGGAGAGTTTTTTAAATGAGAAAAGTGAGAAAAAAAAATGAGGAGAACTGGATTTAAATTTTTTTTTTTTTTTAAGGTGGTGGTTTTTCAACCATTACGGAGGTAACAGTTGTTATGCCCCAAAACGGCCTTTACGGCCACTGTAACGGCTGTTACGGTCCCAAAAAACCAGCCGCACCATTTCACCCCCATATTGCGTAACGGTCATGGACATTACATATTCGTATCAGCCTTTACGAGCGTATCGTAATGGATACAAAACATCTTGGTCTCGTCAGACACTCTTGCACACAGCTTGTCATCTATTGACATTAGTTCAGAGTAAGGGAGCTCCACCTCCGTCCAACCTTATGTGCACAAGGGATATCACGGGTTGAACTTGGCAGCTCCAACATCCAATCATACTCGTCTACCCATGGATATGGGCAGCCAGTGAATAGCTCTTCGAGTTATGGCCCTTTGACAAAAGGATATTCGAAGTACGCACATGACAGACATCAATCCTATTAGCGAGTCGGGGTTGAACTCGATTTGTTCCCTCAAGACCTTACTCAGCCAATGTCATCGATGTATGTCACACAGTACCCACATCTGGGCATACTTGTACAGTTTGGGAAGGACGAGTACTAAAGAAACATGAGAGAGGTCATCCAGTAGTACGAGTAGAGGATGACTTGGGAACAGTACAATCAACATGTTGGGCAGCAGTACAACGCCAGACTGCAACGGGATCCAGATAACAACTACGAGCCACCTCGTCACCCCATATGGGGATGAGGAATGGCTAGAAGGATGTGTTTTTTAAGTTCATTTACTTTTACATGTCTTAATTGTTGTATGACAATTCAATTGCATTATATATACTCATTTTGATTACTATTGGAATGATTTCTTATGGCAACGCATGCTTTTAGGCCCCCATTAAATGGAAACTTATTATGTATGCATTCTTTTGGCAATTTTTTTATTCCTAAATAACAATATTGTTTCTTTATCTCCGGCTAATGAAACTTGTAGCAATACCAACAACTGGAACACTAGGTTGGATGGCCAACCCTCTTATTTATACCTCCTCCTCCTCCTCCTCCTCCTCCTCGCAGGTAGAAATACCGAGACGGCCAACCCTCTTGTTTATACTCGGCCAACCCTCTTATTTATACTCCTCCTCCTCCTCCTCCTCCTCCTCCCCTCTCTCTCTCTCTCATTCTCTCATTCATTCTCTCTTATTCTCTCACTCATTCTCTCATTCTCCCATTCTCTTTTACTCTCTCACTCACTCTCTCTCTGTTATTCTTTTCTAACTTTTTTATTTTCCTTTCTCTAATTCTCTCATCGTCACAATTCATAAATCATAAATTCATTTTTCATAATCTCATTTTTCTATTTGTCTAATTGTCTCAAAACTTCATAATATCTTTTAAGTTTGATTTTTTTTTCATAAGAGACAAGACAAGTCACAAGTCACAATTCACAAGAGTTAAAAATTACAAGTTACACCTACGAGTAAAAGTTTCAAGTTACAAACTTACAAGTTACAATAAACAAGTACAAGGGGGCAAAGCTATCACCCTACAAGTTACAAGTTCAAGATTCAAGAATTGATGCTCTCTCTCTCTCTCTCTCTCTCTCTCTCTCTCTCTCTCTCTCTCTCAACACAAGTATAACAACAGTGATCACTCTCTCCTCTCATCATGACTTTTCTTCCCAATCTTCTTCCTTGAAACCCAAGTCTAATGACCTGGGTTGGAAGTACAAGCACTATCATAGTGCTAGTAAAAAGACTAACAGTGTCTGAGCTTTGGGGGTTTGTAAGTGCCAGTGGCATTGGACAACACAAGCAACACCTTACACACACATCAGGATCAAATGTAAGAACATGCCCCAATGTTACTCCAGAGGTCCGAAAGGAAATCATGAAGTGCATGGACAAACATGCCATAAAAAAAAAGCATGATAGTGTGGTACTTTGAGTAGTAGCACAAGGCCCAGTAGCAGTGATGGCCAAGAAGAGACGAGATTGAGGAGATACAAGAAGAAGATGATCAAGATCAACCATTGGATGTGGAGATACGGGGTCGAAATGGGCACCCCCCCGATTCTGTGACCGTAACGGCTGTT
>JAJHSJ010000003.1:25456242-25673742 GCA_021015155.1 Magnolia officinalis | reverse complement strand
CAACCAGAAATACTAACTGAGAGAAGCTCCCCTTTGAGATTTGGGAGAGACACTGCCCATTTTAGGACCATAGATTGAAATTTGTCTATTTCCTAGGCCATGTGTTGAGAATGAAACCATGAAATCTCATGAAATGCAGAGAATGGAAAAAATGGCCACCATAGATCAAGAATATCGAAAAAAATAAATAAAATAAATCTAAACAAACTATTGATCATCGAAAATGTACTTACAGGTGTGAACTTATGCATATCGATAGCTGCAACATAACCAAATTACAGATAGGCAACAAACTTGTGATCAGTGTTCGAGTTGTCGGTATCGCTACAAGTTTCGCTAGCTGGAGGTAAAGATATTATATCGTTATCGCTGATAACCGGAAATGCGAGGAAAAATAGGAAAACATGGGGGAAATGGTAGAATTTTTCAGTAAAACTTTAGGACATGCCTAAATGCACATATTTGGATATTTAGGAATTAAAAAATTTACAAAAGAATGTATTACATGATAAGTTTTCATTTAATAGGACCCAAAAAGCATGCGTTTCCATAAGAAATTACTTCACAATAACCAAAATGAGTTTATATAATACAAATACAACTATCGTACAATAATTAAGATATGTAAAATTAAATGAACTCACAAAGCATACTTTTTTTGGCATCCCTCATCCCTACATGGAGTGATGAGGTGGCTTGCAGTCATCGTCTAAATCTTGATCGTAGGACCCGCCTCAATGTATGCATTGTATATCCACGACGTTCATCTATTTTTCCGGCTTATTTTAGGGTGTGGACTCAAAAATAAAGTAGATACAAATTTTGTGTGGACCACACCATACGAAACAATGGTTAATGACCATCAAAAACCTTTTGTGGGCCACATAAGTTTTGGATCAAGCTGATATATGTTTTTTTTTTTTTTTTTTCCTTTCATTCAGGTCTGTTTGACTTTATCAACATGTTAGATGGTCAAAAAATATTACCCTGGACCTTAGGAAATTTTTTATGGTGGGCATTCAACCACTATTTCCTATAGTGTGGAAGACCTGTAATTTACATCTTCTTAATTTTTTTGGATCACGCCTTAACAAGTGGGCCCTACAGGTCTGTTTGACCTTATCAACAGGTTAGATGGTCAAAAAATATTACCCTGGACCTTAGGAAATTTTTAATGGTGGGCATTCAACCACTATTTCCTGTAGTGTGGAAGACCTATAATTTATATCTTCTTAATTTTTTTGGATCACGCCTTAACAAGTGGGCCCTACAAGCATCCACGCCACTGGTTCAGGGGTCACACCCAAGTCACGCTACAATGAGGATTAGGTGCAAACTCACACAAGACGGTGCAACCCTCAGTGTGGGGACTACCTTGATGTATGTCTTCTATATCCATGCTGTCCATCCAATTTTTAAGATTATTTTAGGGCATGACCCCAAAAAATGAAGTAGATCCAATTCTCAGTTAGACCCTACCGTAGGCAAAAGTGGCGATTGTCCATTAATGGGCTACAAAAGTTTTGAATCAAGTTGATATTTGTTTTTTTTTTCCTTCATCTACGGTCATGTGACCTTATCAACATGTTGGATGTCAAATAAACATCACAGAAACATTATGGTGGGCCCAAGGATCACGTGACCTTATCAACATGTTGGATGTCTAATAAACATCACGTGACCTTATCAATAGTTGTGTATCTATACCGTCCATTCATTTTGGCAGATCATTTTAAGGCATCGGACAAAAAATGAGACGGATCCAAATTTAAGGTGGACCACATGGCAGGAAACAATGGTCATTGAATGGCCACCATTAAAAACTCATCGGGAGCCACAAAAGTTTCGATCAAGCTGATATTTGTGTTTTCCCTTCATCCAAATCCGTGTGACTTAATCAAATAGTTGGATGGCAAATAACCATTATAGTGGGTAATGGTAAGCGTTCAATCACCGTTGTTTCCTTTGATGTGGTCCACCTGAAATGTGGATCTGACTCATTTAACGGCTCATGACCTAAAATGATCTTTCAAAATAAATGGAAGGCGTAAATGAAACACATTACATCATAGTGGGCCCACAGAGCAGCGAGGACTTACGTCTCACGTGCGGTCATCCCGTAAAAGGGAGCTTCAGATGCGGGAAACCATTTTGGGGAAACCATCTTCTGAAGCCTCAAATCCCTGAAATTTCTCAAATTCTCTCTAAAATTTAGGAAATATCCACCCATCTATGTAAGATTCTTTGCCAAAATTGCCACTCCTTTGAAATCTTTCATTTATTTGAAGAAAAAAAAAAAAGGAAAAATCGAGGTTTTTTTTTTACATACGGAAGAACAACGCATGGATTTCGACAATCAATCGACTGGTGTGCTACCTCCAAATTCCGAATCCTCTTTTAAAGGTATCGAAAATATCCTCTTACATGGATCGGAATTGTTTAGACTTGTCTTCATTTTTTTTTTCATATTTACGCACTCCCGATATTTTCGGTGGGTTAGCTACAGCGAATTTATCGCCGCTAACTTTATTTATCGTCGATAACTTTATTTATCGCTGAAAAATCGCCAACAATTGGAAGAGATACGAAACTAGGGGGTTTCGGTAGCGCCAGCTTGGCGACACCGATAATATCAGCGATATTATCGATTTTTCGCCGACAATTTGAACACTGCTTGTGATATATTCAATTAGAAAAGGCGTTTCAGGTCGACCAAGCAATGCTACAGTTATAGATCAACCACAAAGTTTACAGGGCTTCATGTATCCTAGTGAGATACAAGGAGTAACATGGTTACATAATCAAATTTCATTCATAGTGGGGGGGGGCAGCCTGAAGGATAGGCTCTATACACTCATGCCTTTAAGTGTTGGGGATAGGATTAATCCCACTTTTAACAAAGGGGATGATCATCCTAGCTGGCCCACATGGGATTCCATTGCTGCTAGGGAGAGCTGGTAATGCCGCATCTGCTTGGGTGTGGGGGCTTCCTTTGAATTCCAAGATGCTTGATCATCATCTCTATTGTTTTGTTTTTGTTCACTTTTTGCAGTAAATTATGTTAATCATTGAAAAAAAAAAATGCATTCCTTAGTTACAGTCTCACAGAGAAATAGGTCCCTCATTTACGCCCGCAGAAAAGAGTGTGCACGCTGCATTTTTGTGTGACTTCGTGAAGGGAGAGAGAGAGAGTCTTAAAGTTTACCACTGCAAGGAAAGAGAGAGGTCCAAACCAACCGCCTAGAAATTCACAATGAAAACGCATGTGCACAGAGAGAGAGAGAGAGAGAGAGAGAGAGAGAGAGAGAGAGATCCAAATAGACTGCCTAGAAATTCACAATGAATTCTAAAAGTTGAGAATAGGAAGAACTTTTGTTAGGTCTAATCTCTACACAAGGCACCATTGTGGAGTAAAGTTCATCTTAGGTTTGTTATAATTTGAGTTGGTTTTTGTTTAGTTTCAGGTCTACAATCTTTGCAGATCAGAATTAGAGAATGATATTAAAATTTTAGTGAAGTTTGGTTTTCTTCTCGTTTGCAAGTGTAATTTAAACAACACAGTTGCTCGCTCCTCACATCCTTGTATATGGTGTCAATTTTCGCATTGTCACCCACCTTTTAGGTGCATGATTACCTTACTGGCACAAAAATATCAACAGAATTTCACAGAACCTTAATTTATCCCCTACAATTGACTGTTATGAATGAAGTTAGGTATTTTCATTACTTCATATGGAAACTTTAAGCCCAAGGAATATAATAGTAATACTAATCTTATCAAAGGGTTAGGTATTTTCAATTAACTTCATATGGAAACTTTAAGCCCAAGGAATATAATACTAATCAAAGGGTTACCTTCACCAACGAGGAAGAATAAGAATGACTTCAAAGTCCAATATATCAGTCACTAAAGAATCAGAAGTTGTAAGAAAGAACACAAACATCATTCTTGCCTTTTTGGTTGTTACAAACATCATTTTTGTCAGCTTTGTCATTCAGGTTACCTAAAGTTTGCTTGCTGATTTCTTTCCGTCCATTGCAGAAAAAGTAAACATGACCTAACACGGATAAGCCAGATACCACTCACCTCAAATCTAGGACCTAACTTTAACTAAAACATTATTACCACTACAGAAATTAGTACAACGGTTCCCTAAAAATGTATGCTTTTTTCCTTGTATTGCAGCTCTCTAATATCACTTGCAAATAGCAGTGAAGTATCTAGAGGAAGATGGTAAAGATTTGCCAGCTCCAATTTACATGTTGTCATTAGCCGCACAGTACATATTTGAGTGCAACTTTTAGTAGTTTTAAGTAAACAATCATATAGAATAACATCTATTAGGTCATACCAATCACCTTGAGTAGAGGATTTAACAGGAAAAGTGCATCAATGCATACAACATCGGACACAGTAAGCCAAAGAATCTGAAACCTTACCAACATTCTCTTTAGATGGAGCTCTGTCGCAATTCTCAAATAAAGATTCCTTCCAAGGGAGTTATGGTATGTAACAAATGGCCGAGCTTCTGCACCACCAACTGCTCCCTGGTCGTTCAAATCAGTATCCCCCACAATAACCACACGTTTGTCAACATTTAAAAGAAAAGTATCATAAGTAGCCCTTTCACCTTGGAGAAAAGATTTTTTTGAGAGATAAGTAACAAAGACAAAGCATGCATGTCACAATTGAAGAAAAGCAAGTGATGGCAGTGGCACTTTAAAAAACCAGCATGTACATGAGCAATGGTCATAATAGCTTTATGTTCTAATTCCATGGGTTTCAAAAGAAAAACAAAACTAAGAACAGTTGTGATGAAATAAATTTGATGAAACCCTGAACCGATACTTTTTCACTCAGAAATCCTATACTGATGAATCTGCATCTTTTCACCTCCACCTTGATGTAAAATAGAGCAGCTAATACTTTATGTGAATTTTGAGGCACAAGTGAAGATTATCTTGCAGTCATTTCTCATGCTAAGTAAAGAAAGCAAGACTGTTCAGATCATACGAAAGAGGCTAACAAGTTACATAGAGAGTATATAGAGCGCAAACACCAACTCAAAGATTGATTCAATCGATTGAAGTTTTTATTTTTGTTTTATACAAGTAATGAGACCAATGAGGAAGGCAAGAATTAGAAATGGATGCATTTGAGGGTGAGAGAAAGTAGACTTAGATGGTTTGATATGTGCAATGGAGACCAAGAATGCACCGGTGCGGAGTGAGTTGGTACAAATTGATGGCAGTAAGAAAAGACGCAATAGGATGTAGGTGGAGGTAGTAAGAAAAGACTTGATGACCTATGGTCTAACTGAAGTTTTGGCCCTTGATAGAGTGAAATTGCGGAAAAGGATTCATGTAGTCAACCACGATTAGCTGAGATAAGGCTTAGATGATGATGAATGAGATAAGGATTTTCTTTTTCTTTTTTTCTTTTTGTTAACAACTTTTTAGAGAAAAAATTTTAAGGACCCAAACAATGCCACAAAAGGACAATTGAGACTTGGACCTCCAAAACTGCTAAAATCACCAGGCAAGAACTATCATAATCAAAATAGAGAGAGAGAGAGAGTAGGCAGCAGCAAAAAACTGGTCAAAACATCTTGTTCGGCTCAAGGTAAAAGAAAACAGATTATCTGATTCACGAACTCAGGAAAAATGTTTCATAGGATCATACCAAAGCTCTTACAGAAGGCATTTTGATATCAATGCATAAAAAGGACTAGAGCTTAAAAAGAAACAAAGGATAGACAAAATCACCAAGCCCCCATTAAAAATCAATGTCAAGCTCTATGGACAATGGTAACGAGAAAAAGAACTTTAGACCTCTCACCTGGTCAAAAGAATTGAGAAAAAGGATGTTTTAGTTGAGCTGAAATGATCAAGTGGATAGTGTATCTTAGGGTAAAAATACACATAGCATGAGAACCATTGGATTTATTCCAACAGCTGCTCCAAAATACACCTTGCTGGTCTTTTGTGATATGTTTTAGGGGTGGTTTGGATGCACTTAGTTTACATGGGTAACTTGAATTACGCACAACTTGACTTCAAGAAATCAACTTCAAGCAAATCAATCGATAGTGTTTGGTTCACTCATCTAGAGTTACACAGAAGCAAAGATTCACTGGTTGGAAGTCAAATTCATGCAACTCATGTAATTCAAGTAGTAATGGATTGCATGTGCTAAAAGCTTTCTTTCTTTTTCCTTGAATGGGAAACAACTTTGTTAGAAAACAAATACAATACAATACAAAAAATAAATAAATAAATAAAAATAAAAATAACAACAACAAAAACAAAAACACAGCAAAAGGGGAACAGATAAATGATGAGTCCACTGTCTACCCTAACACCCCAACTAAATTAACTTGTAGGACTGAGGAGAACCTCTATCTTTTCCCTTTTTACAACCCTGAAGCATTGATATCAATGAATCATGTTGGTCCCACCATTTATGGCCCGTCCCTTAGAAGTCACTTTGATTGGACAAGCCCAACCATCCAATTAGTGATTTGGGAAAATGGACAAGCCATATTGAGTATACTAGAAAAGGTCTAATCATTGATGTCACCATCCATCATGTCAGACCCATCTTTAAATGCCTATCCCTCTAAATCACTTTGATCTTTCGTCAATAGAGGCATCAAACGAGGTATGAGAAGGTTGCCAAGAGTTACTTGGAACTCAGGATCATGAATTCTAAAAAGTTCCACAGTAGCAAGAGAACTCTCGATGAAAATAACACTCGTACCCAAACAACGGAATTACTGTTGGATACCACAGTTTCCTGTAGTTTTCCATTTCCTAAGTATTCCATAGGGGTTTTCCATTTATATATTTGGAATCTCTCTAAACAAATTCCATAGGTGTCATGTACATGACATTGTTTGAGAATTTATTTCCTATTTACGCCACCATACTTGCATCTTTCTTTACATAGTTTTAGTACTAAACATTTCCATGAATGACCTCTCAACTTTTTACAATTCACACAGAGATCTATGTTAACCACACAATAAGGATCCAAAATTCGTATGAGCACGCCTATTTAAGATATTAGAATTCACTGTCATAATGCTATCGCAGGACAAAATCATGTGGATTAGCCCAAGTAAGGATCATAAAATTCCTGAAACACTAAAGCCTACTTATCGAGATTTTCAAGGAGAAAATATTCCTTGCTAACTCAATATCCATACAACAATGGATTAACTATTAATGAAATGTAACCCTCAACTTATATAGGATCTAAATAGTTTTCTTCCAGGAGTTTGACAAAATAAGATAAGCCATTGGAAGATAATTTTACGTAGCAACCAGACAGAATATATCAATTAAGAGATGAAGTAAATGTATAAAGCACAAGCTCAAGAAAAGGGCAACCTGGAGAACCGGAGTGTCAACTTCAATGAAGTCCAAAGATTCCACCGTCCTTCGAATCTCTGACACAATCTACAAGAATAAGGTAAAATCAGTGAAACAAAGCTCAAGCCATAATAAAACTAATACAGTATGAAGAAATTGTTGGGAGTGAGAAAAAATTGTAAACTAGATATTCCAGTGATTAGCCACAAAAGTAAACAAAGATCACAGGATACTATCTTTTTGTGGAAGTACTAAGATGACCTGGCCCAAAAATGAAAATTGCAAATTCATGAACAAGACGAGAGAAGCGATGGCATTTTAATCTCATTGACATAGGGGCTAGGGCATCCAAGTTCTATCTTGAAGGATACCTCATAAGTTGAAAAGCCAATCAAACTACTGATATCAAAAACATCGGACAATAATTATTGAAAGGTAATTCAGATATTAATCATGTTTGTTGATGGTCCATATTGATCACATGTGGTCCCACAAGTCACAAGTGGTCTGGTGGGCCATCTTGGTCTCATGTGGTTTCCTAAGCTTTCTAGGCTTAAATATGTGTTCGGTTGAGGTTTGGGCCCATGGGCTAATGTAATACAATAACTTAACAGTGAAAGGGCAATTTTGTGTTTTTGCTTTTAAAGAAGAAAGCCCTAATAATAAAATAACAGGGCGAGGGTGCATGAGGCTATAGCTGTCCTCTCTCTTTCTCCTCACTCTTTCTCTTCTTTCTACTTTCTCTGTCACAATCACATTTTGGAACAATGTTAAACACAGAAATCATTTTTCCCAACAATTGCTTTCATTCTCTTAGAAAATGACACCCATGAGCTCAATGTTGAGTTACAAGAATGATAATCAATAGGCATGGTATAATGAACCACGCAAGTTTTGGTCACACAGAATACCAATAGAAACAATCAACCAACTATATAGCAGTGTCTAATGCTCATGTAGAATGCTAACCCTCAGTCCCGCCTACATAGGATTGGGGAGAACACCCTAAACAAGATCTTCCCTTTACCAACCCTTAAATTGGGTGAGCCCCAACACCTGAGATTCACTCTGCCCTTGGCCTTTCGAAAAATAGCTGTCATAGATTTAAAAGCCGATGTACATAAATAATCCATTTAGGGGCAATTGGTTACTAGGAATGAATCCCTGGTCTTTGTGTAACATGTGGAAACTCAAATTTGGCTGTTCCTGGGAAAGCCTATATTATATTCCGCTAACACAATAGGTTCTCCTGGCTAGGAGAAGTCTAAAGTCTGTTTCGGTGCACATTGTGGTCTTTCCTGGGAAAGTATGAAATTTAGTTGGTCACAGACTCGCAGTGCCTCCTCATGTCAGTCCCACATTTAATTGACCATGATTCTCAATGGTCACTCTGATTGGATATCTATAACAGTTTATCAATGACCAAAAAAATGGCCGGTCCCGATTGATCATATTGGGAAAAGACCGATGATTTACAGATACTGTCCATCATGCATCGCACTTTCGAATGCCCCTCAAGAACCATTTTGACCAGATGATTCTAACCATCCAATCAATGGTCATATTGATTATAATAAATAAAGTCCGATCATAGATCAGGTCCATCCATGATGTGGGGACCACCTTAGCTCAAAATCACTTGGATCAGATCCTAACCAACCGATCAATGACTATAAAAATTGATAGTCCATATTTGCTTACACTAGAAAAGGTCATTTGGACAATCCATGATGTGGGGCCCGCCTTTTATTTCCCACTCCTCTCAAAAGTAACTTTGATTGGATGATCCTAACAAACTAAACAATGGCTAAGAAATTTACGGTCCATATTGATTATACTAGAAAAGGCCTGGACATTGTGGCCATCCATGATGTGTGGCCCACCTTCCCATCCCTCAAAATCACCTTGGTGGGATGACCCTAACCATCCAATCAATGGTACCAAAAATGGACAGTCTGTATTTATTATACTAGAAAAGCTCTATCATTGACCTAAACCATCCATCATGTCCGGCTTTCATAACCAGCCCTACCAAAAACCACTCTGATTTGATGATCAAAACCATCCAATCAATGGCTAGGAAGGGCTATCCATATTTATTATGAAAAGAAAAGGTCCACCTAAGAGCACAGGAATAGAAGGAACCATAAATTCAAATGTTCAAGTCCACAGATACTTTCGTAGTAAAAGAAGCTTTGAGAAAGATGAAAACAAGAAAGGCACTTGGATCAAATGGCATACCAATGCCTATAATATTGATCATTCATTGAAATAAAGAGCCAAATCAGGTCGTTAAATGTATTTTCTTGAAATATTCATCTTCACAAAAGGGATATAAGCGTTTGGAATCTGAACACAAAAAAGCATCATCTCCATGAATGTTAAGTTTTGTTAAGACGCTCCATATTTTTTCTATGGGTCAGGGGGAGCACAATTTTATGGTTCTTTTCTTGAGTCTAGTCTGATTGTTTCCACTCCTTTTAAACCCGATAATGTTAAAGATAAGTTTGTTTCTTTTTCACAATCAACTAAACCAAACTTCAAGATGTATGAAAGAAAAAATGTTTGTACTACAATTCTTCCTCAAAGCACCACGAAGCATGCTCCTTTGCAAGCGGCAATGATAGTATTCCTACTAGCTTGCCTATTTATACAAATCCATATTTAGACTCATCCTTGGATTTGCTTGTTACAACCAGAAAAAAAAAAAAAAGACAAGAGATTATACATCTCATTTTAACGTTTTGTTTCCTATCATTTTTTGTTTCCAGTTCACAGGTCCTTTGTTTCTACCCATGAGTGGTCTTCTTCCACTATTCCTAAAAATCTTAAACATGCTCTTAATTCTCTTCTATAATGACAAGCTATAGAGAAAATGGTTACCCTTGAGGGAAATCATACATGGGAAATGACTGATTTACCAATTTAGAATAACTCAATTGGTTGTCGTTAGGTGTATGCTCTTAACTACAACCTTAATGGTAGGTATAGCTCGATATAAAGCTCATCTCGTAGCTAAAACATTTACATAGACATATGGTGAGAATTATTATGAGACTTTTGCTCCTATTGTTAAGATACATTTGTTACAGCCTACGGGTGATGATTTATCTTGCTGTTAATTTAAATTAGCGGTACACCAATTAGATGTTAATAATTTGTAATTTAATATATATATATATATATATATATATATATATGTGTGTGTGTGTGTGTGTGTGTGTGTTAAGAATACCTTTTTGAATGATGATATATGTTAAGAATACCTTTTTGAATGATGATTTGACTAAAGAGATTCATATGCTTCCCCCTCCTGGTTTTGCTAGATGGGTGGGGTAGAAAGGTAAGTCGTCTTAAGAACACTATATATGGTTTAAAGCAGGCTCCTTGAGCGTAGTTTCAGAAGTTTAGTGGGCCCTTATTCGTATTAGCTTTACTCACATTCATTCTTGCCATTATGTATTCATTAAGTTGCATGTACAGGGTATTAGATTTACTCACATTCATTCTTACCATTATGTATTTGTTAAGTTGCATGTACAGGGTATCATCGCTGTGAGTGTGCACGTGGATAATATCGTTGTTACAAGTGATGAAGCTAGTGCATCTTCTAAGTTGAAACTCTAAGCAAGGTTTTTAACATCAAAGATTAGGATCACTAAGATACATTCTTGGGATTGAAGTATATCCTTCTAAGACGGGCATTATTTTGTCTCAACGAAAATATAACCTTGATTTACTGACTTCAACCGGTAATCTTGGCGTCAAACCTATTGATTCATAGTCAGAGGTTAATAAGAAGCTTTGAGCTAATTATAGGGAACATCTTGATAATCCTTGCACGTACCAACATTTGGTTGGTCAATTGATATATTTGACTATTACTCGCCTAAATCGATCCCATGCAATGAGTTTGATTAGCCAGTTCATGCATGCATGCTCCTCAATCCAGTCACCTTGAGGCAGTTTGTCACATCTCATGCAACATGGAATCTTCTGCAGGACGTGGTATCTTGTTTAGTTATAATAATAATCTTGATATTGACGGCTATTTTAATAGTCATTAAACGGGTTCGCTAGATGATCGACGCTCTACAACAAGATATGTACTCTTTCAAAGGCAATCTCATTACCTAGAAAACAAAAAAGCAGACAGATTTTGCACAATCTAGTGTTGAGACTGAGTACCGTGCTATGGAGAATACCGCATGTCAAATTTTGGGATTAAAAGTTTCATTATTGAATTGGGATTTCCAGGAACGTATTCATAATAGTAACGGTGGCTGTAATGGCCACCATCATTACCATTACGATACGGACCATAACAGCCGTTACGGTCACTTTTTTCTTTTCATTTTTTTCATTTTTTTGAAAAAAAAAATCTATTTTGGCCCCATTACAAGGCCGTTGTAGGCCATTTTTTCTCTAATGACCCTATAGTTGTTTCGGCCCTGTAATACATAACAGTTACCACCATTAATGTTACGTAACCGTTATAGCATACCATTATTTCTAGTTAAGACTCCTATACCTATGTATTGTGACAATCAATCGAATCTAGTTTTTCATTAAAGCTCACTTTATTCTTAAGAAGGTTGTTGTTGGCATTAGTTCTACTCCCTTTGTTTCGTCTACTACTACTCAACTCACGGACATCTTCATTAAGGTTCTTAATCTTGAAGTTCAAACCGCGTTATCTATAACATCTTTGGGTGGAGAACACTGCCTTAGGAACAGAAAGAATTGGATTGGAGTCGAGAACAAGTATAGGAAGAATCAATGATTGGCGCTCCTCATGATCTTTCGAAAGATATGGAACATTTTCAAGAAACTTGACGTCCATAGAAACATGACATTTTTTATGAACCAGATCAAGACACTTAAATAACCTTTTGGGAAGCTGGATATCCCAAGAAAACACATTTAATAGCTCGATCTGACAATTTATTTCGATAGAATCCGTATTGAAAACATAACAAACACACCCAAAGACTCATAATGGAATTTCAGGAATCAGGTAGAATGTCGAGAAATATTGAATAGGAGACTTACCGTCAAGAACCTTAGTAGACAAACAATTAATTAAATAACAAGCAGTAAGGCCAACATCTGACGAAAGGTACTTGAAAACAGATATACCTATGAGAAGAGCACGAGTGATTTCTAGAAAGATGTATATTCTTTCTTTCAGCACTACCGTTTTGTTGGGAGGTGTTATGCACAAGTAGTTTAAGAATTTATACTATGCTCTTGAAGATAAGGCAGCATAGAATGAGAAAGGTATCCCCTTGCATTATCAATACAAAGGGTTCCAATATTTATATTAAATTGATTTTGAACTCAAGCAAGAAACATTTTGAAGATTGAACCAACCTCGTCTCTCTTTTTCATCAAATAAATCTATATCATACAATAAGCACCATCAATGAAGGAGAAAGTATTTAAATCCATTAGAAATTAATTGGAATCTACCCCCATACATCAAAATGAACCAACGAAAAAAATTTATTGGACCTATTTATTCCATGGAAGGATAAACAACCTATGATATTAAGCCAAAACACAGGCCCCACATTGACAATTCTTGATAGCATTAGACACAACTGACTGACATAACAAAGACTATAGGACTCAATTAGAAGAATGACCAAAACGACAGTGCCAAAGATAAAGATCCTCCTTTTTTAAAGTAGGAGATAGTGACACTCAATAAACTGACTTGAAGAATGTTATATAACCCATCCTTCTCGAGTCCACAACCAAGCAACTTCATCTCGAGAATCTAAAAGACACAATAATCTCGAAAAAAAAATGTCACACTACAATTTAGATCCATTGTAATTTGACTCGCAAACAATAGATTAGAAGCAATATTAAGAGCCAATAAGACAGAAGACTGAGGTGAAGCCAAAACAGTATCATTTCCCTTAATAGGTGTCAAGTTACCATTTGGTAACTTCACACGATCTAAATGAAGATCTAAGGTAAACAAAGAAAAGAAACAGTTATACCTATCATATGGTTAATAGCCCCCGAATCACTTATCCAAAGACTGGACTCAAAAGCAGTGCGAAGAGTGATGAAGGTGTTACCTTTTTTAGCCAAATATGTAAATGGGGAGATCTTGTTCTAGGTGTCATCCCTTATTAAAGCATCATACTCACTTTTTTAAAGATGGACCACATCCCCAGCTAGATGAACCACAAGTGACTTCACCAATGGAGCTATTTCCCCAATAATACGTGGGGTGATCTACCATGAAGTACCTAGCAGTAATCAACAATGTGGCCATATCAACCACAGTGAATACACAAAAGGTTTGCTGTAACGTCTCGAAAAAATCCGTACAAAGACCCGAGTACCACCTCAGGCAGAAATCACTAAGGACCAAATCCTTTAGAAATTAGACAAAAATTAATTAAGTGTTAAACTGAATTAAACGCTAGATTAGCTTGAACAGCTTTCTATACGATCTGTAAGACCCAAAACTAGTAGAATCGCTAACGCAACATTGCTTAAAAACCTAGGATCAATCTCTAAACTCAATTGCCCTCGGGAGCACATTGAAACTCCATATCAGACCTGGACCGCATGTCGCAAGTCCGATGACCACGAAACTTTACGATTATGACCGCCTTGCTGGACTTGACAACCATCTCGGAAATCAAGTCCTAATAGTATCCAGAAACGCACAACTTGAGCCCGGAGCGAAGTGTGTGAGAAACGCGAATATTTTTAGAAAATGAACTCAGATTTAAGTGAATTGGACCATTCGCTTGCAGGCCAAATTTAAGGCTTTAGACCGTCAGAATCTGACCCAAATACACCCTCGGATCAGGAAATTTCCCTACACAGGTCAGTGTACTTGTGGCCCTAATCGAGTGACAATGACCGTTGAACTGAAACTGGTCCTCCACGGTCGATCTCCAAACCCGATCGGACTGAAAACTTAACCTGGCATAGATCCATTGTCAGGGAACTTTCCCCGGAACGTATGCAGAAAATGGGCCTCCAGATGAGCTCCATTGGCCCGAAACAGCCAACTTTTGGCTATAACCTAAGTATACCATGGCCCTGGGGCCATTGAGGTCAGTTCTAGTGCACTCACTTGCAGTTGAGGCATCCGAGACAGCAGTTACAGCACCGATAGCTTTCGAAATCACCGCACATGTTCAAGGTACACCAGTCTTCTTATTGGTGGACACCGGGTCCACTATCTCTATAGTATCATGCGCTGCAATCAAGCGACTAGGGTTGGAAACAAGTCCTATGGTTGGGTTGAGACTCCTTACCGCCACAGGGACTTTCTCAGACTCCACCAAGATGTGTAGGGGTTGTTCGATAGACCTAGGGAGCAGAATAGTGCTTGTTGACCTGATGGTCGCTCCATTATGTCACTATGACGTCATTCTCAATATGGATTGGCTCACGGAGATGAAGGCAGAGATCGATTGCGACACTAGGGTGGTGACAGCCCAGGGACCTGAGGGCGCGACCTTTACATTCCCAGTGCAGGTCAGTTGGTACTACCGCATCAGTTGCTACGCTACCTTGTTAGAGCATGTTGATGGTCCGACATTGGGGAACACGCCAGTAGTTCAGGATTTCGCGGACGTGTTCATGACCATACCCGGGTTACCTCCTTAGCGCGAGATCGATTTTACCATTAATCTAGTGCCTGGTGCGACACCCATTTCATTACCCACGTATCGCATGCCTCCATGTGAGATGGAGGAACCGAGGAAACAGATTGATGATCTGTTGGATGCAGGCTTATACGACCGAGTGTATCTCCTTGGGGAGCGCCTGTGTTGTTTGTGAAGAAGAAGGATGGATTACTGCGCGATTGTGTATTGATTATCGCAGGTGAACCCAAGTGACGTGTAAGAACAAGAACCAAGTGCTGTATCTGTACCGATTCGTCATCGTATTCATAGATGACATCCTGATATACTCCAAGAGTCAGGAAGATCACGAGGAGCACCTGCGAGCAATCTTTGATATGCTCAGAAAGAACCAGTTGTTTGCGCAGTATAAGAAGTGCGACTTCTGGAAGGAAGAAGTGAAGTTCCTGGGACATGTGGTGTCCAAGGAAGGCATAGCTGTGGACCTTGCTAAGGTGACTGCGGTTCAGGATTGGGAGCAACCCAGTTCGGTTACTGAAGTGAGGAGTTTTCTTGGCCTGGTAGGTTACTACCGTCGATTCATTAGGGATTTTTCTAAGATAGCTAGACCGTTGTCTCAACTCACTCAGAAAGACCTTAAGTTTGCCTGGAATGAGAAGGCAGAAGCAGCTTTTCAGGAATTGAAGGACAAGTTGACGTCCGCCCCAGTGCTAGTATCACCAGAGCAAGGGGTCAAGTATACGATATACACCGACGCCTCTCGTGTGGGTTTGGGCTGTGTTTTGATGCAGAAGGACAGGGTTATTGCCTATGCATCGCGACAGTTGAGGAAGCACTAGGAGAACTACCCTACGCACGACTTGCAGTTGGCAGCCGTCATCTTTGCATTAAAGCTCTGGAGACGTTACCTCTACGGAGAGGAGTTCGAGCTCTTTTGCGACCACAAGAGCCTTAGATACATATTCACGCAGAGGGACCTGAATATGAGGCAGCGACGATGGATGGAAACCTTGAAAGACTTCAAGTTCGAGGTCTCCTACCATCCTGGCAAGGCCAACCTTGTGGCAGACGCGTTGAGCCCAAGAAGACAATAGCATTTGCGGCTCCACTGATGGTAGCAGAATGGGATATGGTAGAGTTTGTGCGAGACTTTAAGCAGAAACTTACGGTAGAGGAGCCGTTCGAGAGCATCGTACATTCGTGTTCAGCCACTTATCGACGACCGAATCATTGTGGCTCAGAAGGAAGATGAAGGATTGGCAGAGTTGAGCAAGCGATTTAGTGGCGATGCAGACTCTGAATGAAGAGTTGGTACGGATGGGGGTTTACGTTATCGTGGCAACCTATGCGTCCCAAATCTTCATGACTTGAGAAGGGAAGTTCTCGAAGCTGCTCACAATTCGAAGATGGAGATGCATCCTGGTAGTACAAAAATGTCTCAAGACATGAAGAGGTCGTACCGGTGGGACAACTTGAAGGCCCACATCGCAGACTATGTATCCCGTTGTCTCACATGCCAGCAGGTCAAGGCAGAGCATCGCCGACCTCCTAGTTTACTTCAGCCTATGCCCATAGCTGAATGGAAGTGGGATTTCATCTCTATGGATTTTATCTCAGGGCTACCGAAGACGAGGAAGGGACACGACTCCATATGGGTGATTGTGGACCTGTTGACGAAATCGGCTCATTTTCTCCCTATTAAAGTTTCGAACTCAGCAGACGATTTGGTCAGACTGTACATCAAGGAGATAGTACGTCTGCATGGAGTTCCTATGGAGATCATGTCAGATAGAGACACGTGATTCACATCTATCTTCTGGACTCGTATCTAGGAAGCAATGGGTGTGAAGTCAAAGTTTAGTACCGCGTTCCACCCACAGACGGACGGGCAGACGAAACGGGTGAATCAGGTGTTGGAAGATATGTTGCGGGCTTGCGTGCTTGATTTCAAGGACAGTTGGGATGACTATCTTCCTTATGCTGAGTTCACCTATAACAGCAGCTTTCAGAGAGAAGAAAGAGAAGAAAAGAGAGAGGAGAAGAAAAGAGAGAGGAGAAGAGAGAGAGAGAGTGTGGGAGATTGTTGTAGGGATTCATCCTTGCCACTCCACGTGCTTAACCACCGCTTCCATATCGCCATACGGGTAAGAAATCCTAAACCTAATCTGTTTTAGGTATCCAAATAGCATAAATGGTGAAATAGCTAATCTATTTCATGCTATAGGTTGCCGTTGTGCCGTAGACGAAGACTTAGTGTATAAACTGAGTTCGTTACGAGTTTACCGGCGAATGGTGCGGACTATAAACGTTTAGGTTATGGTTTTCAAGGCTTTCAATGTCAGTTAATGATTTATGACTGACTTGATTGCTCTCACATGTGCTTAGATACGATGTTTTCCATATATTACATATGTATGTGTACTATATCGATTTTAATGCATTCTATGTGTTTGTTGAAATGTTTGATTGAATATGGAATTATGGTTTGTGCTTGTTATGATTGATGTTTGAGGATACATGATTGTGGTATGTGTGGCAACTCCCTTGTGAAAGGATTTGCTATAATACCTGTTATAACTACTATATTACGTGTATATTGATATGTGGAGTCTAAGTGTTTGATAAAATGCCTGAATGAGAAAATGCTTGTTGAAATGCAATTAATGAGAGTGTTGAGATAGGATTCTCAATTCCCTCATCTATAGTTACAATTTCCTTTATGTAACCTATCTTACTACCATGTGATTTATGGATGAAATGCCTATATGTATGATAACATGTGTACTATTTGTTTGTTAAAATGCTCAAATGAGATTTATACTTAGATTGGTTGTCACATGCTGCCTTGGACTATCACGTGTAAATGCTATTGTTTGGAGTGTGATTGGGGCTACGATGTAGTCCAGGCAATAGGCAGTGATTCTCGAATTAGTGGCCGAGGTCGTTTCACCACACGAGACATGTTTAAGGAATCCGAGTCGTACACTGATTGTCGACAGTGGTTAGGCCACGCGGAGTGCCTACGCACTTCATGTCGATCAACTCAACATACGCTCGTATCAGTCGAGTTTGTCAAGCAACCAGATTGGCCTAATGTATGTTCACCATATATGGACGCTACTGCTTGAATCTAAGGTACCAACTTACCAGTGAAAAGCCCGTTTAACCTTGGTACCTCGATCCGCTAAGACTCATGAGCCGAACATGGTGGTATGAACACCGTGGTCGAGCTGTCGGCCTACACTGGGGTGACGAGCCTCCCGTAGTGGCCAGTGAACAACCCAAACTCGTGAGCCATTACGGTGGTATGGGACACTGTATTCGAGCTGTCGGCCTATGCTAAGGTGACGAGCCTTTCCCGTAGTGACCTCGATTATAAACTAAGGCCTACGCTAAGGTGACGAGCCTCTTCGTAGTGACCTGAACTTGCCCGTCCACTGCTTATAAATCAGGGTGACGTTGCCCTATAACTTGCCTATCGTATGTGATTAACTAGGATTGGCGACCCTAGATGGATCATCGTTGGGGTAAATGATATAAAGGGATGTACCTTAGCTTCCCGAACACTCTATTTGAATAAATCTAAACAAGAACTTGGCTAACACGATCATGCACCACATTGCATGTGCTTTGGCGAGGAAGCGCACGTTTAAGAGGTTGTCATGCGCGATCGTGAGATGATGTCGCTGAGAGAGTGTAGGCAAGGGCATGCATCATTATTGTATACCATCCTTGCATTAACAAGAGTACTTAAGATATGATTGTTGTAATACTTTATCATTACTGCTTGATTGAATTGATAACATGTTAACCTTTGCCTTATAGCTCCACTGAGTTGATCACTCACTCCCACTCTGCGACGGTGTTTTAAAACACCAACCAGACTCTGGTTTAGTTGCAGATGATGGCAATGCTTACGAGGCAGAGCCTGATTTTTATGATGACGAGGAGTTCTCCTACATACAACTCTCTGGCGGGTCTATGTAGATCTGGAGTTACGCCATCGGGGCTACAGGGATCTGGACTAGATGACATCACACTTTATTGTTTTGTAAATGTTTGGAGTTATACGTGTAAATGTTTAACCTGGTGACTTTCATATTCTGGGGACGTACAATCACTTATATGCTTTATATATCTATCACAATCTTTTGCTTGCGTAATTTAACTGTCTCTAGAGTATGATATATTGATTTGGTATAATCCCACTCATGTTTAATGCACTAATACGGACAACATTTAATCATCATTATCTATGTTGCATAAGTGATGCGTTGGAACTCGGGAGTTGAGCTTTTGCTCGACCTCCGATTTTCAGGGCGTTACATTTGCACCATGACAACGACCAACACCATGACCACGCCCACAGCCTGCATCTCGACCTTACCATCCAGTAGCTCTACCTCTTCTAGTACTAGAATTATCAAAATTTCCAAACCCAATGACAAAAGCATATTTCTCAACCACGACAGGCCCCATAGCAGCATAGCGCCACTCATCTCGTAATAGTGCCACTCATCTCGTAAAAGCAAAGCATAAAACACTATTTAGGGAAGGTAGAGTAGGTGAACCAAGAATCTGAACCTGCACAAGTTTAAAATCATAAATAAAACCTACTAACAACTAGAATATCCACTTTTTCTCAATACCTCATTTATATGCCTCTTTATCGGAGGTACAAGGAAATTGAAGATCATACAGACAGCAAAGACAATTCTTGCTGCAAACCACACAATTTAGCATAATAATAATAATTTGAACACTTCCCGTCTCAAAGTCCCAATCTCCTGGTAAATATTGTGAATCTGAGCCATATTATTACGATCGGATTATAATTCATTAGAATTCAACCACATCTTAAGGGCAGTAGACAATAAGAAAAGGCCTTTTGATGAGGACATCCGAGCACCTTTTAGAGTTTATCAGAGGAGGAAGTGAGCTGCCCTAGTTTCTTTATGGCTAGGTGATCATTACAGCTCAGTGGGCCCAATTCGAGTTCCTAGCCCCGTTGAAGACCCCATCTGCATGATCGTGCATCTTTGAAGACCTTATGCTAGGAAGATGCATGTACGTTGCTTAGTTGGAAGTGTTGGACCGCTGGATTTCACATGTGGACCGTTAGATCGTGACCGTGGATCATCTTGATTGTGAAGCCATTGAGATGGCACAGTTTAGTTACTTTGCTTATTTATTTTAGGTATTTTTGTTTATTTTATAATTTAGTTGAAATAAGGGTGTTTTAGACAGATTATATGCAATGAGGGTCTTTTTGTAAAAACACCCTAAAAAGACTATTAAAGGATTGAGCATCTCAAGCCCTAGTAGGACATTTGATGCAGGACGCATGCATGTAGCTAAGTAATTAAGCCAGATCAATCAGTAACTTGATCTAAATAATCAAAATTCAAAAACTACACTAAATCATCAAATATATCAAGAATCAAGCATGTAACTATGAGAGGTTCAGGCCACATATATCAAACTACGCAATGCATGACCATTAAATACTAAAAGATGGGATCTTATGGATGTAGGAACATCCAAGTAGCATAGGAATTAGTTTAATTTCAAAAGGAGAAAGCAAATACTACTTAGGGCTTGCTCAATTAGGGTTTAGGCCAACCTAGAGTTCATGGGATTTGGGTAAAAGTGAAATGAACGCTTAGGTTGCTTAATGGTAAATGGATTTGAGGCTTCAAGTCTTAATAGAAGGGAAATGAGAGATTTGGATGGTTGGAAGTTTGGAATTTAGGGCCTATTAGGGAAGTTGGGAATCTAGGGTTTAGGTGATTTGGGGAAACTTGTATATTTAGGGATTTAGGATTTAGGTTAGGATTAAGTATGAAATTCAATGGGGTTTTGATGTGGAAGCAAGAAGAAATCAAAGGGATGAAGGGTGGGCCATACGGCCAGCTATAAGGGTTCACATGTGTGGTCGTGCGATCGCACATGTGAGTTATTTTGGCAAGGGTTTGGCGTTTCAATGGTTGGGTTTATACGGGAGGATGTAAAGAGGAAGAAAGGTAGGGATTTTGGTGGGTTTTGGGAAAAGGGGAAGAAGAGAAGATAAAAACTTGAAAGAATAACCTCTTTAAAGGAGAATACGGAAGATAAGTGGAAGCATCGCACCCACGTCGAATAAGAATGGCTTCTCACCAATCCTAATCTCCAAATTACATGGAGAATACTTCAAATCACATGAAGTATCTAAAATGTTCTTTAATGCATAAAACAAAATAAAACCGAAAAATAAACTAAATCTTAATAAAGTAATAACTAAAAGCTAAGACACCTAAGTCCTAAAGTGTCCATGATTGAGGCGGGCCATAATCAAAAGTGGGTAAACATCCCAATACTTGAGATCCAACCGTCCGATTGATGCATGCACTTGATCCAACAGTCCGAAACTCCACAATACGCAGCCCACGTGCATCTTCCCAGTGTGGGGTCTTCAAAGATGCATAAAACATGCACGTGAGCTCTTCTACGATGGCTAGGGATGAGATCTGCACCCCGCAGGCCCCATGTAACACTCGTCTAGCCACAAATAAGGTTGTGTTGTCATCCTCCTCCGTTGGTACACTCTGAACGGTTGGATGTCCTCATCAACTCTCCCCGGCTGAGAAGTCTTCACCTCTGGAGAAATAAAACGGCGATGTCGTTCTAGAAGATCCAGGTCAAGTCGCTAAAGATCCGCATGTGATCCACATGTAACACTCGTCTAGCCACAAATAGGGTTGCGTTGCCATCCTCATCCGCTAGTACACTCTGAACGGTCGGATGTCCTCATCAACTCTCCCCAGCTGAGAAGTTTTCACCTCTGGCGAAATAAAATGGCAATGTCGCTCTAGAAGATCCAGGTCAAGTCACTAAAGATCCGCATATGTGATCCAAATGTTGTCGAAAGTAGGCCTATTTCTCAACTTGATGAGGAATTTCTGGAATCCTCCATGACTGGTGGAGACCACTTGCTCATCAAATATGTCTTCAATTTTCTCACTTCTAACAGGTAAAGAAAGTATGGGTGGTAAGGGCTAGGACGATGGATCAAGTAAAGGCCATGGATCAAGGAATACGTCAGGATCACTACTGTCAGGGTCTATAAGAGTGTTTGAATATGGGTCAGGAGGTGAAGTAGCAGAACCCTCATACTGCACTAGATCTTCCATATTGTAAGCAGAACTAATTCCTATGGTAGGTGGAAGGTCTACTACATACGCATTAGGACCCAATTTCTTTAGTATTTTGTACGGCCTTGCACTATGTGCTTAGAATTTCTTAACGGCTCCCTGTGGAAATCGTTCAAGTCTCACACGAACCATTACATCCTAAATGGGAGACATCCTTCAAGACGAAGGATGGGTTATATGAGTGGCTAATCATACCTTTTGGCTTGACCAACGCTCTGAGTACATTCATGAGAGTAATGACCCAGGTGTTGAGGCCCTTAATGGGTGAGTTATTGGCGGTATATTTCGACGACATCTTCATTTATAGTACCTCCAAGAAACAACACCTCCACCATTTGACGCAAGTTTGCGGGATCCTTAGAACGGGGAAGTTATATGCCAGCCTGAAGAAGACTTCTTTCATGTCTGATAAAGTTTTCTTTGGCTTCATTGTTCCATCTGAGGGCATGTTTGCGGATCCAGAGAAAGTCAATGCTATAGTAAGTTGACCTGGACTGCAAAACATTCATGAGGTGCGTAGCTACCACGGTTTAGCCACTTTTCATAAGCGGTTCATTCGATGCTTTAATTCCATTATGGCTCTCATCATGGATTGCATTGAGAATGGAGAGTTCAAATGGACTAATGCGGCCTCCAAAGCGTTCAAAGAGATTAAGGCTTTTGACATGCGCCTTCCTAACTTTTCTAAAGTCTTCAAAGTTGCGTGTGATGCATCCGGAGTAGGTATAGGTGGAATGCTTAGCCAGGAAGGGCACCCTGATGCCTATTTCAGTGTGAAGTTGAATGAGGCGAAGCAACAATACTCTACCTATGATAAGGAATTCAACACGATAGTCCAATCCTTACGACATTGACGACATTACCTACTACCACGAGAGTTCGTTTTTTTTTTCGACCATGGGGCTTTGTGATACCTCAGCTCCCAAAAGAAATTAAACCTAAAGCATGCCAAGTGGGTTGAATTTTTCCAAGAGTACACTTTTGTTCTGAAACACAAGGTCGAGGTCGAGAACAAACCTGACAACAACCTTAGTCGTCGAGTGGCATTACTCCAATCCATGAGCCTGGAAGTCACTAGGTTAGAACAATTGAAATGAGAGTATTCTGCGTGCCCAGATTTTGGAAAAGTGTACACATCACTTTTGGACGACCAGTCAAGGAGTGATAATGGGTTTGTCCTGGTCGAAGAGTTTTTATTGAAAGGCGACAGACTCTGCATTCCATGCACCTCCCTTTAGGATTTTCTAATTTAAGAGCTTCATGATGGAGTAACCGGTCATTTCGGTAGAGACAAGACTATTGCCCTTGTCGAGGATAGGTTTTATTGGCCCTGCCTCAAGAAAGACGTGACCAAAATCATCGGGCAATGTAAGACTTGTCAGTTGACAAAGCAAAAAAGGCAAAACACCATATTATATATGCCTTTGCCAGTGTCACACACTCCATGGCAAGATATTAGTATGGATTTCATGCATGGGCTACCCAAGACAATTAGAAAGCAGGATTCCATCTTCGTGGTGGTGGACCATTTTTCGAAAATGGCCCATTTTCTCCCATGTTCCAAAACATCTGATGCCTTCGACATTACCAAGCTTTTCTTTGGAGAGGTGGTTTGCTTGCATTGTTTGCCAAAGACCATTGTGTATGATAGAGATGTGAGATTCATGAGTTATTTTTGGAAGACACTTTGGCACACGATGGGTACAAGACTTCAATTCTCGTCGGCATACCATCCTCGAACTGACGGTCAAACAAAAGTGATCAATCAATGTAACATCTCGGAAAAATCTGTACACAGACCCGAGTTGCACCTCAGGCAGAAACCGCTCAGGACCAAATCATTTAGAAATTAGACAAAAATTAATCAAGTGCTAAACTAAATTATCTGTGAAATTAGCTTGAATCACTTTAAATACGATCTGCAAGACCCAAAACTTGTAGAATCGTTAACGCTACATTACCCTAAAATTTAGGATCAAACTCTAAACCCAGTTGCTCTCGGGAGCACGTTGAAACTACGTATCGGACCTGGACCGCGCGTCGAAAGTCCGATTGCTGCGAAACTATACGAATATGACCGCCTTACTGGGCTTGACTACCATCCCGGAAATCAAGTCCAAATAGTATCCCGAACCGCACAACTTGAGCCCGGAGCGAAGTGTGTGAGAAACACGAATATCTTTAGAAAACGAACTGAAACTTAAATGAATTGAGTCGTTCACTTGCGAGCCAAATCTAAGAATTCTGACTGTCAGAATCTGACCCAATTACACCCTCGAATCAGGGAAAATTTCCAACACATGTCAGTGCACTTGTGGTCCTGATCGAGTACCGGTGACCGTTGAAATGAAACTGGTCCGCCACAGTCGATCTGTAAATCCGATCAGACCGAAAACCTAACTCGATCTGGATCCAATGTCAGGGAGCTTAAGTCCAACTGCACGCAGAAAAGGGGCCTCCAGAACAGCTCTGTTGAGCCGAAACAGTCAGGTTTTGGCTATAACCTAAGTATACCATGGCCCTGGGGCCATTGAGGTCGATTTTGGGCCTATATAAGGACCTTAAACCCTCTCTCTCCCTTCACAAACGAATTTCTAAACCCTAGAGAGAGAAGAGAGAAGAAAGAGAAGGAAAGAGAGGGAAAGTGAGAGGTAGAGTTTGGGTTTGTTCTCGGGATTCAATCCCGCTGTTCCACGTGCTTAGCTACCACTACCGTATCGCTATTCTGGCGATTCTGATTCCGTTTTCGGGTAAGAAATCCTAACCCTAATCTGATTTAGGGATTCAAATAGTGTATGTGATGAAATAGCTAACCTATTTCATACTATAGGTGGCTGTTGTGCCGTAGACGAAGACGGAGTGTTCAAACTGAATCCGTTACGAGTTTACCGGCGAAAGGTGCGGACTATAAACGTATAGGTTATGGTTTTCAAGGCTTTCAATGTCGGTTAATGATTTATAACCGACTGGGTTGCCGTTTCACATGTTAGATACGTTGTTTTCCTCGCTTTACAGTTATATCTATGTTGAATATAGGCTATTCCATGTGTAGGTTGAAATGACTGGATATGTCGGGAATTTGGTTTTGTGCTTGCCATGATTATTCACCGTGAACATGTGATTGTTGAATACGTGACAACTCCTTATGAAAGGATTTGCCCTAATATAGCTTATAACTAAGTTGTATCGTGTAGGTTGAAATGTGTAGTCTAAGTGTTCGTGGAAATGATTGAATGAGTATGGAGTTTGAATCCCTGCTTGCCATGATTATCCGTCGTGGATATATGCCTGTTGTATTCATGACAACTCCTTAGTGAAAGGATTTGCCCTAATACATGTTGTGATCAACATACGTCATGTATGTTGATGTGTGTAGTCTAAGTGTTTGTGAAAATGTCTAGATGAGTAAATATTTAGTAAAGTGTATGTTATATAAGTGTTGATGTGAGATTCTCAACTACCTTAGCTATGTGTATATATCCCTTCATGTAACTTAGATTAAATTTGTGCGATTTAGCATGAAATGCATTTGTGCAAATTATGTTTACCTTGTATTTTGTGAAATGTTCAATTGATTACGTTACTTGAATTAATTGTTTAACTTTGATATGTCTACCACATGTGTTATCCTGTTATATTTACATGCGTTTGGGACTACTACGTAGTCCAGGCTATCGGTAACGGTTCCCGAATGAGTGGCTGAGTTAGCTTCGCCACAACGGATATGTTCGAGGAATCCGAGTCGTACGGAGATTGCCGACAGTGGTTAGGCCACGTGGAGTGCTTACGCGCTCCATGTCAATCAATTCAACGTACGCTCGTACCAGTCGAGCTTGTCAAGTAACCCGATTGGCCCAATGTATGTTCACCATGTATGGACGCTACTGCTTAAATCTAAAGTATCAACGTACTAATGAAAACCCCGTTAACCTTGGTACCTAGATCCGCTAAGACTCGTGAGCCGGACATGGTGGTATGGGACACCGTGGTCGAGCTGTCGGCTTACGCCGGGGCGACGAGTCCACCCGTAGTGACCAGTGAACAACCTAAGCTCGTGAGCCGAATACAGTGGTATGGGACGTTGTATTCGAGCTGTCGGCCTACGACTAGGTGACGAGCCATTCATAGTGACCTCGAGCATACTCTGAGACTGCGCTAAGGCGACGAGCCTTTCCGTAGCAACTAGAGTATAAGCTAGGCCTGCATTGGTGACGAGCCCTTTGTAGCGACCTGGAACCGCAACATCGTATGAGACTAGCTAGGACTGACGACCCAAGAATGGATCATTGTTTGGGAAATGATATAAGGGAGGTACCTTGGCTTCCCAAAACTGCTGTATGAATAAATCTAATTAAGTATTGGCTAACATGAGCATGCACCGCATTGCATGTGCTTTGGCGAGGAAGAGCACTTTCGGGTGGTTGCCATGCGCGCCGTAAGATGAAGATGCTAAGGGAGTGCAGGCGAGGGCATGCTTCATTATCACATATCATTCTTGCATTAACAAGAGTATCTAGGACATGTTTGTTGTATTGCTTTATCATTGCTGTTTGACTGAATTGATAACATGTTAACCTTTGCCTTATAGTTCCACTGAGTTGATCACTCACTCCCACGTTCTGGGACGGTGCTTTAAACACCAACCAGACCCTGTCTTAGCTGCAGGTGATGGCGATACTTACGAGGCGGAGCCAGACTTCGAGGATGACGAGGAGGCATTCTCCTATATGCAATTGTCAGGCGGTTTCATGTGAACCGTGTCCTGATCGACGAGGATTACCGGGATTTCAGAAATACAACTAGTTGAACATTATACTGTATCATTTTGTGAATTTTGGAACTATACATGTAATCATTTAACCCGGTAATCTGATCATACTTTGGAGACTTACCACCATTTATATGCTTTATATATGTATCACAGTTTTCCGCTTGCGTAATTTAACTGTCTCTGGAGTATGATATAGTGTTTTGGTATAATCTCACTCATGTTTAACGCACTAACACGGACAACATTTAATCATCATTATCTATGTTACATAAGTGATGCGTTGGAACTCAGGAGTGGAGCTTATGCTCGACCCCCGATTTTCAGGGCGTTACATCAAAGCTTGGTAACCTATTACGATGTCCTGTGGGTGACCATGTTAAGACTTGGGATTCAGTTTTACCAGTCACAGAGTTTGCATATAATAGTTCGGTCAATAGGTCGATAGGCATGAGTCCTTTTGAGGTAGTGCATGGTTACAAGCCTTAGAAGCCTATGGATCCCATTCCCATGTTAGTTTCCAATAAACCTTCAGAGTCCACAGATGCATTTGCACAACATGTTCATGACTTGCATGTTGAAATTAAGAAATGGATTAATGTGAGCAATGAAAAGTACAAAGTATTTTCCGACTCTCATCACATGTTTAAAGAATTTCAAATAGGAGATTATGTGACCGTTTGAATAAGGCAAGAACAGTTTCCACAAGGGGCCCCGAAGAAATTACAAGCCCATAGTGCGAGACCTTATAAAATATTGAAAAGATTAGGTTCCAATGTGTATGTTGTAGATCTTCCAAGTGAAAGATCTAGTGTCTTTTAAGGGTCTAGTAACTCCACCCACTAGCCTTTCTTTCAACCCTCACATTGGCCTAGATGGTGGTACTTCCGTCCTGCCCTATGACCCGTGGCTCTTGCCAGACCAATCTTCCCAACATTTACCTCATTTACCATCCATACCTTCCAAAAGAAAGAGATAGAAAGTATTTTGGATGAACAAGTGGTTTCTACCAAATATGGAGGTTTCCAGAAAGATCTCGTCAAGTGGAAGAACATGCCATAGTCAGACAGTACATGGATTACAAAGACCAAGCTTCAGAAACTAGACTTGGATCTCGTAGAGCGTTATCGTAGTTTTATTTCACCAGAGGTGAACTCTTCTCAGCAAAGGGGAGTTGATGAGGACATCCGAATACCTTTTAGAGTTTATTCGAGGAGGAGAGTTGCCCCGGTTTCCTTATGGCTAGGTGATCATTACATGGAGCCTAGTGGGCCCAATTCACATTCTTAGCCCCGTTGAAGACCTCACATGCATGATCGTGCATCTTTGAAGACCCTACAATAGGAAAATGCATGTGGGTTGTTTAGTTGGGAGTGTTGGACGGTTGGATTTCGCACGTGGACCGTTTGATCGTGACCGTGGATCATCTTGGTCATGGACCCATTGGACATGATGAAACCATTTGGACACCATAGTTTAGTTATTTTCCTTATTTATTTTGGGTATTTTGGTTTATTTTATAATTTAGTTGAAATAAGGGTGTTTTAGACATTTTATATGCAGTGAGGTTATTTTTGTAAAAACACCCCAAAAAGACTATTAAAAAGTTGGGCGTGTGAAGCCCTAGTAGGACATTGAAAAATAAAATTTTCTTCTTGTTGCTTTGAGCAAAGAAGAAAATTTTGGAGTTTGGTGTGAAGCCATTGAGTGATTATTACTATCTTCTCTCTTTTTTCTTCTCTTCAAGGTATTCGTTTCTCTTCTCTTCTTCCCTCTCTTTATTTTCTTTCTTTTTCTTTTGTTTCCTCCCAAATCTCATCCCCACCATCCCCAAAGCCCTCTAGACATAAACTCTACCCAACCGTACAACCATACGGACCATACCCTACCCCCCACCCCGATCCGTACGACCGTACGGTCGTCCGTGCGGCCAGTCCCATTCCCCCTTTCTTTCCCTGTTTTTTGTCATTGATCATTATCCTTTAAAACCCCATAACCCTAAACCTAAAACCTAAAAAACCCTAACCCTAGAACCTCGAATTCCAAACCCTAATCTCCAAAATTTTGTAAACCTAAAATCTCAAAACCCTAATTCTTTCTAACCCTAACAAAGCGCAAGTGAATCCTCAGATGTAGATCGAATCCTATGCTAGATGGAAGTTTTACCTTCCATTGGGTCATTTCCAACCGATAATCTAAAGATCAATCTATGGGATTGTATGCAGCCTTGAATTTGAGCATAGTTGACTACTTGATTTCTTTAGATTTGTGATAGATTGGCAATATTTTATATTTTGATTTACTCTAATAATTCCTTTTATTAATTCATTCGCATCATTATAGTTTAGGCTATCCGTCCTGCATCACCTTTATAACTTCTGACTCTATAGAATTCAGAAGTCTGGACATGATGACCAGGTTATTTGATTTACAATCTCCATAAGAAGGATCTAACATAGCAGGTTCCAGTATACTGTCATCTATATAACCTAATTTCTGTTTTCTTCTAATAAACATCTCAACCGCTTTCGACCATTTAAGATAATAACTGGACTTCAGTTTATGGGTTGTAATCTGCAACCTAGGATTTTCAAAATGAACAATAGATATCACCATCTTAGAATTGACTGAATCAACTGTCACAGACCTTGACAAAGAGGCCATATTGAATCCACACAATATGAATCAAAACAAAGTTCAAAATAATATTCAAATCCCAATTCACGAAAAACCAAGAAGAGAGGGAAGATCTCACGGCTGGACCTACAAATCTGAAAGATAAGGATTTCTGTGCATAGATTTCAATAAATCTGGACAATAAAATTTGTCCAAACAACAATCAACATCCAAAACTTATCCTTGCAAACAGATTTCAGAAATTCTGGAAGAAAAAAACTGCCCAAAAAGTCCAGCGACCACAAACTTCCAACAAAAAACCGCAACTGCAAACAGCTTCTAACAAACAACTTTTTTATAAAAAATCAGAATCTTGATTGAAGAAGATTGTCCAACAAAATCTTCTCTTGGATCTCCAAAGAAAAAAAGCCCCAAGTTTCAAGCCTCAAAGAAAACTTCAGTAGGAATTTGAACTCCACAAATCTCAAAAATCTCCAACCGCGGATCTCCCCCCCTCGAATCAAATCAGATCAGTGGGTAAAAAACACCCACAACCCTCAAAACAAGATGAAATATATGTATAAAAGAAGAAGAAAGGAAAAACAAATACTCTTTGAAGGAGAAAGATGAAGAGAGGAAGGAACAAAGAAAGAAACCTTAGGAACAATCCCCAAACTTTGATACCATGTAAAGTAGAAAAGCTTTGAAAGAAAGGAAAGACCAATAGGGTTAGACGTCCAACCTGTGTATTTATAGGATAAAATATGCAAAATATATAAAATACCCCCAAGTAAAAGGGCAAAATTGGAAACAAGAAAAAACCTAATATATAACATAAAATTAATAGGCCCAAAGGCCAAACCAGGGGCTCATTGCAGGCCCATATATAATATAACAGAGTGCAAAGGAAGGAAGTGTCTGTTTCGAAATGTTAGCAAGTATAAACAACTAGGAAGTAGAAGCAGGAGCATGAGTCTGAAGCATGAGGAGCGGCATTTGGTTCGAAGGATCATGAAATTAAGCTTAGGCCAAGTTAACTTTAACCAAACCAAGGCAGCTACTAGAGATTTTGATGGCTAAACAATTAAAAGCGAAGATGGTCATAATAAGAACAAAAACAATTACACAAGTACCTTGGCTCTTATCCGGAATACATCAGCTACCTCAGGATTCGCAATCATATCTATGTACCTGAAATCAAATAGAGAGTAGACATGAGGTCATCTAAAAAGATTAAAAGAAAACAAAAACAAGAAAATAAATAATAAATAACAAAAAAAAAAAACAAACAAAACAAAACAACAAACAAAAAAAAAAAAGCATGGAAATAAACCTAGAAAGCCACAGAAATTTTGCTCAAATCTAGCCAAAAAAACTTGAGAATGCTGATATCATCATCACCCAAGCCTTATAGTGATGTCCAGAAATGAATAGGTGGGAGTTGGCTCAAGTACCAGCAGATATCCTTTTGCAACTAATTAGGAGGGCTATGCTCAACATATATGCTTTCAGTTTAATAGCATTGCAAATGCAAGACAACGTTAACCTATGATACCAGTATCCTTAAAAATGACTGGAGGACCAAACTATACTCAGATGAACAGATAACGGATCAACCTTCCCCCAAAACTTTTAATATAAATGTCCCAAGGTATCAAGTACTAGACCTAGTTATTTAAAAGTTGGAGTAAAAAAAAAGATATAACAGATGACTCCTGGGAAAACAAAAGGAGGCCCCAGGAAAACCAGGAACTTCCTGATTCACTGCCTCTTGTCGGCGACAATAAAACTTCCTGATTCACTCCATTACCTATCCACCCTATAAGCCCAACTTTTAAGTAGATGACACCAATTGGATTGCAAGCCGACTTCTGGAATTGCAAAGGAACATTTTATCATGATTATACTCAAAAGTTGCAAGTAAACAATCCTTGTCGTATTTGTATCCCGAAACCTAAGTATTTAGAGGATGCCTCAAACATGATCCTTGCCATATGCAAAACTCATACTACTAGTCAGGAAATGCAAAAATCGCGAGATGAGCATGTTGTTGTGTTAACAACTAGTTTCATAAGAGGAAAACAGGAAAGCCATAATATAGTTTGTGCGTTTTATAAATGGTTGGGCAGCTATGAGCAACCAATTTTAAATCCTCCTTACAACTCAAATCAGATAATACGTGGTCTAGGGATAAAATTCTAGTGTAGATCCAGTGTTCATGGTATCGGTATCATTACATGTATCACTGACCAGGGATCCAAAAACATATATCGACGTCGACTGAATGAAACATTGGAATAAGTGCCCAAAGCATGTTTGTCATAAAAAATCAGTGCAATAGCAACCAAACTGAGTTTATATCATACAACTGCCAGTACCAAACAATAACAAAGACATCCATCCATCCATACATACAAACACACATGCATGATCCATCCATCCATCCATGCATACATACATGTCTAACCATCCATCCATCCATGCATAGATACACACACATACATGATCTATCCATCCATCCATACGTTAATACATCTATCCATCCATACATGCATAGATACACTTATATATCCATCCATCTGTGCATACAAACATGCATCCATCCATCCGTGCATACATACATATTACACACATACATGATCCATCCATCCATCCAAGCATGCACGCAAACATGCATGGATACATAAATGTCTATCCATCCATCTATATATGCATACATACATTAGTACATCCATGCATACATACACTCATACATCCATACATCCATGCACACAGGCACACAAACATCCATCCATCTATGGATACATCGATAGAAACACACCTGATCTATCCATCCATCCAGAATCCATACATACATACATACACACACATCTATCCATCCATGCATGCATACATGCATAACCCATCAATCCATCCATCTATGCGCACATACATAAATGCATTTCATGATACAAGCATGCATTCATAGGAAAAATAATTTTTGAAATGGAAAAATATTTTTTTTAATAAACGGTTTTTACTTTTAAATTTTTTTAAAATAAATAGAGTTCCATCAAGATATGTACCCAATCGATCATCAACATACAACCATTAAAAAAGAAAAATAAAACAAAACAGAAATCTAAAAATAAAAAGTTGATATCATTTTTTACAAATTAAACAATTTTTTTAGTTTTAAAATTTTTAAATAATTATAAAAATCCAAAAATCGAAAGGTCCGCTTGAATCGATAGATCAGCCAACTCTCATCATCATACTAGAAATTGGACCCTCAGTTAATTTAGGCAAGAAAATAGGAAATTTTGGATTTCCCCAATTTGACTCTCAAATTTTTCGAATTTCCGTTCAAATCCATGTCAATACATGAGAATCATGCATAGACATGGATTTGTAATGAAATCCATGCAAAAAGATAAAAAACTTTTTTTTTTCTTTTTTTTTCTTACTTTAGGTGTTCCGGCCCATGGAGCAATACAAAATGGTATCGACATATTGACAATATATCACCGATACCTGGAAAAGACACAATTTATGGGTTTTCAGTATCGTGCGGCCAGCGATACTGATAATTTCTGCTGTAATATTGATATCATCACCAATATCTGGAATGCTGTGTAAATCTGACCGCTGGATCTTGGAAATCGATGGATTGGATGTGGATCTGACCAAGGATCCAAATAATTCCTTGAAGTCCATGAAGTCCATGCTGAAAGAAAGGACTGAACTCAGGTAAACGTTTGCAAATAACACCAGGGCCAAAGCAATGAAAGAGACAAGAATCAAATCAGAATCAAATGTTATATGGAGCATTTGAGATGTCGAGTTCCTGCAACCTTGAGGTGAGCAGAAGGTGACTCTCAACCACATCAGGGGAAGAGTCAATCAGAACATATCACGGTGTTCCTAGTACCGCCAACATTATCAATAATATGAACTGACATTATATGTATTCCAGGGTCAGTGATACAGATACATGGTGTAATATAATTATTAATTTTAATAATAATAATAATAATAACATACACTTTATCAGTCAGCATTATCGATAATATTGCCCAACATTTTTCGATATCACGAGATATTGCTGACAGCCAATTGAAATAAATACAATGTATCATCGATACATGCGATAATAGCCCTGATATTATCGATAATATAGACTGCAACAATGTTAATACCCGCAAAATTCCAATATATATATATATAATATATATATATATATATATATATATATATAATATATATATATATATATATATGAAATGGAAAAAAAAAAAAAAAAGCATTCTTTAAAAAAAAATTGGGATATCTCTTGCTAGGGATGTTGTAAATTAGTGTGTTATATGTTATGAATTATTGCATTATTTCTTAAAAATTAGTGCATTAAAATCATATTTATTAATTAATGTTTTTGTACAGCAGCGCATAGCTTGGACCCGCTATACAATGGGAACCTATCAGGCATAGTTGTTTTTTGTGATATTTTGAGTCCTAAGTGTGTAATCGTGTGTGTTTTAACATCTCCTGAAGTTTCACTGAGAATTTCCTCCTTTTTCCTGACACTTCCCAATGTTTCCCTCAGACATTGATTCATTCCCTGGTATCTACAATATTATTGGTGATATCGATACAGGCTTCTGTATCTAGGCCTCTGATACATGTAACGATAACAATATTTGAACAATGCATACAATGGAAGTTGGAGGATGCGCTTGTAATGTAGATATGAAAATACATAGGAAGACTAATTGTCGATATCGTTACTAGATTGGAAGATCAACGAAGAGATCTCTTTCAGGACGCAAGTAGAATAAAGGAATTAAATGGTGACTGCATGCTTCGGCATCCAAGGGAGATTTGGTTTTAATTATTTTACTTTAAATAGTCAATGGGGAAATTATTATGATTGGGCCTAGTCTAAGGATAGGGCATCAACCCTTATTTGGAGGAATAGTCCACCATTCTTTAAGGGGCTGTTTGGCTTCATGGAAAGGAAAACAGCGGGAATCCCATTTCTGCAGAAATGTTGTTTCTTCCATTTGGGAATGATTTTGTCCTTCAAAAATCACTTTCCATCTCTCTTTTCCATTAAAGTAAGCTTTACCCTGGCACGCAGAACAACATTTCTACTAGGTTGAGAAAAGTCCATCCATTCGTTAAAACCTTAAAACACGATATCCTAAGTGAACTCGTGAACTTAGTGCACACACCTCTCACATGCAGCAGCATGGCACATGTTCACAAGATACAAGCCCCCTCATCAAATGGCCCCGACTAAATAGATTGCCCTGTCTCAAAAGCATGCCGATCTGGTCACCAGGTGGGCCACACACTTTTTTTTAAAAAATAGATGAATGGCAAACCAATGGTAATCCAAATTCAACACCTATGCGGAACATGGCCTCATAATAGGCTTCCAGTCAGAGGCCCAAACAAACCAATTCCATTCCTGATGAAAAATTAGAAACCATTTGAGCATCTCATGGATAAGAAATTTATGAATACCTGGATGGACTGCAATTCCAATAAAAAATAAAAAAATCTGAGCAAGGAAAAGGAACTCACCGTTGACGATAACGCTTATCCACATCGGTTAGACCATGATATTTATCAGGTAATGGAAGGAGGGCTTTTGTAAGGATTTCAAAGAACTTGACATAAACAGAAAGTTCCCCTGGGAAAAGATGATGCATGAAATGATTAATCCAGAAGGTCAATCCATGCTCATAGTTTAAGCAAAGAATCTCCAAAAGAAAGTAAGAAACATTTACCAAGTTCACATTAAAATATTTGCAAGTAAAATAGTATGCTTGGTTGTGCATACCCAATAATAAGACCAATGAAAAACAAACAGTAATACATAACGAATAGTCACAGCCTGCACGCTCTTTGCAACAAGAAAAGGGAGGACCATTAGAAAGAAGTAGATGATGGCTGCAAAGTTGGTATTAAGCATAAGATATTCCACTGGAGTTGGAGGAATCAAAGTGTAATCAGACAAGTGGTTGAATTTAGAGAAGAGCCTATTCCAAGAATCACCTTTCTCCGTCCTCTTTATCGAGCCACTTGCACCTAGTATATCGCCAATATCAATGAGTGTCTTCAACTGCTCAAATTGATCTTGTCGAAGCCTCTCCTTTTCACAGTAGAGCTAGAAGAACCAGAAATACATAATTATATCCCATGCTCAAAAATCTACTTGAATGGCAAAATACATTTGAAAGGATTTTACTAATGCCACCATGTTGATGAACTATGTTATGTTCATGGTAACAATCAGTTCACATGCGAGCCCATCTAGACCGTTCAGTAGATAGGACACTCCTCGGATAAGGATATAGCTGCCACAAAGTCAAACCAAGCAAATGATCCTAACCTCCCAATCAGTTGCCTAATTATTTTTGGTTGTTATTAACAGCCCATAAAAAACTTATAAAGATTTAGCAACTAGGATTATCACACTGATGCCGTTTTTGGACAATGGCCCGTCCAAGAGGTATGACATAGGTTGACTGATCTGGCTCAACGAGCACATGCACACAGCATTCCTTTGGCAGTGTAACATCATTCATCAAAGGGTAGATGAATATTGAATCCGGAGCATCCAGTTGACAGACCACCTCTTGAATGGATCATAACCCAAAAAATACACAGGATCTGGATTATCCCAACTGTTGGATCAAAAACCCATGTTTTGGAGGGTCAACAAAGGCCCACGATAACTCCATCGGTCAAAAGTTTGCAGAACTCTATCCTTATCCCAAGAGCCAACTATATATTTTTCATCAAGGATTTTATTAAAACGCAACACCCAAAGAGGAAACCGAAACAGCCCCTGATAATAATTGAACACTACCAAATTATAATAGAAAACCCTTCCACTTCCCCATAAAATTGAACTTTCTATTACCAGAAACTCCTTAAGAACAAGATCCCAAGAAGAAAATCTGACCCTCCATCAATCATTAATTTAGACAATCACTTTTGTGATGAAATGGCTTGTTATTGGACGGTCTGGATGGACGAATACATCATCCAAGTGAACAATAACATAGTTCACCAATGTGATGGATATCAATGTGTGTGTGCATGGATTGTGTATGGGTGTGTGTATGTGTGTGGAGGTGTGGATGTGTGCGTGTGCGTGTGCGTGTGTCTATGTCTAGGTGCATGTGTGTATGTAGGTGGGTGCATGCTTGCCTCTGTCTCTATATGTGTGTGTGTGTGTGTGTCTATATGCTTGACAACTTAAGAAAGATTTTCAACCATATTGGAGAAATTCAAATATGCAAAAAGTCAAAATTTCAAAGAAACAATACCAGCCAACAATTCAATTGTTAAGGCTGGATGAGCCTTGAGAGAACTTCTTAACCATCTTACACAAATTCAAATCCAAAAAGTCTGAACTGAGAGGTAAAAACACAAGCCAAACAAATAGATCAGGAAACACAAAAACTAAGAGAGAGAAAAAAAAAAAAAAAAAACTGATTAAAGTGCATGAGAATGTGCAAACAGAAGCACAGTATGATGCAGGACAATTAACCACTTGCTCTAAAAGCTCGAACTGTTAGAGTATGACAAATTAATCCCTTTATCTCATAGCCCAGGCCCCACATCGCATGGGTTAGGACCTCTGTCGAACCCCCTTTGTGAGCCCCAAATCACATGGGCCGCCCACCCTGAGCGTATCCTCGCATCCCACGGGCTACCCCACTCGAGCTCGATATGAAATGCGCATTAATTACCCCTGGTGAGGAGTCTCGAACACAAGATCTCCCCCGTGAGCCCCAAATCACATGGGTCACCCACCCCGAGTGTGTCCCCGCATCCCACGGGCTACTCCACTCGAGCCCAGTGTGAAAATGCCCCTACATTAATAACTCATAGTAGAAAAACACGCAGGAATTTTTATTAAACTTCAATTAATCAAAAGAACTACAATGGGTGCCTATTTATAAGGAAAACCCTATACCCCAAAAGTCACGCCATGTGCGCAACCTATTACTTTGCGATGAAGTAAACCAAAATAAAAACTAATCAAAGAAATCTAAAGTGTTAATGATGTTCTAAATAACATAAATAATCAAAACCTAAGATATGAAATCAATCCGACTAGTAGGCCCCGATCATGAGATCCCATGATGGGCTTAACTTGATTATCGAGCCCACTCTAATGAACCAAAACTCCGTCTTCTAACTAGGAGGCCCTCCCTGGACGTTGTCATCGAGCCAGATCGACGGTGGGGCCCTCCCTCTCCTTCCGTACATGCGTAGGGGCGGCGTGCGTGCGCATGTGCGCGTGATGTCCCTATCACAGTATCTGTTACTTGTTAATGTGGTTGTTTTGCTCTTGTGCATGGATACGTTTCTTCATCATCATGAATCTTTCTACCAGCAATTTGGAGTCAGCTTTTAATTGGTAAATTGGCAAAAGTTTTACCATCAACTGCCAACCAGACATCAACCTTCCTGTTTTAACCAGAGTTTGGACCTAGCCATTGTAGAGGCTCAAATTGCAATTATTCACATGCCAACAGGTCCAAGGTATTCCATATCGATAACGATGCCTGTAACGGCCACCACCATTACCAATACGGGGGCGTAACGACCATTACGACCGCCGTAACGGTTGAAAATTTTCTTTTGCCCGAAAATTTTTGAAAAAATATCTAAAAATCAAGAATAATGTAAATATTTCAAATATGTATTCATTTTTTGTTTTGAATATATTTATGGTAGTGTAAAGGTCCACTCTTTGGTGAGAGTGTTGTATCGGGTTGTCTAGTGAACTGTTTAATATGATTATGTCTCTAATTTTTACACGTCAAAATCAAGCATTAGAACTAGAATTCAGAAAAAGGCATAAATACTGCTTTTTCAATTTTTTGAAAAAAAAAAAAGCCCTTAGAGATTCTATTCGCTCAAATCACTTCAATCCACAGTTTTAATCTTAAAAGCTATAGTAAGAGTGGTCGAAATCTATTGTAAAATGATATAGGAGAGTTTTTGGAATGAGAAAAGTGAAAAAGATGAGAAAAATGAATTTAAATAGGAAAAAAAATAGTGATCGTTTTTCAACCGTTACGGGAGTAATGGTCATTATGCCCTGTAACGGGCTTTACTGCCACCGTAACAACTAATACGGTCTCAAAAAACTAACTGCCCCTTTTCACCCCCGTATCGTGTAACGGTCATGGCCGTTACCTATACGTATCGGCCTTTATGGGCGTATCATAACGGATATGGAACAGCTTGAACAGGTCCCACCTAATACTAAATCCCAACCCATCTAACACACGCTCATCCTAAAGGGCAAGAAAGCGAAGGAGGTTCATGAACGGTAGCTACTGCCAGAAATACCAATGAGCACAACACACGTCCCTTTGTCTATCATGTGATAGCCTTTTTTTTCTTTTTCTTTTTTTTTTTCTTTTTTTTTTTGAGAGAGAGAGAGAGAAGAGAGAGAGAGAGAGAGAGAGAGAGAGAGAGAGAGAGAGTAGCAACTTCATTAGAAAGCACATAAAAAGCGAAAGAAGAATACAGCCCAAATAAAAACAAGACCAGCCGAAGCAGCTTTACATAGACAGCCCAACCCACAACAAGACCTTTGCTTTTCTAATAACCTCAACTATACCCTCACACCCATTCCTAGCACCCCATACAACCCAAAACACAGTCATGACCGGTCCTGACAGGGGCTCTGTGGGGCCCACCTTGTGTATGTGTTTTATCAACGTCGTCCATCCACTTTGATAGATCATTTTACTGCATGATCACAAAAAGAAGGAAGATCTAAGGCTTAAGTGGACCACACCACAAGAAACAGTGGGGATGGAATGCGTACCATTGAAAACTTGATGGGGGCCACATAAGTTTTGGATCAAGCTAATATTTATGTTTTTCCTTCATCCAGGTTCGTATGACCTCATTAACAGGTTGGGTGGAAAATAAACATCACGGTGGGCCCTAGGAAGGTTTCAATGGTGCGCATCATTGTCACCACTGCTTCATGTGGTGGTGGCCCACTCAGGATTTTGATCTACCTCATTTTTGGGCTCATGCCTTAAAATGATTAGTCAAAATGGATGGACAGAGTGGATAAAATACATACATCATGATGGGCCCCACGTAGGCCCTCCCAAGACCATCCATCTCTAGTTAGGTTATGGTGGGGTAGTGTGCAATCCGTGCCGCTAGTTCAGGTGCTGTTTGGGTGGATCCCTAGTAGTTTCCCAAGTGTGGGGCCCACTGTTATGTATGTGCCTTACATCCACACCGTCCATCCATTTTGAAAGCTCATTTTAGAGTATGATCCCAAAAAATGAAGCATATCCAAATCTTAGTTGGATCCTAACACAGGAAAACAATAGTGATTGAATCCCCACCATTAAAACTTCATGGGGTCCACCATAATGTTTATTTGTCATCCAACCTGTTGGGTATGTTTTAAAATTTTCACTTCTTTTTTTGCTTTTAATGAATTAATTGTGTTTTCATACATGTCTTGATATATTTATAAATGGTATGCATTCAATTTGAACATAGTTGCATTACTTCGGTCAACCAGCGCATAGCATAGGACCCTCTACAAAGGAAACCTATTATGTGCACTTCTTTTTCGAGATGTTATGAATTAAAAGTGGGTATGAATGTATTTTTTAACAATCCTTAAAGTTTAATTGAAAATTTCTACAATTTTCCCAATGTCCCTAAAAGCGCGATAAATTACCCGATACAAGCAATATATCCCGTGAGATAATCGATACATATCTATATCCCAAGGATGCAATACATAGCACGATACCAGTGTTTTAAATATCGACGATATTGGCTGATATATCCCACGATATATCTTGTATCCCACTTGTGCAATACGAAATGCACAAGTAGTGCCGATATATCCCACATATTCGATCCAATGAGCATTTTCGATTTTTGATCCATTTTTTTGCTATAAATCACATTAAATCGGTGTCAAATGGTTACAAATCTATGACTCTTCATGTTTTCCATGAAAAATCATGGATTTGGAGCTCCGATTTAGAGATTTGGGCAAGATGGGGCGAGTAGCGGAAAATTGAGAAAAATCGAAATTTCTCAATTTCTCGCAAATTAGTTGCTTGCAATCTTTGTATCCAAACAAAAAATCAAACATGTATGTAACCTGATCCACTGATTCTTCTTTCGCTTTTGAATGTATTGCTTGTGTTTCCATACGTGTCTTCTTACGTTTATAAATTATATGAATAGACTTTAAATATACTTGCATCAGTTCAGTTGGACATTGCATGTATTAGGACCCCATACAAAGGAAACCACTATTATGTGCACTTTTTTTAATGTTTTGATTTCTAAGTATGTATTAATGTCCTTTTCAACAATCCTTGAAGTTTCCATGAAAAATTCGACCAATTTCCCAATGTTCCCATGTTTCCCAACAACAACGATACATTACGCGATACAACCGATATATCCCATGCGATAACCGATATGTATCCGTATCCCAAGGGTGCGATACATTATGCGATAGCGATATTTAAAACATTGCACAATACCGATATTTCGAACACTGCCTAATACTACAGTGTTAATATAGCAACTATAAATCACTAATATAGCACGGTACTATAGTGCGGTATTGTTGAGATGCCCATATTTAAAGAAAGATTATTAAAAAAATTCTAACATCCTAAAACTGAAAATGGTCCCTTTTCTGGACTCAAACACACGTGCAGTAAACATGGGGGCTACCTTGTGGACCCAACAGTTTTCCAAATTGATCATGGCACACCATGGGCAGCGTTATCGACTTTCCCAAAGCCTCAAATATATAAAGTGTTCTAGAGAAGGGAAAACAAAAAAATCTTAACAAAAAAATCTTAGGAACCTTACCATGAAACTATAGCTAACAGGTCTATTGTGCCTGGAAACTACAAAAAGGACACTACAATCATACCATCTGTCCGAACTCCCAACCATTTTTATGAGACAGCCGCAATAACTACCATGAATTAGGTAAACTTGTGGGCCTGTCAGAAGGTATGCTCCCGTATGGAGCCAGCCCTCTCTCTTTTAGGAGTGGTCAATTGTGGAGCCAACATAGCAATGGTGTCCATTGGAACAAATGTTGAGAAAATCTCACCATTTCGAGGGAATTCACAATTGGCACAAAATCCTAGCGTTCTGAAAAATGAAATATAGCTGCCCAACTAGAATATCTTTCCCTGGAAATATATTCCTCTACCCTGATGAACTTATCCACCACCATACATAAGAGAACAAGATTAAAAAGATAAACTCCTCAACAAATATTTGATGAGAATCATGTCAGTTTGCATCTACAAGCACAAATTACAATATCATCAAAGGAATCATAGATGGCCCACTAAACCCAGCAAACAAGAGTTCACCTCCAACCCAGAATAGAAGACCACATCATGATTGCATGTTGAGCCCCCAATGATCAAATGTAAGTGCTGTGAATCACAAATTTCCACCATTGCTTCACTCATAAAGCCCTAATATGTCCATTCCAAGTATTGTAACCACCAATCCTCATGGAGACATAGCTCCTTTGCCAGAGTTGAATCCTATGCCTATGACACCTATTGGATACTAACATCAAAAGTTTGTAGTTATTAAATATACAAAATATACATGCATGCTAATCATGCCTCATCCATAGCTGCGTTGAAATCCTTCAAATGTCTTGTATCCAACCTCAGCTCATCTCATCATGGTTGTGATCTTAGTTGCAGAATCTTCACTCCTGCTTTTGAATCTCACAACAGCTCCCAATCTAAACCCTACTATTGCTCTGACAACTGCTACCAAGGTATTCAATAACGGTAACGGTGGCCATTAGTAATGGCCACCATCATTACCAATGTGATACGTGCTGATATTGGCCAAATTTTATCTTTTAAAAATAAAAATAAAATAAATAACAAAACTGTAACATAACAACCATTATAGGCCCTTTTTTTCCGTAACAGCCGTTAAGTAACCTTTTTTTATACCATGATTTCTCTAAGACCAACCCAAAGTCTCAAATTCAATTAGTTTTGTACTATCTGCAGTATTTCTCATTTTTTGAAATTGGATATTTTACATTTCTATGGATACTTTCTCTGCTCCGAGAAATATAAAAATGCACATTAGGATTCTACAATATTCTGTTGTTTTTTCTTATTTTTCTTATTTCCCTTCTCCTTCTCGTTCTGCTTCTCCTTCTTTCTCTTTCTCCTTCTATTTCTCTTGCTGATTTCCCTTCTTTCTCTTAGTATGTTTTTGTTGCTTCTCCCCCTCCTTCCCCTCCATCTCATTTCCCATCTTTTGTGTCTTCCTCTTGTTGCTTCACCGCCTGCTCCTCTTTTCGCCTCTCCTTCCACTTCTTCCCCTGAATCCCAATCCATCACCTTTTGCATCTTGTTCTGCTTTCTCCTCCTCTTGTTGCTTGTCATTCATCTACTCCTGCATCTTCTCCACCGCCTCCTGCATCTCCTCCACTCGCGTGTCAAAACCTTTATACACGAATACATTAGGGGGTGAATGTGAATACTTATAGTAGAGTATCTTAGCATAACAAGATACATACATGCGTTCCAGAAAACATCATCAACATAGCCTTGTCCCTGCTATTGGAGTTGGCTCCAGTGAGTATAACATTTTAATCGCAATACATTTATTAAAAAAAAAAAAAAAAAAAAACATATGGAAAGATACATGATGCAGCAACAAAATTTCCAAGAAGTTGGCATTTTTATCCATTCGGAAGTTGAATAAAGGAAAGATTCTAATGAAGTGATACACAAACCTGAATTGTTCCTGAGTTATCCCTTAATGTCAAGAAAGCAAGTTTACCAAACACTCTGCGGGCAACAATTCTCCCGGCTACTGAAACCAAATCCTCCTCGCTATTTGACTCTTCACCATTTCCAAATGTCTATACAGATCTTGGAGCTGATTAGCTGTATGCGTCTTGTCCCACCCATATGCGTAGGGTTCACAACCTTTGCTCCTGAATTCTTCCACCTGAGAAAAAATATAAGCACATGAAATAAAAGCATTTTCAACCAACCAATGCTACCACCATGCCATTCCACAACCAAAAGGGCAAGTCACACACAGAACAACAATGAGAATGGTGAAGTGTTCAGCGATTTTTCAATAGCTTAGGGCTGAACCTAATTCATGCTACTATTACAGAACAATCATACTTTTTTCTTTTTGAAAGATGAACAGAACAATCATACTTATTTTCATCAAGTAATGAATCATGAAATTGTGATAAGGTGCATGTAAAACATACTCATATTTAAGCAAACATGAAACCCAAGATGTCATGTCAAACTGATCAATTCTCCAGCAGGACACTTGGTCATATACAATACTCTTCCTTTTTTGCAGTTCAGAATGTTACATTCTATAAATAAATGGACAGCGCTCACTTAGCTAATAAAGAAAATATGACGGCAGCAAAGGCATCAGCCATCAAGGTTGTTACCTCGTCAATTGCACATTTGAGTTCTCCTAAGCACGATCAGCTGTTTTTTATGCCATCAACTCATATTTCATAATAGACTGATCTGTAACTGTTTGTTCCTTGTACTTTCTATGAAATACCATCACCACTAAGAGTAAAATACCCACTGGTGCCTTTAGAATCATCTGAGGCATAATTCCAGTCAACATCACCGTATCCATGTTTTTCTTTTTGAAAGGTGAAATTTTATAAAGAGAAAAGAAGAAAACCAACAACACAACAAAGGAAGCAAAACAAAAGAAAAACAAAACCTATACAACCCCAGCCCCCTGGGACATTGATCTTGATAGGAAGTGGAGTTGGTGCCCTCTAGGTGGGCCTTCATCTTAGTGGAGGAATCCAAGGGGGCCAAACCATCCAAAGTCTCAAGTGGGTCCTTCTTGATCGTCTTCTTTTTTTGTATGTGCATTAAAATGGGCCTCACCATGCAAATACGGTGGTGTTTTGGTGGCTCAAAAACCACACCTAAGTGGGCCACCCCTTAAGGAAAAAATAGGAATGGACCCACCATTGAAAACTATTCAAGGAGGGGCCCATCTTAATGAAATGTGTCATATATCTAATCTGTCAAGTGCAGTGGTCGGCACTGACACCCTTCTGAACGGCCCAGATTTGTGGGATCCACAAATATGTAATTGATCACAAATTTTGTGTGATGATATTAGACTTGATAAAGCATGTACGTACCAAATTTGAGGTCAATCCGATTTGTTTTAACCCCTTCATCTAATTTATACAATTTGGACCAAGTTTGTTATCCAATGCAGTGGTCGACACTAACACCCTTCTGAACAGCACAGATTTGTGGGGTTCACAGATATGTAATTGGTCACAAATTTTGTATAATGATATTATACTTGATAGAACATGTATGTAACAAATCTGGAGTAAATCCGATTTATGCAATTCGGACTAGGTTTTTTGTCCAGTGCAATGGTCAGCACAGACACCCTTTTGAACGGCCCAGATTTCGTGGGTCCACAAATATGTAATTGGTCCCAAATTTTGCATGATCATAATAGACATACTAAAGCATGTATGTACCAAATTTGGGGTCAATCCATTCTAACCCCTTCATCCGATTTATGCAATTCAAGCCTAGTTTGTTGTCCAATGTAGTGGTCAGCACTGACACACTTCTGAACGGGCCAGATTTGTGGAGCCCATCTTCATGATGTGTTATACATCTAGGTTGTCCATCTGGACAACCCGGCCCACAATGATGCAGATCCAGAGGATGGACCGCACAACAGAAAACTATGGGGATTAAGTGTCTACCATTGAAAACATATGGGCCCACCTTGATGCATGGATTTTATTCACACCGTCCATCCTTTTTTCGAACTCCGAACTCAACGAACAGGCTCTCCAACTTTCCAAATTCCGAATCCGGTGCCGATAGTGATTTTTTTTTTTCTTGTTCTGGATGGTATGCAAGCACAACATGGCACAATTTAAATATGGAATATTTGTAGAGTCTTTTTGGATGGTATGGAAGCACGACGTGGCACAATTTAAATATGCAAGCACAACATGGCACAAGTACCTCCATTGAGACTTGAACCTGCCTCACATTTGGGCCTAAGCCCGACAATGATGTGGGAAAAACGATGGACAGTGTGAATAAAATCCATGCATCGGGGTGGGCCCAGATGTTTTCAATGGTAGGCACTTGATCCCCACTATTATCTGTTGTGCGGTCCACCCTCTAAATCTACATCATTGAGGGACGGGTTGTCCATCTAGACAACCTAGATATATAACACATCATCAAGGTTAGCCCCACAAATATGGGCTGGACAGCAAGCCTAGTCCAAATTGCATTAATCGGGTGAAGGGGTTAGACAAATCGAATTGACCCTAAATTCGGTACATACATGCTCTATCAAGTCTAATATCATCACACAAAATTTGTGACCAATTACATATCTGTGGACTCCACAAATTGGGGTTGTTCAGAAGGGTGTCAATGGTGACCATTGCACTTGACAGCAAACCTGGTCCGAATTGCATAAATCGGATGAAGGGGTTAGACAGATCGGGTTGACCCTGAATTTGGTACATACATGCTCTATCAAGTCTAATATCATCACACAAAATTTGGGACCAATTACATATCTATGGAACCCACAAATTTGGGCCGTTAAGAAGAGTGTCAATGCTGACCACTACACTGGACAGTAAACCTGGTCCGAACTGCATAAATCAGATGAAGGGGTTAGACAGATCAAATTGACCCCAAATTTGGTACATATATGCTCTATCAAGTCTAATATCATCAAACAAAATTTAGGACCAATTACATATCTATGGACCCCACAAATCTAGACTGTTCAGAAGGGTGTTAGTGTTGACCACTATATCGGACAGATTTTATATACAACACATTTCATTAAGATGGCCCCCTCAGATAGTTTTCAACAATGTGACCATTCCCATTGTTTCCTTAAAAGAGGCGGCCCACTCGGATGTGGTTTTTGGGCCACCCAAACTCCGCCATATTTGCATGGTAAGGCCCACTTTAATGCACATATTTATAAATAAATAAATAAATAAAAAGAAGAAGAAGAAGAAGAAGATCAGGAAGAAGAAAGACCTACTTGAGACTTTAGATGGCTTAGCTCCCTTAGATTCCTCCACAAAGATGCTAGCCCACCTAGAGGGCACCAACTCCACTTCCTACCAAGATCAAGGTCCCATTTTAAAGTTCATTAAAGAAAAAGAAAGAAGATCAAGGAAGAGAAGGAAGGCCCACCTAGTTAATGTTTGAATGGCTTGGATCTTGCTCCAAGTAATCCACCTCTTCCGCTCCCTCTCTCTAGCTTAAGTATAGAATGGTAGGTAGTGGAAAGGTGACATGGCAAGATGGGAGACATACATTGGGTGAAAAAGAAGTGTTGCTTAAGTGGAAGGTGATGTGAATGCAATGGGTCATGCATTGGTCCAGAATGGGATGATATGGAAGAAGAATGGGCATGCATTGGCCCCATTGGATGATGAGGTGGCTAGACATGCTTAGAAACTTATGATTAGTTTGGAGAACGTGCAGTAGTGGATTGTCTACTTGGCAAGACAACGGGTTTTCATTGGTGAAGAGATGATGAGATGGATGGTGAGGTGGACAAAAGCTTGACATGCATTGGTTAAAGGTAAGGTGGTGGGGGGTGATGTGGCATGATTATGATGGGGTGTAAGAAGCATAGGAAATATTAGTCTTCATATTTTGGATTTTTGCGAATGGACTTGTATTTGGATTTTAGCTCCATGGGATCCTAGCACACATGCATATGGTCCCAAGCCCACTAAGGTTACTTCTCTCACAAGCAACATGCGCACATGGGGTGTTGGGTTCTTCACGTCATAGCGCCCTAACGGTGCATCGTATTGACACGTGGGTAGCACCACAGCGATCTAGGCGACAACATTGTCGACATGAAAGGGGATTTTCGATATCTGCTAGGTCGAGTCGCACGAGTGCACACTACACATGGACCATTCAAGTCCCGCCGGAAGTGCCAGACAATGCGTTCTCGCGTGCAAAACAAAATTTGGGGTAACGGTGTCTTCAACATGCACAAGAGTCCCCGACATGCAGGTAGTAGAGGAAGGCACATGGTTGCACTACTTGCTATGAGGAAATCCGGGGTATTACAAAAACCTCCAAAGAAAAGCACCACTCCTAAGGAGCCCAGTCCCTAAACAAAATTAGAACTTTGCTAAAGATCCCCGCCTCCAAGATTCTCGTAATATTAAAACATTGATTGTTTCTCTTGAGCTATATGTACCGAAGGACTTCAAGAAGCAAGATCCTCCACTTCTTCCTACCCAGTTGCCCCCCATCTTCACCATGCCACGAAGAAAAGAGGGTTCCAACGTCTTCAAGCATAACCTAACAAATTCTAGCCATCCGCATCACACAAGACTAGATCTTCGAAGAAAAACGACAATGGATGAAAAGGTGGTTGATGGTTTCTTCTTGTTGAAGACGGAGGCTGCAAGCATTAGGCAAGACCATGCCCCTTTCTGAGATTGTTGATAGTGAGAATACGATTCCTCCCAAAGAACCAACCAAAAGTAACCACCTTAAGGGGGCGTCCATAAGACCATATCCTCCCTGTATGACTAGAGGGACCAGACAAGTGAACCGAAGCAAGATGGTTGTATAAGGATTTGATCGAGAAAGCACCCGAGCTTAACGAGTTCTAGGAAAGAGAATTGTCTACTTTAGAAGAAAACAGTCCTTGCAGGCGTGAAAGGAGAGACATAAGGTCCAGAAATTCCTCATCAGGCAAATTCCTCCTAAGGCCACTATCTCCAAACCCCGAGAAGCAATTCGACACCAGAATGTCCTTAACTAAGCTTAGAGAAGCAATGGAAGGAAAGGACTACTTGAGAGGGGAGTGCCTGCACCAAGGGTCTTCCCAAAAACGAATTTGATCCGCTTTCCCAAGGACAAAACTGAGTTCAGAGAAAACTTTGGGAAATACCTTTACATAAGAACGAAGAACGACGAAGAGAAGAGGGATTGGTACTCCACCCCCCATTGCAAAGACCATGTTTAGCAGCAATTACAGACCTCCAAAGACGGGAGTTTTCCGTGGCAAACCTCTGCATCCACTCACCCAACAAGGACTCATTGACCAGATCCAATCATCTAATACCCACCCCACCTTTTGAATATGGGGAGCAAACCCGATGCAGGACAATTAACCACTTGCTCTAAAAGCTCAAACTGATAGAGGATGGCAAATCATCTTTTTATCTCATTGCCCAGGCCCCACATCTCATGGGTTAGGACCTCGGTCAAACCCCCCTCGTGGGCCCCAAATCACATGGGTACCGCCTCACATGAGCCACCCGCCTCACACGGGTGGGGCCCGCCTCACACGAGCCGCCCACCCCGAGTGTGCCCCTGCATCCCACAGGCAACCCCACTCGAGCCCAGTATGAAAATGCCCCTGCATTAAAACCTCCTTCCAATTGAGGAAGAAAACTTCTTGGAGGTAGATCCCCCTTGCGGTCTCTACGCATGTTGTCCATTCGGACTATTACCGACTTGGGATGAGAAAAGGGACAAAGTATTGAGGCAGATTTTGACAAAGACGTTTTTATGCGAATAATCATGCCCCACAAAGAGAGAAGTTTACACTTCCAGAGGGAGAGTTTTTGCTCTAGGCGCTCAATAACTTTGTCCCAAAGGTAAAGCGGTTTGCCAACACAAAGAGGGAGACCTAAATAAGTAGTGGGGAGGGAACCCCACTACAACCAAAGGAATCAGCAAAGGATAGAGCCTCATCTCTAGATAAATTGATCCTGAAATTTTTCACATTTAGCAAAATTAACCATGAGACCTAAGACAACCTAAAACCAGCAGATAGCAATACTTAGAAAATCCATCCTTATATCCTAAGCTTCACAAAAGAGCAAGGTACCATCAGCAAATTGATGATGGTTGATCCTACTTGGAAAATTTTCTAGCTTAAAATCTTAAAAAAGACCCTCCCCTTGCCTTTAGAGAGCATGCGACTTAGAGCCTCCAATACCAAGACAGAGAAAGGGGGACAGGGGATCCCCCTTTCTTAAACCCGAGAGGCTTTGAAAAAGCCAAAAGGAGACCCATTAATTAAAACCGAAAACTTCGCTAAAGAGACGCAAGCTAAGATCCAACATCTCCATTTTTCTGTAAAACCCATCCGGCCCATCATATTGTTCAAAAAAGACCAATCAACAAGATCGTAAGCTTTTTCCAAATCTAGCTTATAGATAACTCTAGCAGAAACAGATCTAGAACAAGAATCCATACATTCATGAGCAATTAAAACATTGTCCAAGATCTGCCTCCCATATACAAAAGCACTCTGATAAGGGGAAATGATGTTTGGGAGCACATTTCTTAGCCTCTGGCTAAGGACCTTAGCAAGGATTATGTAAGAGCTGCTAATTAAACTTTGGTCTAAAATCCTTAAGGTTCTCAACCCCTCTTCCAATTTTGGGATCAAAGCTATAAAAGTACTTTCTGAGGCCAAATGATTGGAGTCAAAGAAGTCATCGATGAATTTCATCAAATCATCTTTAACCAAATGCCATAAAGATTTTTTATTTTTATTTTTTAACTATAGGAAAGCCATCAAGACCAGGGGTTTTATCACTTCCTAACTCAGATATCGCAAACTTAATCTCTTTGAGGAAGGGTTTTTCCAAGGATTCAATTGAAGGACAGTCTAAATTATAAGAAGCTAGCAACTAGGAATAAAAACTCACCACAACATCACAGATTTTCTCCTTAGCAGTAACCCTTTTACCATCCAACACCAAGGAGGAAATACAATTGACTCTCGCCAGGACATTGGCAATATTATTAAAGAATTTAGTGTTATGATATCCTTCCTTCAACCAAACAGCTGAGACCACTGATGCTATTTGATTTCTTCCTTTTTTAACCGAGAACTATAATCCTGATTATACTTATCTCTAGCAGTAGCCTCCTCCGACAGAGGTCCATCTTGTTCCTTTAAGTCGAGGACCTGAATTGTATTGAGCAATGCCGTCATCTGAGCTTCCCTAAGACTAAAAACCTCTTTATGCCACATCTTCAGGTTCTGCTTGAGCATCTGAAGCTTTTTTAATAGTGTGAAACCCGGAAACCCCTCAACAACAAAGGCCACCAATCAGCAACAAGATCATGGAAACCTTCCATTTGTAACCATCCAAGTTCGAACCTAAAAGGTTTCGGGCCCCAATTAATCTCATCAACCTCTAAGAGAATAGGCCAATTGTCTGAAGTGGGCTTCGAGAGACAACTTTGGCAAGCAAACTTGTACTGATGAACCCAAGGGGGGGATACAACAAATTTATCTGGAAGAGACATAACTAGAGGAGATCAGCCATTGGACCAGGAATACTTGATGTCCCCCAAGGGGAGATCAACCAACTCATGTCTACTCATCCAGTCCAAAAAACCCCATATGGTAGAGGTGATCCGAGAGATAGAAGATTTTTAATGAATAAAACAAACAACATTAAAGTCACCTCCTATGCACCAAGGGAGATTCCACTTATCAAAAGCTTGAGATAATTCTTCCTAGAAAGACTCCCATAAGGTGGGATGGTTTGGACCATAAACCCCTGAGAGAAGCCATTGGAATCCATCGATGACTTCCAGAGGAGGAAACATCAAAACTGATGAAGAAAACCTGGCCTTGAGAATGAGGGTTGGCAAGGACTGGTGATGAAGGGGGAGTGATGAATACTTCCAGGGCCGGCGGCTAAGGGATCGGCAAAATCGAGGTCAGAGAGCAAGGAAGAGCACTCACATCAAACTACAACTCTACACCGAAAAGGAGATCTAAGCAGAGAGATATCAGAATCGTCCCAACCTCCTCCTTGATCTGAGGATCCAAACTCAAAGTCAAGGGTGATGTAGGACCGATGCATGAACTCAAATATTGTGAGAGATCAATCAGCAAAATTAAATTAATTAATAAAAATCACAAAACTTGCTACAATCATCATAAATACCAAGATTCCAAAAGGAGATCATGCATAATTCAAGCCTAAGTTGCCAAGCACCATCCTACAAGACCATTAAATAAGGGAAACTCAGATCTAATGGATGTCGAAATATCCAAATAGCATAGGGTGAAGCATATTTCAAAGAGAAAGGTCTAATACTACCTAGAGTGAAATTAGGGCTTTAGGGAAATTGGGGAAAACTTGGAATTATGGTTAATGGGGTAAATTGGGTAAAGGGGTTAAAGGGTTTAGGTACTAGGATAAAGGAATTAGGGTTTTGGATGGAGGGAATGTAGGGATTTGGGTTTAATTGAAGATTGAGAAGATCTAGGGTTTGGCAATTTGGGAAAATAAGAAGATTTAGGATTTCTAGATTTACGGTTAGGGTTTGGACAAGAGAATGTAGGGTTTTGTTGTATGGGTAATGGAAGGTCAAAGGAGTAAGGGTGGGGCGTACAGCCAACCCTATGGTTTCACACATGTGGCCGTATGGTCACACATGTGGGCTAGGCAAGTTAAGTTTTAGGTTTCAGGGTTTGGCTCGTTGAAGAATGTATAAAGGATGAGAAATGAAAAGTTGTTGATGGATTTAAAAAAAGGAAAAGAAGACACGAAGAACTTAAAGGAAGCCTCGCACTTCTGTTGATGAAAATAAGCTTCGCACCAATCTTCCTTCCAAGTCACATGGAAGACATCATCACATCAAAATGAGGATGTCACCCCCCACCCCCCCCCCCCCCCCCCCCCCCTCTCTCTCTCTCTCTCTCTCTCTCTCTCTAGCCTCAAGACCTTTTCCAAAATTACAAATTAAACCCTGTTTAGTGAATTTTGATGAAAATAACCCTAGTCTAATGAAAAATAAAAAATAAAAAATAAAAAAAAAATCACTCATATGGTGTCCAGAGCATAAATCAATCATAAACTAAATCCTAAAACATAATAATGTCCAATGATGATGAAAATGGTCCACGATCAACAGCCCGATCATGTAATCTATGCGATCCAAAGGCTTAATCGTCACGTCCCTCAAATCCGACAGTCCAAAATCACTCCCTAAAGCAACCCGTGTGGATCTTTCCAGTGTAGGGTCTTCCAAATGCTCGCACATGCACATGGGGTCTTCAACACAAACATGGGTACTCGCCTAGCCATAGAAAAATCGATACAGCCCGCCTCCTCCTCTGATATGTATGCAAAGGTGTACGTGATGTGATCTCCTCATCACAAGGTCAACCAAGGCAACATCCGCAGCATCTTCTAACCCAGGGGGGAAGCTTCTTGCGCAAGGGGGGATTGCAGAGGAGAGACATAGCTCCCCAAAATCGCAAGAGGAGGAACCATTCATAGACAACCGAAGGAGAGATTGGGAGAGAACTCTCTATTCGTCGATCTAGCGCAATAGCGCAATGGGGCTATGGGGGACAAGTGTCCCCTTCTCCAAATTAACATTAACAGCCAGGGGACAAGTGTCCTTCTCATATGAAAGGCTCAAGCCCAAGGACGGAAGAAGGACGGATGAGATCTGCTCTCCCTCTCTCGATGCGCCATGCCGCCACCCACTCTTGAGACTATGACAGAAGTTAAGATCTCCTCAAGGTTCGTGTCCTTTGCGCTACCCGAGACTAATCTCCAGTAAGAAGAGGTTGTGGGTGATGTGGCACCTGAGTGGACACCTAATCTGTATGGCCTACTTCGACCAGATCCATGTAGGTCGATCATGCCCAAGGCCCACCCAATTAGAGGGAGGAGAGACACACCCAAGATTAAATACTCCCAACGACAGAGAACGTGCCACGGGATCACCTCCTGACGCTCCAGCGGAGATCGTGTGATCCTAAAACGCATCTCCCGTCCCAATGGAGCACATGGCCTACTCTGCTTCTTTCATTTTGGCAGGAAAATCAAAAGGCATGCTTGGCCGAGGGAAGTCACACATGTCGCACACTCTACATGCATTACGAACTTCACACACACTGCACGCTTTGCACATTTGCCGAATCAACAACGAAGATTTGCGGGAGTACTAAATTGAAATGTTGTCATCCCCGCTAATCGGGGGGGGCGCTAAACAGAATAACCTATGGTGCACGCTCAAGCCTTAGAAGTACATTTAACCCACATTGATTCACAAAAGACCTTAAGCTTAAGCTTTTCACCGATCTTAACAGATATGAAATTCAGGATCACTTTCGAATTCCTGATATGAATGCAAAGCCTGACTGATCGAAGCTCTTCCCATATCGTCATCGCGGATCTATGTGAACCACCTCACCCAGACATTACCCCAACGACTAGAAAAAGCCCTCAAACCATATAACTCGAGAGGGATACTTGAAAGCAAGAACCAAACATCAAAGAAACCAAAAGAAGACCATTCCAACCATCTGCATAGCGATTCCAACAGCTCGATACAATGTCAGTGACTAATGTCAATGACCTTGTTTATATCTTCCAACCGATGGAGAGAGACCCAAACAAAAGGATTTAGATATCTTAGGATGACTTGCTCAAAACCCATTTGCATAAGACTTGAAACCAAGTGGATAGATCGATAATGGAAAAGCCTTGCCTTAGGGAAGGCACCAAGCTCCATCGGAGAGCCTCCAAGGCCTTTGGGAGAAGCTTCGGGTTGAGGTTGACCGTGGGATAGTCCTCGCCAATACTCGAGATGTAAAAAGGAGGGGGAACGAGAGGCTGAGGGGGGAGAGCATAAACAAAAGGGGGAGTAGAAGGGCTGGTAGGCGTAAGGGGTGGTTGAGGCCGGCAGAACACCTATTTGGAGGTCAAAGGAGGGACCCCCCACAAGTGCCTCCTTGAAAGAGAACCTAGGACCCAAGCTACAACCACATAGAGGGGGGAGAAGGCAAAGGCCCCGGAAGGCGTCGAGGGGGGGAAAAAGCTTTTGTAGACCAGGACAAAGGATCCTTCCCTCCAGTCTCGAAATTAACCTTATCTAGCCCAAAATAGGTGACATGAACCCTGATAACTTTCCCATAAAAGCTCACTCCATGCAAGCCTCTGATAGCCTTCAGAAGGTCCTCATCTTTCTCCATCCCTACAAAGGCAAAGCCTCTAATAGAGGTAGAGCCTTTAACCCTAGTGATAACCACCTCTACCTCCTTACCAAACTTCCCAAACACTCTAGAACAATGAACATCCATCCACTCCTCCGAGAAACTATCAACGAAGAGGGTGGGAAGCTCCTCTCAGAGGGTTCTTACCTCTCTCTCAACTAGACAGATTTTTTCTTCATACCTTTACCTTGCTAGGATCCAGACATCAGAAGTTTCACGACGATTGGAGAGAACCGCCCTCACCTCCTTGTCTCAATTTCCACCGCTCTCGACCTGAACGGAAACCCTGGAGTGGGTATCCTCCTCCACCATCTACTTGCCTTTAGAGTTACGAGCTTCCATTCTCCTCCTCTGGTTGGTGTATTCTTAGATGAAATCTCCATTCAACTCCTCATGGCCAGAGGAATAAACTCCCTTATCTAAACATTCTGGGGAAAGACCAAAAAGGAGAGAGGCTTCGAGTCGCTCGATGCCGAGCCCTGACCCTCAAACCGCTCCAGGGACAACGGGATCTTTTAGATCTAGAACAAATAACTCTCACTAGCGGACCAAGTTTGGAACCTTCCTCCTGAGGCGTCGGCACCCGAGAGATCCTAGAGTCCCTATGGTCTTCATTTCAATGTCGTTGAAGTGAGGCTCCATCCCCTTGTGCCACCCTAGACGGGTAGCGAGCTTGACAACGGGGAGTTGTGACAATTGTCAATGGAGGGTGTGAGATGGACGGATGTGTCGGTCTTGGGATTGGCCAAAAGCTCTTGAAATCTCGAATCTCGGAAGCACCTCTTTTTTTTATTTTTTTCTTCTGTTTTTTTATCCCTCACACACAGGAGGGGTAATCTTGGACATATCTTTCTAAATATCTCAGGACTAGTTAAAGCATTCCAGTCCTTAACATGCATGTTGGTGTATCTACTAAGTTTATACATGATAGAAACAGGTTTACAAGCGTAACTCTACATAGCGCGATTAAGTTAGAGTAATACCATCATTTATTTGTATTAGTTTAATTCCTCATATTAAATTAGCTTCACAGAAATCTTTCGTACTACAACGAGATGAGAGAAATTGTTTGGTGTCTCAAACTGTCTTAAATGAATATCCGATGCAAGTGCAACAGCTATCAACATATTAGTCTCCAGGAAACAATGGCCAGCAAAATCAGCAATGAATGAAGTTTGCACAGCCCAATTGATCAAGAAGACAACAAGAGCACACCCTATTATCCTGCCAGATATTGAAGAATAGAAAATGAAAAGAAGAAAATAAAACACTATTTTTATTTCTTGTGTATATGAATCTAAGCCAAAGCCCTGTTTATAGACTTCCTAATCTTGGTTGAGATGGGATGCGAAGAATCGTATCCACTAATATGCGCCCGGAGATTAATCTACATGTCTCTTCATGAGTTAAAACACATTCAGTAATGATCAAAAGAATCAGACCACATCAACCAATTAATTAATAGCTTTAAAACAAAGCAGAAAAACTAGCAAATGCAATGCACATGAAGAGGGAGGTAGATTTGAAAGTTCTGGGAGAGGGGAGGAGAAGTGGTTGTAAAATGCAGGTCTCTTTTGGTGGAAGACCATGACATGGCTTCACCCTAAATTACCTATATATCCTTTTAATTGCTTAGAAACCCTTCTCATCTCCTTCCATACCATGACGTGACTGATTGACCCTTCTTCTTCTTTTTTCTTCTTTTTTTTTTCTTTGCCTGTTAATTCTACTTGTATATTATGGAGATCAATCAAGGTGCAAGTGTTGTGCAGGATCTGCATGTGCAGACACACCCAATTAACCAATTTCCACACTGGCTCGCACCTTGGCCTGAGCTCATGCGCTCATACCGACCTGAGGATTAAATCTCATCTCTCCAACAAGCAGCTACCACATTGCCAAATCAATGGTTTGAATGAAAATACTCAAAAGTCCAAATTCAACCAAAAAAAAATTCTCGAATATAAGGATCCTTCAGACAATTTATTCTAAGGGTGTACCCAGGCTAAAAAGTGGGGTCCACAATTTGGACGGTTTGGATTGAGGTAAATGTATGCCACACATACCGATGGTCGTGGAAACAAGAATCAACAATGCCATCAAGAGCACGGATAATCCATCTCCAGTGCCGATGTTGAAGTAAACAACCAAAATCCAATAAAAAATCAATTTTTCAGGAAAACAGAGTATAGCAGCAAAACAGCTCAAAATATATAATGCCGCAAGCTTGCTTGAAGAAGTAAAGAAGAGAAAGGGAAAAGATAAGAGAAACCTTCTTGAGACGGATGGAACGAACAGCGTCTCTATCGGAGGTTGAGGAAGAAGGAGAAGAGGAAGAGGACCTGCCTCTGGGGGTCCGTGTAGAGGTGGAGGTGGAAGTGGAGGTGGAGCAGCACCTCACCACACTCGCCCTAGTGGTCGTGGTCGCCATGACCACGAACCGTTTCAAAGGGAAAGACGATGTTCTCCATGCCTTCAGAGCCTCCATGCCCGCGTGCTTCTCTCCTACGGCAATGGCGTTCTGAAGGTTGGAGCTTTTTGCCTCATCCCCACTCTTTTCTACCATTTGTGTGCGGAGCTGCAGAGTCGCACGTGAGAATATCCGTCAGGTGTGACCCACTATCAGCATGTCTTGCCCCCATAGATCAGTCTGGTCCACTCATCAGGCAGGGCATAACCACCTAACGTAGTGCTGGGCATCGGACCGAGTCGGATCGGATTGGGTCCAACTCGACTCGGTCCGGATTCTACATTACCCAACCTAAACTCGGACTGATCCAGGACCAAGTCCGGGTCATCTAACTCGAACCGACCCGAACTCCTGCTGGCCTGAACTAAATCGAGTCCGGATCGGATTGGGCAAGGTTTGAATCGGTCTTCTATTTTATTTTTTTTTTCTGAAAATATATATATATATATATATATATATATATATATATATATATATATATATATATATATATATGGATAGCATGGATGAAACACATACATCATGGTGGGCCGTACCAACCATCCGCCATTGGCTGGTGGTAGGGGGAGTAGCCGATCCATTTCTAAATTAGAGTTTTGGGAGGGGAATAGGCGAAATAGAAGAAGGTTGCTTGGCAGGGACTCTAGGAGCGGCGATTTTGGCAGAGGAGAGGGAAGCAAACTGTGTACTGTGCTAAGCATACTAGGTAAACTATGTGGGGCCCAACATGATGTAGTTATTTTATCCACTCCGTCCATACATTTTGTAATTTAATTTTAATAAATGGGACCAAAAATAAAGCATATCCAAAGCTCAAGTGGACCACACCACAGGGAACAGTGTGAATTGAACATCTACCGTTGAAAAATTCTTTAGGTGGACATAGTGGTGTGCAAAATGGTCCAATCCGGCGGATCTGACCCGATTCGCCCCGATTCAAACAGGACCGATAGGTTGGATCGGTTAGGTTCAGGTACAAAGGGGCAGATCCAAATGCAGTTCGGATCGAATTCGGATAAGCATCAAAACCGCCCCATCCGAACCGAAATCTGATCCATATTTTACTCTCTCTCTCTTTCTCTAATATATTAATAATATTTTCTGGTTCTTATATCCCGTGCGGAGGAAGTCAAGAGAGAGAAAGAGAGGAAAGAGAAGGAGATAGAGACATCTAACCTTTTGCTCTCAGCCTTCATCATTTGAAGGTTCTGGCACTGGAAACACCATTTCTCCATTTTCCCACATCGGTGAAAAGAAGCAACAGCAGTAGCTGAGTCACAAGCACAAATCCCCTCTCCCTCGGTATTCCTCTCCTTCCCTTCCATTCCTCATTACCTCTTCCACGTCACGTTCTCTCCCTCTCTCTCTCTCTCTCTCTCTCTCTCTCTCTCTCTCTCTCTCTCTCTCTCTCTCTCTCTCTCTCTCTCTCTCTCTCTCATTTCAAAAGAAAAGGGAAAAAAAAGAAAATGGGGTTTTCCTTTGCCGTTTCAAAAAGAAAAGAGAAGAAAAGAAAATGGGGTTTGCCTTTGCCGTTTCAAAAAGAAAAGAGAAGAAAAGAAAATAGGGTTTGCCTGAGTCAGCTATTTAACTCGCTTGACTCATGATTTGAGTCTTTTACTTCACAAATTTGTAGATTTTAGGAAAACCCCACCAAGAAAGGACGTTTTTCCTTCAATTTAAAAATTAAATCTGGACCGAATCCGACTCGATTTCGGATCATTCAATGGACAGTTAAGATCGGATTGGGTCAGGTGATTCGGATCCAGTCTCGGATTCGGATCAAGGCAATCAAAATTCGGTTCGGATCGGATCGGATGGATCCTAATCCGATCCGACTCGGACCGATGCCCAGCTCTAAGTGGACAGACATTTTGGATCAAGGTGATTTTCCCTTCATCCATGTTCTTTTGATCTCATGAACAGGTAGGATGACAAATAAACGTTAGGGCGTGTTTGGCCAGACCAATCCCATGGGATTAGGAGGGATAGAATGGATTTTAAGGTAATGATGGTGGTGTCAGTGTTTGTCCCTTGATCCCATGGGTTTGGGATAGCCCATGGGATATACAGCAGCCTGTTTGGACAGTCACAAATGGATGGGCTTGCATCTCCACATCTTCTTGTGGTGTGCTCCACTCATTGTTTTATATCTGCCTCAAAACAAGTTATTGGCTGAATGTAGGCCGATGAAAATGACGGAGGGAGTGGATATCTCATTGATATCTCAGTGGGCCCCACATAGCGGTGAACCCTCGCATCCAGGGATTGGCAGAATCCGTCCTAGATTTGGGCACTGTTTACGAGGGCAAGGCACATCCCGCCATCCCAAACAGCGGAAGGGATGGGGAGGCACAGGATAACCCTCCTAATTCCATCTAATACGATAACCCTCCTAGTTCCATCTAATACCATATCCAACGCCCGGCCAAACACGCCCTCAGTTTTTCATCTCATATGGCTCACTTGAGTTTTGGATCCACTTCATTTTCATCCCATGTCCTAAAATGAGCTCACAAAACAGATGAACGAGGTGAATTTCTCACATATGTCATTGTAGGCCCCACCTAGCATCCCAGCGCAGGAACTTCTTGTTGGGATGCCTTGCACAAAACCTTAGGATCTAGCCTCCCGAAACAAACCAGAATTGCGGAATAACAATGTAATGAAAAACAATCAAAACATAAACCACACCACACAAGAGATTTTTACGTGGAAAACCCTCAAAGAGGTAAAAACCACGGGACCTCGTCCAGATCAACAATCCACTGTGAAGTAGAACGTTACAACCTTCTTCACTCACACAGGAGTGGATAAACATAAGAGAAACAAAAAAGGAGATATCTCACCGATTACGAGGACAGAAGCGCTGAGATATAGATTGTACAATAGATAACCTCCACGAGCATAACCTCCCTTCTATAAGCTTCCTCTCTCTTTTTTCCTCTCTCTCTCTCACCTTTGATAGCCCTAAACCCTTTAGCAAATCCCTTGTAAAGCTTTAGGAAACTCTCTTGTTATACCTAGAAAGCCCAAGGAACTCCTATTTAAAGTTTTAGGAAACTCCTTTCCACATCCCAGTTGCGAAAGGACTTGCGAAACGAAATCTGCGCAAAATCGCGAAACGAATCTGCGTAACCTCGACTGGTCGAACCGAGTCCACGACCGGTCAAGAGTCACCTACGACCTGTCGAGCACCTCCTTCGACTGGTCGAGCACCTCGGAAAAAAATAGTCCACAGTCGCTGGACTTTGAGTCGTGCCATAACTCGACTCCACAACTGGTCGACCACCAGCCTTCGACCGATCGAGCAGGGCTCACGATCGGTCGACGACGGGTCAAAAAACCCATCACTTCTTGCCAAATCAAAATCCGCATCCTCAACTTGGTAGGGATGCGGATTTTGGGGTACTAGGATGCTAGCCAAAGCCTCTTGCAGCACTGGGATGCTAGGTGGATCCCACCATGATGTTTATAGGAAATCCACCCTGTTCATTCATTTGCGAGCTCATTTGAGGGTATGTGAACAGAAATGAGGTGGATCCAAAACTCAAGTAGTCCACGCTAAAGGAAACAATGGGGATTCTATCACCACCATCGAAACATTTTAATGGCCACAAAAGTTTCTTATCATGTTAAATTTTCTTTTATTTCACTTAATCCTAATGAGAATGACCTTATAGACATTTGGATGGCATGTAAACATCAAGGTGGAGCCCGGGAAGGTTTCAACGGTAGGAAACTCTTTCCTCAGTTTTCCCTCTCATATGATGGCCCACTTGAGTTTTGGATCCACCTCTTTTTTCGGTCTCATGTCCTAAAATCAGCTGACAAAATGGATGGATGGGGTGAATTTCTCACTGACATCACGGTAGGCCTCACCTAGCATACAATAACTTCCTGTCAAAGTAAGGATGCAGATTTCCAGTCAATGCCTTTGGCAGCACTGGGATGCTAGGTGGAGCCCAACATGATTTTTTGAGAGAAATCCACCTCGTCCATCCATCTCGTGAGCTCATTCGAGGGCATGTGACCAAAATTGAGGTAGATCCAAAACTCAAGTGGTCCACACTAGAGGAAACTGTGGGGACTCAGTGACCACCATTGAAACATTCTGATGGCCACAAAAGTTTGTTATCTGGCTAAATCTCTATCTCTCTCTCTCTCTCTCTCTCTCTCTCTCTCTCTCTCTATCTCTCTCTCTCTCTTTCCATTTCACTTCATCCTAGTGGGAATGACCTTACAAACGGTTTGGATGGCATGTAAACATCAAGGTGGAGCGCAATAAGGTTTCAACGGTAAGAAACTCTTTCCTCAGCTTTCCCTCTCCTATGGCCCACTTGAGTTTTGGATTCACCTCATTTTTGGTCTCATGTCTTAAAATGAGCTCACAAAACAGATGAACAGGATTAATTTCTCACAAACATCATAGTAGGCCCCATGTAGCATCCCAACACGTGAACTTCCTGCCAAAGCAAAATTTGTGTCATCATCTTGGCAGGGACGTGGATTTCCTGCCAAAGTCTTTCGCAACACTGAGATACTAGGTGGAGACTACCATGGTGCTTATAAGAAATCCACCATGTCCATTCATTTTGTGAGTTCATTTGAGGGTATGTGACTAAAAATAAGGTGGATCCAAAACTCAAGTGGTCCACACTAGAGGAAAAAGTGGGGATTCGGTGACCATCGTTGAAACACTCTGATGGCCACAAAAGTTTCTTATTAGGCTAAATCGATTTTTATTTCACTTCATCCTAATGAGAATGACCTTAAAAACAATTTGAATGCCATATAAACATCAAGGTGGAGCCCAGGAAGGTTTCAACGATAGGAAACTCTTTCCCCATTTTTCCCTCTCGCGTGGCCCACTTGAGTTTTGGATCCACCTCATTTTTGGTTGATGTCCTAAAATGATCTCTAAAAATAAATGGATGGGGTGGATTTCTCACAAACATCATGGTGGGCCCCACCTAGCATCCCAGTGTAGGAATTTCCCGTGAAAGGCTTTAACAGGAAATCCACATCCATTGCTAGGTGTGTCCCTGGACGCGGTTTGGCTAATAACACTATCAATGGCTAGTAGTTAGTTCTCTGTGGGCCTCACCATAATATATGTGCTTTATCCATGCCGTCCATCCATTTTTTTCATATCATTTTAGGGGTTGAACAAAAAATTAAGACAAATCTAAATGTCAGATGAACCACACTACAAGAAAACATTAGTGATTGAATGTTTACAATTAAAAATTGTTAGTGCATTGATTTATGTACCTATTTGTCAATCACATGATTCCTTGTGTCATGTAGTCGGTTGAGCCCCTGAAAGTAGAATACCGAATACATAAGTGAAGGTGGAGCATCAAGGAGAAAAAATGGGTACATAAGGTGCCTTGGTGACCCTAACCCTTGACCCAAAACAATAACCTTTGAACCTCTAGATGATCATTAACCTTATAGGTAAGCCTTATTGATTATCCATTTACCATATGAGTCTAAATTGATTATTCTAAGACTGTTAAAACATAAAAAAATCAGGACAAAAAAAAAAAAAAAAACAAATGATCCTGAATTTTCGACCCATAGATGGACCATTTCGACAAGTTGTAGGTCAAGTTCAACTGGTCAAAAATAAGGGTCAACATATCGAAAATGGCAAAAACTAGGCAGCAAGAAATACCATATTTCACTGAATGTTTCGATAGGTCACAAGTCGAAGGTTAGGTTCGACCGATCGAAAAATAAGAGTCGACAGATTGAAAGTGGCAAAAATTGGACAACAAGAAATATCATATGCCATTGAATTTTTCAACAAGTTGAAGCCTCGAGTCGACCAGTCGAAGCCTCGAGTCGATAGGTCGAGGGCTAGCCGTTTTTGTTTTTGAAACTCGATTCCTTTATATAGAAGATCCAATCTTTGTGCGATTTGACGGGTTTTTGGTGCAAGAAAAATATAGGTGACTCCATGATCATATCATCATCCCAAGCCTCTAATACAATGAGTTATAAGTCATATTCCTTACGATTAACGCTCTAATGAGTATTCTAACCTCAACCTTAAAGATGTGCTTGAACTCCACCACTTTATAGAGATTAGACTCAATCTCTATAGGCATACCATTGTCTAAATCCTCTAGAAGACCCATCTAGGTGAATCTCCTTGGAATTGCAACTTCTCATCAGTTGTAGAAATTCTACCAACCTCCCATCACCTTAATCACATCCAAGGAGCATCACATGTAAGGTGGTTGATAACTGGAGTTGGAGCACTGCCAATGCATCGACATAATAATCGGGAGAGCAAAGAGGAGCTGATTGAAGCACATGAGAGCATCAATCATGCAACCCAAGATGGTGCTACAAAAGGGGCTCAATCCAACGAGTTGTCATGTGTAAGAGTCTGTATACACTCATTCATTGTGTGGGATTGAGTGTAAGAGTTTGAATTGCTAAACTCAACTAGATTCTTGTGTAGGACCTTGGCTCTTGTATAAGGCATAAATCAAAGTCATTGTGTAAGTCACCGGACACAGGTATGTACATGTTAGTCTCTGAATGAGCCTCCGACGAGAGTAAATGTACGTCATTAGATTAAAACCGATGTTGTTGGTAATTAGCTTATAAAAAACCAACAAAAGTATCTTGCAGGAGCATACTATGGGACTGTACGCTAGGGTCCTTGTATAGGGCTATAAAAGTTAGAGGTGAACTTGATCTAAAACCTCTGATAGTGAAATTAGATAAACTTATGGGTTGAGTGCGTTTGCTGGGAGTAGAGTAGAGAAACCAAACCACTATACATGCTTGTGTTTGGGATTGTATTTGAGAACTTGTTTAATCATGCTTATGTGATGAATGTCTAATTTAATGTATTCATGATTAGATGAACGTTATAAGTTGATAGGTAGCACATCTCACACGCACATACACACTATCTTGTTATAGGTTGGTTGCTTAATTGCCACATTCTTTATTGTCTATGTGATTGGACCCTCCGCTAGCTTGGCAGCCTTATAGTTAATTATCTTACTTAGTTTAATTTGTATTTTAGTTTAAATTGACAATTGAATTTAATTGGCTAAAATTTTATTTGGTCATAATCACTCCCCCCTCTAGGACATAGCCATTATTCCTTAGCTCCGTCAAGCTTCCGCACATATATTCATGATATCCTATTCCACGCAATTTCAAAAACCTCATAGGACCCACTGTAATGTTTATTTGACATCTAAGATATTGATTAGGTCATACAAATCTGAATTACATAAACAAAAAACAGATATCAACTTGATCCAAAACTTTTATAAACCCCAAGAAAATTTTAATGGTGGGCGTTCAATCAACACTATTTCATGTGACATGGTTGACTTGTGATCTGGATCTACCTCATTTTTTGGGCTCATGCAATAAAATGATCTACAAAAATGGATGGACTGCGTGGATGAAACACATATATTATGATAGGGCCTACAGAGCACCGACCAATGGCCATTGGTTAATATGCATCCTGTGTCGGTGGTTAGTGGTCCATGTTGTGTGGACCCCACCATGATGTTTGTATTTTATCCATGTCATCCATCCATTTTTCCATATCATTTCAAAGCTTTATCAGGAAAAAAAATGAAGGGATCTAAATCCATGTGGACCACACCACAAGAAAACAATAGTGACTGAATGTCCACAGTTAAAAACCTCCACGGGCCTAGTGTAATGTTTACTTGACATGCAACCTATTAATTAGGTTATACATGGATGAAGGGAAAAAAAAAAAAAAACAAATATCAGCTTAATCCAAAACTTTTGTGGCTCCCAATAAGTTTTTAATTGTGGGTGTTCAATCAACACTATTTCCTATGATGCGGTTCAGTTGAGATTTAGATCTACCTCATTTTTGGGATCATACCATGTGGATGGCATGGATGAAACACATACATCATCGTGGGGCTCACAGAGCACCGACCACTCACTAGCCAAACCGAGTCTAGTGATAGGGACCGTTGGTGTGACGAATCCCCTTTGGTTGACCCATTAACTGAAATGCTCCCATATCGTGTGATCTCGGCCCATAAAACATGCAGATTTTTGTTCGTCGCTTGAATGGAGTCCTTTGCTAACGCATTTTGTAGCGATTGTATTAGTCTACCATCCACGATTGACTGTCACATCAACGATTTGGATCACTAAACCAAGGCCCGCACCAGTACAAAGTAGAAACCCGTGCACACTCGAAGAGATAGTGAAACCCAGTGTTTGATATTGCCGAGAATAAGGATGAAACACTGCCCCTCATTTCCCGTTACTAAATTATTTCCTTTATTTTTATTTTTTATTCTTATTCTTAAATTTATTAAGGGACCATTTGATGAGTAGAAATCCAAAGGAAAAAAAAATGAAATAAAAGAAAAGTATAATTATCATTATTTTCTCTTATTTAATTACAAAGAAAAACATAATTCCACGATGCAATTATTGCACTGTTTTTCAAGCAAAAGATTCAAGTAAACCATATAAGATGAAGGGAGATTTTCACTTGTAAATTAAACATACCATTTAAAATGAATGAACAATTCAATGATCACGGGTTTGATTAGGTGAATATTGAATATCATTAAATGATTGAACTAAATCAAAGTTGAATAGTTTGAATTGGTAATTTGATATTGAAAATCAACAACATGATTAGGTAAATATTGAAGATCAATAGTATGATAGGGTATAATGTTAGTTAGATTGGATAGTAGATCTTTAACTTAAACTAACAATTGATCTTCAATATCGTTGAAATCCTACCAGCCAACTCTAACACCAGTCCAATCAAACCATTTGTCGTCATTGCCAACTCAGTTGAGTAGTTAAACATCAATATTAGGTTCATCAGAACATTCATCTCTAATTGGCCAACCAGACCTTTCATCTTTAAAATCGTCTATTGGAACTATTGATCTTCAATATCAACTCCGGTGGACTATTCTTATATCATCCCAATTGAACCATTCATCTCTAATTATGGCCTAATTTGACAATTGTTCACTAACATTGGTCCAATTAGCCCATTGATCTTCATTTTAGCCTAATTAAACAATTAATCTTCAAAATCAATCGAATTAGGCCATTCAATTTCGACATCAATCCAGAAAAATTGTTTGCCTTCATTATTCACCCAATTTTGTGAAAGGAGGCTAATCCTCCGAAATGAGTTCTTTTTGCCTTGTGACAATAGACATGAGTCTACAATCTCAAGGACTTTTTCTTCAAGCGTGATTCATTATCGTAGTTCAACAATAAAAATAATGGAGAAAGAAGATATAAGTTGAAAGTGTTATTCTATTAATGATTTTTTTTTTAATTACAATAATGGCACTCGCGATCGGCTTGAGGGACGACGATCTGTTCATTGTCCAATCGGGAATGAGCTCCGTAGTGGGACAGTCATTATATGCGGGATGGTCATCTGTTCATTGTTCGTCGGAACCAGGCCTTGTGATAAGACGACAGATGGAGGGCGGTTATTCAACAATCTGTTCATTACTCGATCGGAACGGGGCTTCATTGCAAGATGATCTTTGAAGTGATAGCCTATTTGTGGTCTCAATTGAAACTGAGCACGTGGTGAGATGGTCATGAATTGACTATCCATCCGTCGTCTAGTGTAGACCAAACTTCGTGGTGAGATGGCCGATGGAATCACCTAGTACGTAGTAGGAAAGCCCCACAACCTTTCGTTTGAAACTGAGCGATCTTCCTTGCGACTCATCAGGATGTTGTGGACGAAGGGTATAAAGATAAAATAAGGACTACAAACTAGGGCCCCATGCTATGAGCAATGATGGGACTAAAGTAAAATAAATAAACAAAATGATAAGTGTCCATGGTGGACGTGAAAATAAAGTTGTGCTTGATTGTGATGACTTGAGGCCTAGAGCTCTTCGTAGAGTACTGTTTATAATGGCGTCTCAGAGGCGGTGACCTTGTATTGTCTTCAACATCTTGGAGGATTGGACAATCGATTGTAGAAATCTCTTTGATTCTTCCACATCAACATGACATATCGTGTACAACCGCATATACAATAGATATATCTCTTGCAGGTCGGCCAAAGTCTTTGGACTTCCTCTTTAAAAAGTTGTTGCGATCCTTAGGTTACTTGGCTTTAGCATCCATAGAGAGTTGCTTTGGTAAGGCTCTAACATTTAATGTTTAATGAATATCTTATTTGATGGGATTTTGACATTTAATGCTGATAAAGAGTCTTGCTTTAATGAGGTTCTTACTTTTGCAGCAGAGAGTACTTTTGACAAAAATCTAGCATTTAATGTTTACTCTCATGCGCACGTCTTTAACTCCTATTGAAGTTGATCTACACCACACATGACACAACTGTCATGTAGCGTCTCTTGGGTGCCAGGTCATGTGTAAGTAATAATGGAGGGTGCGAGTAGAATTTTGCCTACCATTTAGTGTGTGATGCTGACACATGACGGCATCTCATTAGGCCATGTAACTATGTAAAAAATGGGTATAAACAGTTGCTCTACTCTAGTCATTGGTCTTTAATATTAACCCAATTGGACCATTAATCTTGAATTTCAACGCAATAAAACTATTTATCTCCAATTTCAGTCTAGTGAGATCATTGATCTTCGATATTGGTCCTAATTAAACCTTTTATAGTAAATTTTTATTTAATTAGATCATTGATTTTAATATAATTCAAAATCTACGATTGGACTGCAATATCAATCCATTTAAACCGATCATGTTCGATATTGGCCCAATCAGACTATTGATCATCAATTTTACCCAAACAAATCATTTATCTTCAATTTTGGCCCAACTAGACCACTTTTTTATGTTACTAGTTTTGTTGATATTCAATTCAGACATGTGACCACACGTGTAACAAACAACCCAATTTCGATTAAACGTGTTCAAGTATGTTAAGTGTCAAGCATGCTAGAGTCATATTCGACCCAAATCGAACTAAGTACCTTATGACAGCATGTGCTGAGATAGACCGATTAAGGACAGATCGGTGAAGATTAGTCATCTATTCAACCATTGATTGCTAAGGTGATTAGAGGATTTATAAAGGGTGGGATTAATCATTCGAATAGTTTTTTTTTTTTTTTTTTTTTGCTTTTAAACAAGGACTTTTCTTATTTCAGTGATAACTTCACTGTGTTCCTCAACAAAAGAAATATAAAGATAGAAAACTTAAAAAGAAGGTTAGATGCTTATTTTAATATGGATATAAATGGGGTACAGTAGGTATATTAAAAAAATGTAGAAGAGATTTCCGATGATGGTCTAAGCTGGCAAAACAATCGTGGTTCTGACAGTATTCCAAACTTAACAATTATGAGACAATCATGAGAAAATTGAGATGCTTGTGATGTTTGGTCAATAGGTCATGACCAGAGAATCTCACTAAGGGGTTGTTTGATTTTTCCTTTTCTAATGTAATTGTTTATAATTAGTGGTAAATGAACATTTATTATTTACGGAAGGATTTCTCTACAGCCACCCAAAAGATGTGACAACTAATAACTTTTGACACTATAACCGAGGATTGAGAACTAAAATCTATGAGGCCCACCATGATGTATGTGTCTTATCCATGTTGTCCATCCATTTTATGGCTCATTTTAGTGCATGATCTCAAAATAGAGAAGGATCCAAAGCGCAAGTGGGCCACACCACCTGAAATGGTAGGAATTGAACACCTACTGTTTATAGCTTCCCAAGGGCCATAAAAGTTATGGATGAAGCTGATATTGTGTTTTCCCTTCATCCATGCCTATCTGACCTTATGAATAAGTTGGATTACTTCTACACATCATTATGGGCCTTAGGAAGTTTTCAACTTTCAAGGGTAGGCGTTAATATCCACCATGATTGCTCTGGTGTAGTCCACATAAGTCATAATCTACCTCATTTTTTAGGTCATGCCCCAAAATGAGTTGGTAAGATAGATGGACTGCATGGATCACACACAAATCACGGTGGGACCCACAAATTGCTATTGCTCAATCTTTATACGTTTTCGAAAATCAATGCCTAAATCCAAGGTTAATTCCCTCACTATCAAACAAGCTGTAAAAGTCATGATTATGTATTTACTAATATTTACCTAGAAAAATGGAAAAACAAATGGCTCCTAAGTAAAGACTTGGGATTTGGGGAATCCGATGACGAGGTTATGGTTATTTAAACTAAACTAACCGGCTTGCTTCAACAATACGTTGGACAAAAGTAGAAACTAAAACTATGCTAAAGACTCCGAGCTTGATGTAGCGTGGTGCTTGACAGAAGTGGATGAATTTGAGCTAAGCTAATTGAGATAGGTATCCACAAGGAACAAAAGATATGAGGCGTTGAGCTGAAAAGGTTATGTGAATGTGTTGGTATGATGCCTTAAGCTCTTCATTCCATATTGCTTTTACTAACTCGATAGGCAGTGGCCATGAGATCTTGTGGAACTCTCCTTGATCCTCCACATAAGCGTTGGCTCCAACATAACTCCACAAGTGCATATGGTTATACAGTTCAATTTGGTAATCCATTTTATCAGAATTTTCAACATTGATAATTAGACATGTATTGCACCCTTGGGATACTAAAATATATCGATATTGGATGGAAAATGTCGCATAATCACTATTTTTTTGGAAAGATTGAGAAACATTAGAAACTTAGTCAAAATTTTCAATTAAACTTCAAGGGACATTGAAAAAAGATAGGAATGCTTACCAGAAATTCCTCACAACTTCTAATTTTATGAAAAAATACCATTTAGCTTCCGTATTTACCAAAGCATGATTCCAAACCCAATAATGAGGGAAGAAAGACCAATTTGCCTTTACTTTTAGAGTGGTGAGAAATTTCTAAATACCTAAAAAAAAAAAAAAAGTTAAAAGAGTTTTGCAAAGCTATGTGTGTAATGAAGCCTGTGTATACACCACACATACCACACGAGATCTAATCCATCAATCAAGTTAGTCCTACCTTGTATATATATATATATATATATAACTGATTCAACTAGCATGTGGACACAATACCACAAACATATGGATAGGTCAAAAAAAGCTTCAACCAAGTTTTTTGGAGCTATACATTTGTTTTGCAAACTGTAGCCCATCTGATGGGTCGAATCAACCTGATTCTTTAGTTCGTGCATCAATATAGAGGTACCATTTTTTATGGATGGATGGGATCTCAGACTTATCATGGCATGCTAACAAATGTTTGGCATGTACAGGAGTGGTTGTTTCTTTTAAGGCTCATACTTTTTAAGATATCAACCGTGTATACTTAATTAGGATTATCAAATGATCATTTTCCTAAGCTTTTAGCATGTCATAATTTCCGCCATCTATGGTGAGCCTATGATATAAATAGTTCGGATCATCGATCCATGAGTTGCACACACACAAAAATACAACTTGTTAGCATATAGATTTTTGAGCCTACATGTAACATCTCGGAAAAATCCGTAGAAAGACCCGAGTACCACCTCAGGCAGAAATACTAAGGACCAAATCCTTTAGAAATTAGACGAAAATTAATTAAGTGTTAAACTGAATTAAATGTTAGATTAGCTTGAACAACTTTCTATACGATCTGTAAGACCCAAAACTAGTAGAATCGCTAACGCTACATTGCCTAAAAACCTAGGATCAATCTCTAAACCCAGTTGCTCTCGGGAGCGCATTGAAACTCCGTATCGGACCTGGACCGCACGTCAAAAGTCCGATGACCACGAAACTATACGATTATGACCGTCTTACTGGACTTGACAACCATCTCGGAAATCAAGTCCTAATAGTATCTAAAAACGCACAACTTGAGCCAGGAGCGAAGTGTGTGAGAAACGCGAATATTTTTAGAAAATGAATTCAGATTTAAGTGAATTGGACCGTTCGCTTGCAGGCCAAATTTAACGCTTCAGACCGTCAAAATTTGACCCAAATATACTCTTAGATCAAGGAAATATCCCTACATAGGTCAATGTACTTGTGGCCCTAATCGAGTGACGATGACCATTGAACTGAAACTGGTCCTCCACGGTTGATCTCCAAACTCAATCAGACTGAAAACTTAACCTAGCATAGATCCATTGTCAGGGAACTTTTTCCGGAACGTATGCAGAAAAGGGGCCTCCAGATGAGCTTTGTTGGCTCGAAACAGCCAACTTTTGGCTATAACCTAAGTATACCATGGCCCTGGGGCCATTGAGGTCAGTTCTGAGCCTATATAAAGACCTAAACCCACCCCTCTCTCATTCCATACGAATTTCAACCCTAGGAGAGAGAAGAGAGAAGAAAGAGAAGAGAAAAGAGAGGAGAAGAGAGAGGAGAGGAGAGAGAGATTGTTCCTGGGATTCGATCCCACCACTCCACGTGCTTAACCATTACGTCTGTGTTGCCATACCGGCGATTCCAATCCTGTTATTGGGTAAGAAATTAATCTTAACCCTAACTTGTTTTAGATATCCAAATAGGAAGATTGACGAAATAGCTAACCTATTTCGTGATTCAGGTAGCCGTTGTGCCGTAGATAAAGACTTAGTGTACAAACTGAGTTCGATACATGTTTACCACTGAAAGGTGCAGACTATAAACGTTTAGGTTATTGTAACACCCTGAAAATTAGGGGTCGAGCATAGACTCAACTCCCGAGTTCCAACGCATCACTTATGCAACATAGATAATGATGATTTAATGTTGTCCGTGTTAATGCATTAAAGATGAATGAGATTAAACCAAACAACATATCACACTCCAAAGACGAATAAATTTACGCAAGCGAAAGACTGTGATTGATAAGTATAACGTATAAGTTGTCGTAGATCTCCAGAGTGTGAAAATGTCACCAGGTTAACCATATACATGTATACTCCCAAAGTGATCAAAATGAAAATACAAGTGTGTCCCAAAATATATAATAACAGTGCAAGGGCATCTAGTTAGTGTCCCTGTAGCCCTTGCGATCAGGACACGACTCACATGAACCCGCCCGATAACTGCATGTAGGAGAACGCCTCCTCATCATCCTCGAAGTCTGGCTCTACCTCGTAGGCATCACCATCACCTGCAGCTAAGACAGAGTCTGGTTGGTGTTTAAAACATCGTCCCGGAATGTGGGAGTGAGTGATCAACTCAGTGGAACAATAAAACAAAGGTTAACATGTTATCAATTCAATCAAGCAGTAATGATAAAGCAATACAGTAAACATGTTCTAGATACGATCTTATTAATGTAAGAATGATATGCAATAATGATGCATGACCTCGCCTACACTCCCTCAGCGTCTTCATCTCACAGCGCACATGGCAAACTTCCGAAAGTGCTCTACCTCGCCAAAGCATATGCAGTGTGGTGCATGCACATGTTAGTCAATACTTAATTAGATTGATTCATACAGCAGTGTTGGGAAGACAAGGTACCTCCCTTGTATCATTTGCCCAAATAATGATCCATTCTAGGGTCATCAGTCCTAGTAAATCTCATACGATGTTGCGGTTCTAGGTCGCTACAGAGAGCTCGTCACCTGATCAGTGTAAGCCTAGTTTATACTTTAGTGGCTACGGAAAGGCTCGTCGCCTTAACGCAGTCTCAGAGTATGCTCGAGGTCACTACAAAGGGCTCGTCACCTGATCAGTATAGGCCGACAGCTCGACCACGGTGTCCCATACCACCATGTCCGGCTCATGAGTCCTAGCGGATCGAGGTACCGGGGTTAACGGGGCTTCTCACTGGTGAGTTTGGTACCTTACATTCAAGCAATAGTGTCCATACATGGTGAACATACATCGGGTCAATCGGGTTACTTGACGAGCTCGACTGGTACGAGCGCACATAAGCACTCCGTGTGGCCTAACCACTGTCGACAACCAAAGTACGGCTCGAATTCATCGGACACGTCTTATGCGGCGAAGCAAACTCAGCCACCAAACCAGGACCGGTTACCGATTGCCTGGACTACGTAGTAGTCCCAAACACATGTAAATATAACAGGATAACACATGTGGTAGGCATATCAAAGTTAAACAATTAATTCAAGTAATGTAACCAATTGAACATTTCACAAAATACAAGGTAAACATAATTTGCACAAATGCATTTCATGCTAAATCCCACAATTTAATCTAAGTTACATGAAGGGATATATACACATAGCTAAGGTAGTTGAGAATCTCACCTCAACACCTATATAACATACACCTTACTAAATATGTACTCATCCAGACATTTTCACAAACACTTAGACTACACACATCAACATGCATAACGTATGTTGATTACAATATGTATTAAGGCAAATCCTTTCACTAAGGAGTTGTCACGAATACAACACGCATATATCCACGACGGATAATCATGGCAAGCAGGGATTCAAATTTCATACTCATTCAATCATTTTCACAAACACTTAGGCTACACATTTCAACCTACATGGTACAACTCAATTATAAGCTATATTAGGGCAAATCCTTTCATAAGGAGTTGTCACGTATTCAACAATCACATGTTCACGGTGAGTAATCATGGCAAGCACAAAACCAAATTCCCAACATATCCTGTCATTTCAACCTACACATGGAATAGCCTATATTCAACATAGTTCATATATAACCGTAAAGCGAGGAAAACAGCGTATCTAACATGTGAAATGGCAACCCAGTCGGTTATAAATCATTAACCGACATTGAAAGCCTTGAAAACCATAACCTATACGTTTATAGTTCACACCTTTCACCGGTAAACTCGTAGTGGATTCAGTTTGAACACTCCGCTTTCGTCTACGGCACAATGACAACCTATAGTATGAAATAGGTTAGCTATTTCATCACATACCCTATTTGAATCCCTAAAATAGATTAGGGTTAAGATTTTTTACCTAAAAATGGAATCAGAATCGCCAGAATAGCGATACGGTAGTGGTAGCTAAGCACGTGGAACGACGAGATTGATTCCCGAGAACAATCTCCCACACTCTCTCTCTCTTCTCTCTCTTTCCTTCTCTTTTCTCTCTCTTCTCTCTCTAGGGTTTGCAAATTCGTATATGAAGGGAGAGAAAGGGTTTAAGGCCCTTGTATAGGCTCAAACGTGAGCTCAATGGCCCCAGGGCCATGGTATACTTAGCCAAAACTCATCTGTTTCGACTCAACGGAGCACTTCTGGAGGCCCTTTTTCTGCTTGCGGTCGGACTTAAGATCCTTGGCATTGGATCCAGGTCCAGTTAAGTTTTCGGTCCGATTGGATTTATAGATCGGCCGTGACGGACTAGTTTCAGTTCAACGGTCATCAGTGCTCGATCAGGGCCACAAGTGTACTGACATGTGTTGAAAATTTTTCCTGATCCGAGGGTGTAATTGGGTCAGATTCTGATGGTCTGAATCCTTAGATTCAGCCCGCAAGTGAGACGACTCAATTCACTTAAGTCTCAGTTCATATTCTAAAGATATTCGCGTTTCTCACACACTTCGCTTCGGGCTTAAGTTGTGCATTTTTGGATACTGTTAGGACTTGATTTTCAAGATGATTGTCAAGCCCAGCAAGGCGGTCATAACCGTATAGTTTCGTAGTAATCGGACTTTCGACATGCGGTCCAGGTCCGATACGGAGTTTCTGTGTGCTCCCGAGAGCAACTAGGATTAGAGATTGATCCTATGTTTTAAGGCAATGTAGCGGTAATGATTCTGCACGTTTTGGGTCTTGCAGATCATATTTAAAGTGATTAGTGCTAATTTCACAGGTACTCTAGTTTAACACTAGCTAATTCTCACCTAATTTCTAAAGGATTTGGTCCTGAGTGATTTCTGCCTGAGGTGAAACTCGGGTCTTTATACAGATTTTTTTGTGACGTTACAGTTATAGTTTTCAAGATTTTCAATGTTAGTAATGATTTATGTCTGACTTGATTGCTATCACATATGCTTAGAGACGATGTTTCCCGCGTATTACACATATATATGAACTATGTTGAAATAAGATGCATTCCATATGTTTGTTGAAATGTTTGTATGAGTATGGAATTATGACTTGTGCTTGCCATGATTTATGTTTGAGGATACATGATTGTTATACGTGTGGCAACATCCTTGTGAAAGGATTTGCTATAATACCTGTTATAACTACTATATTACATGGATGTTGATATGTGTAGTCTGAGTGTTTGATAAAATGCCTGGATGAGAAAATACTTGTTGAAATGTGTTTAATGAGAGTGTTGAGAGGTGACTCTCAATTCCCTTACCTATAGTTACAATTTCCTTCATATAACCTAATTTACTACTATGTGATTTATGTATGAAATACCTATGTATGACAACATGTGTACTATGTGTTTGTTGGAATGCTCAAATGAAATTTGTATTTAGATTTGTTGTCACATGCTGTCTTTGACTATAACATGTGAATGTTATCGTTTGGAGTGTGATTGGGGCTACAATGTAGTCCAGGCAATCGGTAATGGTTTACGATCGGTGGCCATACTGTTTCGCCACGACGGATACGTTCGAGGAATCCGAGTCGTACGCTGGTTGTCGAGAGTGGTTATGTCACGCGGAGTGCTTATGCGCTCCATGTCGATTAATTCAACGTACATTCGTACCAGTCGAGCTTGTCAAGTAACCCAATTGGCCCAATGTATGGACGCTACTGCTTAAATATAAGGTACCAAACTCACCAGTGAAAAGCCCGTTTAACCTTGGTACCTTAATCCGCTAAAACTCATGAGCCGGGTATGGTGGTATGGGACACCTGATCGAGCTGTCGGCCTACGCTGGGGTGACGAGCCTCCCCGTAGTGACCAGTGAGCAACCTAAACTCGTGAGCTGAATACGGTGATATGAGACACTATATTCGAGCTGTCGGCCTACGCTAAGGTGACGAGCCTTTCCCATAGTGACCTCGAGTATACCTTAGGAATACGCTAAGGTGACAAGCCTTTCCATAGTGACCTTGAATATAAACTAGGCTTGTGCTGAGGTGACAAGCCTCTCCGTAGCGACCTAGAACTTGCCTTTCGTATGTGATTAACTAAGATTGACGACCCTCGATGGATCATCGTTTGGGTAAACGATATAAAGGGAGGTACCTTAGCTTCCCGAATATATTGTATGAATAAACCTAAATAAATTACTTGGCTAACACGACCATGCATCGCATTACAAGTGCTTTGGCGAGGAAGCGCACGTTTAGGGAGTTTGTCATGCGCGATCGTGAGATGATGTCGCTGAAGGAGTGCAGGCGAGGGCATGCATCATTACAACATACCATACTTGCATTAACAAGTGTACTTAGGATATGAGTGTTGTACTACTTTATCATTACTACTTGACTGAATTGATAACATGTTAATCTTTTCCTTAGAGCTCCACTGAGTTGATCACTCACTCCCACTCTGGGACGGTGTTTTAAAACACCAACCAGACTCTGTTGTAGTTGCAGGTGACGTCGAGGCTTACGAGATGGAGCCTGACTTTTATGATGATGAGGAAGAGTTCTCCTACATGCAACTCTCTGGCAGATCTATGTAGACCTGGAGTTGCGCATCGGGGCTACAGGGATATGGATAGATGATATCACATTTTATCATTTTGTTATTTTGGGAATTATACATGTAATTATTTGACCTGGTGACATGTTCATACTCTGGGGACTCACAACCATTTATATGCTTTATACAACTATCACAGTCTTCCGCTTGTGTAATTTAATTGTATCTGGAGTATGATATGTTGATTTGGTATAATCCCACTCATTTTTAATTCACTAATACGGATAACATTTAATCGTCATTATCTATGTTGCATAAGTAATGTGTTGGAACTCGAGAGTTGGGCTCCTACTCGACCCCCGATTTTCAGGGCATTACACTACAGTAACCTTTTTTTATATAACAATGGTGTGTACTCGCATAGTGTGGATATGTTAGTGCATACATGCTCTGTGTAACTCTCCCTAGTGCACCACCCGCACAACCATGGTAGTTATAAAACTTAACAATGGTTCACATTTGATGTTCTAGTGTTGCCCTTTGACGAGTGGAAAGGCTTGATTTGAGTCATGTAAAAATTGAATTCTTGTTGATGCCCAACTAAGATCATTTATGGCCTAGGCATATTAATACGTTAAGTGGGTGTTGATTTCATCTTACCATGCTAAGGTGGTGTCGGTCTAGGTAGAGAATTTGTGGGGCCCACCATAATGTATATATTTTATACATGTTGTCCATCAATTCTGCTAGATTATTTTAGGGCATGAGCTAAATATGAGATAGATCCAGAGCTCAATTGGACCACATTACCTCTCAAAAGCCTATAAAAACAACAATTGAAGAAGAGCTAAAAGCCTGACACCATTACAATCAAGCCTAACTATTATTTATCTGTCCATTATGGACATTTTATCCTTTTATTTTAGTTTAGTTTACTTTCAGCCCCCATTATTGCTCATAGCATGGCCTTAGTTTTAATACTTACTTTATCCCTTCACCATTCATCCATGGCATCCCGCTGGATCGCAAGGAAGATCATAAGGAAGATCGCACATCTTCGAATGGAAGGTTGCGAAGCTTTCCTGCTATGTGCTAGGCGATTCTACTGACTATCTCGCCACGAAGTTTGCCTACACCAGACAACAAATGAATAGTTGATTCACGACCATCTCACCACATGCTTAATTCCTCTCAATCGATAACGCCTAAATATTGCATATTTATCCTCTCAATTACATTATCTTTCTTTGTAATTAAGTATTAATTCGATATGATTATAAATGTTTTCTACATGTGAGGTGATTTTGGACTTAAAGATGAATACGTGCTTAAAATGATGAACTTAAAGCTCAAAAGAATGATTACTAAAGAATTAGAGACTTGGACGACACTATTGAAGATTTCACATACCAAAGATCCAATAAAATAAGTACAAAGGATGGAAAAAAGACTGAAAAATCACATAGTTCCTTAACAGAAATACACATACTGTTTGGTCCCACATACAGTTTATTCGATCTGACCGAATGTGCACGGAACAATCTAGCAATGGTATGTACTTGCATATTGTAGAAGACTGAATAATGATTTTTATAGTTAATCCGGCTTGTGAGTGTAGATTTTTGAGCCTACAGTAACCTTTTTTTTTTTTTTTTTTTTTTTAATATCAATGGTATGTACTTGTATATTGTAGATATGTTAGTGCATACATGCTATGTGTAACTCTCCCTAGTGCACCACCCGCACGACCGTGGTAGTTATAAAACTTGCCAATGGTTCACATTTGACGTTCTAGTGTTGCCCTTTGACGAGTGGAAGGGCTTGATCTGAGTCATATAAAAACTGAATTCCTGTTGATGCCCAACTAGGATCATTCCTAGCCTGACATATTTGTATGTTAAGTGGGTGTTGATTGCATCTTGCTCGTGCTGAGGCGGTGTCAGTCTAAGCAGAGGATTTGTGGGTCCCACCATAATGTATATATTTTATACACGTTGTCCATCCTTTCTGTTATATTATTTTAGGGCATGAACTAAATACGAGGTAGATCCAAAGGTCAGCTAGACCACATCGCCTCTCAAAAGCCTATAAAAACAACAATAAAAGACGAGCTAGAAGCCTGACGCCACAACAATAAAGCCTAACCCTTATTTATTTGTCCACTATAGACATTTATCCTTTTATTTTTTTAAAGTTTAATTTCATCCCCCATTGTTGCTTCTAGCACGGGGCCTCTTAGTTTATCCCTTCACCATTAATCCACGACATCCCACTGAATCGCAAGGAAGATGACAGAAAAGGTCGCCCAACTTCGAATGGAATGTTGTGGGGCTTTCCTACTACGTGCTAGGTGATTCTGCCGACCATCTCGCCACGAAGTTTGGCCTACACCAAACAACATGCAAATAGTTGATTCACAACCTTCTCACCATGTGTTTAGTTCTTCCCAATTGATAACGCCTAAATATTGTATATTTGTCCTCTCAATTACATTATCTTTCAATGCAATTAAGTGTTAATTCGATATAATTATATGTATTTACATTCGATGTGATTTTGGACATAAAGACGAATACACGCTTAAAAGGATGAATCTAAAGCTTAAAAGAATAAATACTAAAGAATTATATATTTGGATGACATTATTGAAGATTTCACATGCTAGAGATCTAAGAAAAATAGGTGCAAAGGATGGAGAAGGCACTGAAAAATCATGCAGTTCATTGACAGAAATAACAGATTGTTTAGTCCCACATACGGTTTGTTTGTTCAGGCCGAATGTGCACAGAATGGTCCAGCAAGAAATAATGATTTTTAGAGTTAATTCGGCTCGACATTAAATCCGACCGAAGCTATATTCAGTGCTACCAAAGAAGGGTTAAGTACAACCTAAGGGAGACAAAAACTTCAGATGAATATCAAAGAAATTCGATTACAACCGAGAGACTCATTCGGTACGAACGAAATGATATTCGGTGTGACCGAAATATAACAAAAGTGTGCAAATTTAATTTCTTATGGATTTTTTTTTATATTAAAGGGGTGTTGTGAGCTTTCTAAAGTACAGATTAAGGTAAAGGAGAGAGACCTAGGAGTGACGGAGCTTCTAAAAAGTCATCATTCTTCTTTGATCTTTCAAATTTAATTTGTCGTTTTATTTTTATTTTTTATTTTTTTCTAAAATGTTAGCCATGTTTGACTAATCTCTTGGCTAAGACTAAGGGATAAAACTTGTAGTTCAATTACATTATTTAGTTTATTTGATTTAATGACAATGGTTTGAATGATGATAGTAGATTGAAATAAATTTGGATTTACTTTAAAGTATCTGAGTTGTTTATTTATGGATTTATTGTCGACCATGGGTATAATAAATGCTTTGATTTAACAATTGTTTAACATGAATTAGAGAAGGATTCAATCTGTATAATTGATTAATCTGTTGTTGCCTAAGGGTGCTTTAAACGCTTTTGATTCCTTACAATTGAGGTTCGAGTGCTTCATAAGAGAATCATTCAATCGAAATAATATCTTATTTGTGTTGGTGATTGGTTTAACATAAATATCTTATGATTTGATAGGATAAGACTTCGATTCGAATTGAGTTATATACAAAATCAGTGAATGAGATATTATAAGTACTATGAGTGGATTCCTGGATCCTTAGTCATTTATTTTTATTTGTTTTATAATCCATTTTTATCTTGCTAGATTAAAAACCTAGACCAACTTTTACTGTTAAACTAATTATAGGTTGTGTTCCTCATTCCCTGAGGATTCGATCTTAATCTCACCGAGTTATTATTGTATCGCATTCTTGCACTTGGGACTTGTTAAGCCTTGGGTTCGATCACAAATCTACAAATAGGCTGTCACCTCATCGACCATCTCGCTGTGGAGCCCTGTTTCGACCGAGCAATGAATGGATTGTTGAAGATCCGCCCTTTATTGGTCGTCTTGCTATGAGGCCTAATTTCTAATCGAACATACGACCATACTATACATTACGACCATCCCGTTACAAAGCTCAATCTAGATTGGGCAACGGACGGATCGCCATCCCTTAAGTCGATCGTTAGTGCCATTATTATAAAAATCATTAATAGAATAACATTTTCAACTTATGTCTTCTTTCTCTTTTTATTGTTGAACTTCTGTGAGAATCATGCTGAAAGAAAAAGTCCTTAAGTCATGCACTCACATCTATTATCATAAGGTAGAAATAACTCATTTGAAATGTTTAGCCTCCTATCCTTCTACAAATCGCCCGAATATAGTGCAATTTAAGTGGCCAAGAGGACGTTGGATCCCATGTCCAGTCTCTAATATGTCCGTTTCGGTGCAAGGGACATCAACAATTCAATTAACCCTTGAGTTACGCATACTATGGCATGCATGCACATCCAACACATACACACATGCATCTAATCTAGGCCCTCGCTCACAAATGCGGCCTAATCGATTGAATTGGAGTGCAACCAATGCTCACCATTGCAACCTTCGTAGGGCCCACCCTGATGTTTATTTTCCATCCAACATATTCATATGGTTGCACATACCTAGATGAAGGGAAAACACAAATACAACTTGATCCAAATCTTTTGTGGCCCCCAGGAAATTTTTAACGGTAGGTGTTCAATCCCCACTATTATTTATGTATGGTCCACTTGAGCTTTGGATGTGCCTCATTTTTGGCTCACACTTTAAAATGATCCGACGGAATGGATGGGACGGTGTGGATATAACACATATATCATGGTAGGGCCCACTTAATTTTGCTAGGTGTTGTGTTCTAGCTACCCAATTCGAGTCCATTGGAACCGGAGGTTGAAGGTCGTTAGTGAATATCCCCTTATTGTTGGGCCCACCTTGATATAGTATATCCATGCTGGGCCTATGTTGATATGGTATATCCACATAATCATAAGTTTTTACAAGTCATTTTAGGCCATGTTTCCAAAAATATAGATCCAAATCTCAAGTGGACCACACCATAGGAGATGGTGGTCACTGAACGCCCACCATTAGAAACTTCATAAGACCCAGCTTAATGGTTGTTTGCCATCCAACCTGTTGATAAAGTCGCAAAGACCTAAATGAAGGAAAACAACAAATATTAGCTTGATCCAAAACTTTGTAGGCTACACCAAGTTTTTAGTGCTAGGCATTCAAGCCCTACAATTTGGTCTACTCGAATTTAGATCTGCTCCATTTTACGGGACTATGGTATAAAATGATCTGTAAAAACTGATGGACAGCATGGATATACAAAGCCTACATTGAGGTGAGCCCCACAGTTAAGGCAACGCCAACTAATGTTTACCTGTAAACATGGGTATCAATGGGCCGGGATTGAGCTTACCAACATAAAAGAAAATTAAATAGGCCTGGCATGACTGCCCAGCCGAAATAGTTCAAAAGATGGGCCAAGGTCAACCCCAGGCTCCCCCTTTTGACATCCCCACTTGTAAATTGAACATCGATTGTTTTGAAGCCTTTCACAGGAATCTCCTGTTATGGGAAGCTAAGTGGGGCCTACCATGTTTGTGAGAAATCTGCCTGATCCATCTATTTTTTAAGATCATGTTAGGACATGGACTGACGTATGCATGGTGGGCCTCGGGCTTAAAAATCGAGTCAATCCATGACTTATATGGGCCACACCACATACAAAAGTTGAGAGGAGTTACCCTCCCATTAAAACATTCATAATAATTTGTTGGGCCCACCAAGATGTGGTTCACAAATCCTGCCCATCCATTATGTGTATCCCATATCCAAGCTTGATTGGCATGGAACACCTCACACCTACAAAATACCTGAGCTATTCTTTATATATCTTATGCAAATTTTGCATTAACATTTAATTGACCTTTAATCTCATTTGACTTACAATTCGTTATTGAACTTCCTAAAATAACAATGGTTTAAACTTTTATACCGAGTGACATTCTCTCATTGAAATGTGAGAGAAAAAAAAATTAAAATTTTATTAAATTAAGCATAAGTGTGACAAACTGCATCTATTTTGACTCTAACACCGGCAAGGTGGATACTTGTTCGCAAGATCCAAACCAGTCATTAGGTGGGCACCACCGTAGATTTCATGGCCAAAAATCCTGCCCAATCATTAGTCGAACCTCACGTGTGGGAAAGAAATGGACGATCAAAAGAGACTGATCAACCAACTCAAATTTTGATGCACTTATGCTTGAAAGCGGATTGGCTGATGTACCACACACTAGCTATATAGCTTCGGTAGGTACGTGTCGTGCGAAGACGAGCACTGACTCTCCTCGAGCCCGGAGTTGTACTAACGGTTGAAAGGAGATCAAAGTTACATTGCCCCATAGTGATGTATTTATCATATCTACATTGTTTATCTATTTTTAGAAATCATTTTAGTGCATTATCTAAAAAATGAATCATATCCAAATATCATTTGGACCACGCCACAAATAGCAGCAGGGATAATGATTTTCACCGTTAAACAATTCATAGGGCCCACCATAACATTTATTTTCCATCCAATCTGTTCATAAGGTCACAAAGACCTTAATGAAGAGGAAAAACAAATTTCATATTGATCGAAAACTTCTGTGACCACAAAAAGGGTTTCAATGGTAGACGTTCAATTCCCTGCTACTTTTTGCAGTGTGGTCCACTTGATAGGTAGATCTGTCTTATTTTTACTTTTAAGCCTTAAGACGAGCTTGCCAAATGAATGGACGGTTTGGATATAACACATACCTCATGATCAGACTCACTGAACTTGCTGACGTCAATACAGTAACTATATAGCTAGTGTTAGGTACACTAGCCAATGCGTATAGTTGGGCATATCGGACCCGATCCGACCCTATTCGCACCGAATCGACGGCCTGGATCGGTCAGGTTTGAATTGGATCAAGAAAATCCGACCGTTAATCGGATCGGGTTTGGGTCTACATCAATTCGGACCAGACCGATCTGAAAGCCGATCCGTATGGATCCGATTCGATCCGGTCATTAGAGAAATAAAGGGATGGATAAAACCAATTCCTAAGAAAAGGTAACGTGAGGGCAGTGGTGGCGCATTGATGAAGCTGCGTTGGGGGCAGGCACCCAACTTTCAAGGTAATTACTCCACTTCTCTCTCCGCTCTTAAATCGGATTGCATACTTTGTTACTCAGTATACTTTTATCACACTGAGTAAACTCCTATGGCCCACCTTGAATTCATGTGGTTTATCCGTGCCGCCCATCCGTTTTTTTATCTCATTTTAACCATTTGGCCAAAAATTGAAACATATCCAAAGCTCAAGTGGGCCATACCACATAAAACAGTGGGAATAATGATTTCCACTGTTGAAACCTTCCTACGGTCCACATTAAGGGCTTGTTTGGCCAGCTGTATTAGGTGGGATTAAGGTGGATTGAATTGCACAAGTTGCAATAAATGCATGTGTAAGGTATTCTCCATAGATTAGGTTTATTCCATGTTGTCTAATGCTATGTTTGGAACGTAAGTATTAAAAAAAACAAATCCTAGGATTTACTTTCAAAGTGCGTTTGGACTGAGCAAAAATCCACGATCCGAGGAGATGTTTTTTGAAAAGATCACCAGCCACCTTCATAACTTTCCTAATGTGTTGACGTCAACATGGTTTTAGACCCATTGTGATGTATGTGTTATATCCGTGCCGTCCATCCTTTTTTCAAGATCATTTTGTGGCATGGCCCAAAAATGAGACAAATCTAGAGCTTATGTGGACCACACCGGAGAGCAGTGGGGATAGTGACGTCCACCATTGACACCTTCTTGCGGCCCACTATGATGTTTAATTGCCATCCAACCTATTCATGAGGTCACACGGAACTAGATGAAGGAAAAACACAAATATCATATTGATCCAAAACTTCAGTGGTCCTCAAGAAGTTTTCAATGGTATGCGTTCAATCCCCATTGCTTTCTATGGTGGGGTCCATTTGAGCTTTGGATCTGCTTGATTTTTCGGTCCATGCCCTAACATGATCTCGGAAAATGGATGGATGGTCTAGATATATCCCATACATCATGGTGGGACTCACAAAACTTACTGACGTGATCCCACACCTATTCCCTGGATTTCACAAAGTGCCGGGCGGGCTTCAGCTCAGCGTGTTTTGAATTTCAGATGGATTTGAAAAGCTGGTTTAATTTTGAGATACATTTCTTATTAACATTTCCAAAACGATGTTTGTTTTCCAAAACTGCAAAGCCAATTTTAATCCCATCTCACACTCCTAAATATGCTATCCTAAATTTTAAAGTATGATTAGTGATACAATCCAATCTAATACGGCTTAATACCACTGTCCAAAAAGGGGGCGCGGATTGGATACTGACCAGTTCAGTAGCCAAATTGCTACTGAAGTGACGTCACCAAGCTTCGTGGACCCCATCATGATGCATGTGTTGTATCCATACCGTCTAATCATTTGTAAAGATTATTTTATGGCATTACAAAGAGATTGAGATAGATCTAAATTTCAAGTGGACCCATCACAGAAAACCGCAGGAGCAACACACCCACTGTTGAAACATTTATAGGGCCCACCGTGATGTATTTTTGAGATCCAACCTATTCATAAGTTAGCATAAAGACAGATGAAATGAAAACAAAAATATCAGCTTGATTGGAAACTGCTGTGGCCCCTAAGAAGTTTTGAACGGTGAATGTCACTGTCTCCACTATTTTTTATGGTGGGTTCGCTTGAACTTTAGAATAATCTCATTCTCATTGTAATGCCATAAAAAGATCTCTAGAAATTTTGGACCGTATGATACAACACATGCATCATGGTGGGGTCTTCGAGCTTGATGATGTCACTTCAGTAGCAATTTGGCTACTGACCTTGTCAGTATCCGATATGTGCCCCCAAATAGGCTCCTAGTGGACCACCTAGAGCCTTGGATACCCCTGATTTTTGGTCGCATACCCTAAAATGAGCTCACAAAATGGATGCACAGGTGGATTTCACTCAAAACATTGCGGTGGCCTGCACGTAGCATCCCAACGCGGCGAAATGTTTTGGAAAGAAATCCGCGTCCCTGCTACCAAACTGACGCGGGTTACCTACTTACAGGTTGAGTAGCGAGACTCGCTACTGAAGTAACGTAGTAGGCCCTATCATGATTTATGTTTTGTTTGCACGCCGTCCATTCGTTTGGAGAGATCATTTTGGGGCAATAACCAAAGAATGGGGTATATACGAAGCTGTAGTGGACCCCACCGCAGAAAACAGTGGGGAGAGTGATTCCCACCATTGAAACCTTCCTAAGGCCCACCATTATGCTTATGTGAATCCAAACTGTTCACAAGTTAACGTAGACATGAAAGAAGGCAAAACTCAAATATTGGCTTGATCAAAAACTTTTGCAGCCCTTAGAAGATTTTAATGGTGGACTTCACTCTCCCCCACTGTTTTATGTGGTGGGTCCACTGCAGCTTTTTATCTACCTCATTCTTTGGCTCTCACCGTAAAATGATCTCTCCAAATGTATGCACAACTTGGATATAAAACATATATTGTGGTGGGGCCTATAGAACTTGGTGACATCACCTCATTAGCTAATCTCGTTCATTTGCAGGATGCTAGGTGAGACCTTATTGTGATGTTTGTGAGAAATTCACATCATCCATGCGTTTTGTGAGCTTATTATTTTAATACATATGATCGAAAAAGAGGCGGATCCCAGACGCCTTATGAGAAGGAAAACGAATGAAAAAGTTTCTTAATGTTGAAACCTTCCTGGGTTCCACCTTGATGTGTATATGCCATTCAAACTGTTTAGAAGGTCATTTCCATGAGGCTGAATTGAAATAAAAGAAAATTTACTTGACAAGAAACTTTTATGGCCATCAGAATATTTCAACAGTGGTCACTGAATCCCCATTGTTTCCTCTAGTGTGGACCACTTGAGTTTTGGATGCACCTCATTTTTGGTCTCATACCCTCAAATGAGCTCAAAAACTAGATGGATAGAGTGGATTTTGCTCAAACATCACGGTGGGCTCCACCTAGCATCCTAGTGTTGTGAAAGGCTTCGGCAGGAAATCGCACTCCCTGACATGTTTCGCTTTGGCAGGTAGGGAATACCTTTATATTTGTGAGAAATTCACTCAATTTATCCATTTTGTGAGCTCATCTCGGGGCCTGTTTGATTTTCTAATTACAGAGGTGATTTGACCGCCCCTTTCATTTATAGCACTCCTCCCGGTCATAGGAGGATAAAAAAGTTAAATTGTGGGGCCCACCTTGATGTTTGTGTATCATCTATACCGTCCATCCCTTTAGCCAACTCATTTGAGGGCATGAGTCAAAAAAAGAGGCAGATCAAAAGATCAAGTGGACCACACCACTGGAAACAATGGGAATTGAACTCCTACCATTGAAAGCTTCTTGAGGACCCCACAAGTTTTGGATCAAACTGATATTTTTGTTTCCACTTTATCCATGACTGTGTGACCTTATTAACAGGTTGGATGACAAATAAACATCACTATGGGCCCTAGGGAGAAAACAACTTTCAACCATTGATGTTTTAATGATCATTGTTTCCTACGGTGTGGTCCACTTGAGCTTTTGATTTTCCTCGTTTTTGGGTTCATGCCTTGAAATATATATATTTTTAAAAGGATGCATGGTATGGATAACTCATATATATCATGATGGGGCCCACATATTCAAATCAGTAATAACAACATTTGTACGGACAGATTTCCGAAATGTAAATCCTGGCTACATTCAAACAGGTGTAGGTAAGTAATAATCAGATAATTTCGTGTATTTACTAGGAAAATTAAAAATCAAACAGCCCCTTAGTGTTCATGAGAAATTCATTATTCTGTTCATTTCGTGAGCTCATTTTAGACATGAGACCGAAAAATGAGGTGGATGCACAACTCAAGTGGGCCATCATATAATAGGGAAAAGTGTGAAAAGAGTTTCATAACAGTGAAACCTCCCGGCTGACTCGATGTTTATATGCCATCCAAACCATGTACACGGTCATGCCCACCGGAATGAAGTAAAAACAAGAAAACTTAGCCTGTGAAACTTTTGTGGCATAAAAATGTTTCAATGGAAGTAATTGACTCTCCACCTTTTTCTCCCATGTGGCTTAGTTGAGTTTTGGATCCACCTCATTTTCAGTGGCATGTCTTAAAATGAACTCCAAAATGAATGGAAGGGATGGATCCAAATCTTAAGAAGACTACAAAAAGTTTATTGAAGTTTTGGATGAAGTTATATTTGTTTTTTAATTTTATTTTCATACATTTCTGTATGACCTAATCTCAGGTTAGATGTCGAATAAACATTACAATGACGCTAATGAAGTTTTTAATTGTGGACATTCAATCACTACTGTTTTCATGTGATGTGGTCCACATGAGATTTCGATCTGCCTCATTTTTTGTTTCAAGCCCTAAAATGATTTGTAAAGATGGATGAACGGCATGGATAAAACACATAGATCATGGTGGGTCTCACATAGCACTGACCACTAACCATTGCTTTCCAAACCGCGTCCAAAACTCCTAGGCCGAGTACTCTGGAAGAGCGTGATTAGAGTTGCACATGAACTGAGCTAGCTTGGTTAGCTCGCTTGACTCAACTCAAAAAAGCTCGATTCGACTCGGTTTGAAGCTAAGTTTGTCGAATTGAGCTGATTTTTTGAGCTCGAAATGAGTTCGAACTGGCCCTAACTCGACTCAACTCGGATCAAACCCAACTCGAATCGAACTCGGATCGAACCAGTTTGATGACTTAATTACTTTGATATTGGTGTTGCTCACTAAGTGTTTGATGAAATGACTCAAAGAAGTGTGGCCGGTGGCAAGGAAGGTAAGTATATGAAACCAACACCCTTTTTTTTTCTTGGTTGTTATGTTGCTTAGAAAGTGTTTGATAAAATACCTGTAAAACCATTGCTGTTGTCTTAAATATAGCGAGATTTTGAAGGTGCAGTACAAGTGTTTGTGAAAATGTTGCAATGGCGAACTTGGCTCGAATTGGCCAGAGCCGCTAACCAAACCGAGCCGAGCTAGACAGTCAAGCTCAAGGACCGAGCCAAGCCGAGTTCAAGATGAGGTCAGCTAGTGGCCAAGCCAAGTCAAGCTTAGGCCAGCTCGACTCGGTTGGACTAGATGTACACCCCTAAGCGTGATGGATGATAACAGGCACGTGTAAATTAGAGAAAATTAGGGATGTGGACCCCACCTTTTAGCCATCGGTTTTATGAAAGAAGACAAACCTTCTTTTGCAAGTTAGACCTCCACGTGCGGAGACCCATTTTTTGGACGAAAATACCCCTCCTTTTCACTGCGGCTCGCTAAATCCTCCCTTCTCGTTTCCGCTTTCACTGCCGTTGCTTTCATCTCCCTTCTGCTTTCACGGCCGTTGCTTTCACCCCCTTTTCTCACTCCGTTTCCACGAGACAGACCAGCGCAGCTCATTTTGTGGGCCCCCCTTATCAGCGTTTTGTCTTCTTTTTAAAATGGTCAGTCTACGAAAGAAATCACGCACCACAGGTATGATATACCACTCAGTTGGGCCCACACCAGCCCTGTGGCTGGTGGTCGGTGCTCTGTGGGCCCCACCAATCACAATGTGTTTCATTGTTTCCGTTCATCCATTTTTACAGATCATTCTAGATGTTTATCCTAAAAATAAGAGGGATCTAAATCTTAGATGTACCACACTACAGGAAAAAATAAGAGGTTTCCGTTCATCCATTTTTGCAGATCATTTTTATGGCCCCAAAAAGTTTTCAATGGTCGATGTTCATTAAACACTGTTTCCTGTAATGTGGTCCAATTGAGATCAGGATATACCTCGCTATTTTTGTATAATACCATAAAATGATCTATAAAAATAGATGGACGACATGGATGAAACACATACATCATGATGGGGCCCACAGAGCACCGAACACCCGCCATTGGCTGGTGGTAGGGGGAGTAGTCAATCGGTTTCCTGTAGTATATATACGCCGTCCAACTATTTTTCCTTCTAAATTAAGGTGTTGAGCCTCAAATTGAAGCATACCAAAATATTAAGTGGATCATACCACTGGAAACAGTGGGCATAATGATTCTCGAGTTTGCCCTGCTGATTTCATGTTTGCCCCGCTGATCTCATGTTTGCCCCGCTAATATTTTACATATATAGTGAGGAACTCATTTAATTGCTAATGAAATAACATGTTCATGTCCACCAATTAATTGACATGAAAAAATCAAGTGCCAAAATGAATGATATTGAGAAAGACTTGTGCTAGCATATGTTACTTAATAAACTAATAGGGAACGGTTACGAATTGGGATTTCTTGACACCCAATACATGTCCCCATCTTAAGCACTATTCGCCTCGTTGTTTTTGTAGTTTGCCCCGCTGATATTTCACTTTGCCTTGCTGTTTTTCTAGTTTACCTCGCTGATATTTCAGTTTGCCTCGTCGTTTTTCTAGTTTGCCCCACTGTTTTTCGAGTTTGCCCGCTCTCCATCCGTTTTTCCAACTTATTGTAGCGGTTTAACCCGAAATTGAAGCATATCAAAAGATCAATTGGATCATACCATGGGAAACAGCGGGGCATAATGATTTTCACCGTTGAAACCATAGTGGGCCCAAGAAAATCATCCATGTCTGTAACAATGTAACAGACATAGATTCCATGTATGAATGGGCTTGATTTGTTGGAGTGTGTGTGTGTGTGTGTGTGTGTGTATAAAGGTTCTATGAGGATCTTTAATAGGATTTTAAGGGTCATTTTTAGTTTTCTATTTTGGGAAGAAAAAAAAATATGATTACGATAAGATTTGTAATTTGCATCAATTCACACCACCTATACGATTTGCGATACGATAACGATTTTGACAAACACATTGGTCACATGACTCACATCACTTTGCATTTGACTGTAATGATGATTTTGCTGGGCATTGTTTGTTTCCACAAATCATGCTTAAAATGGTGGTTTTATAGTGTGAAAATGTAAGGCATTATATATGACATTACCCTCCATCTTTTATGCAAGTGTAATTGACTCTCGATATACGAGCCACAATTTAAACAAACAACAAACACTCAAATGGTTGTGATTGGCTCCTTTGCATTTCATATGAAATTGAAAAATCAAACACGCATTGGGGAGAAACATTCTAATTGAAGAGGAGAGTTTCAACAAAAATCGGTTTTTCTAGTTTGACCTGCAATATTTCACTTTGCCCTCGCTGTTCTTCTTATTTTGCCCCGCAGTTATTTTCACTTTAGCCTTGCGCTGTTTTTGTAGTTTGCCCCCGCCGATATTTCACTTTGCCTCGCTGTTTTTTCTAGTTTGCCCGCGCTGGCCCCGCGATATTTCACTTGCCTCACTGTTTCTCTAGTTTGCCCCGCCCCGCCGGTATTTCACTTTGCCTCGCTGTTTTTCTAGTTTGCCCCGCTGATATCTCACTTTGCCTCGCTGTTTTTTAAGTTTGCCCCCCTGATATTCTAGTTTGCCCCACCGTTTTTTCTAGGTAGCCCCGCTGATATTTCAGTTTGCCTCGCAGTTTTTCTAGTTTGGCCCCGCTGGTCTTCTACCATTATACTAAGTAAACTCTGCTGGGCCCACATTGAATGTATGTAGTATATACTCGTACTCCGTCCATCCATTTTCCAACTTAATTTTGTGGTTTAGCCCGAAATTGAAGCATATCAACAGATCAATTGGATCATACCATGGGAAACAGCGGGCATAATGATTTCACATTCACCAACCGTGAAACCATAGTGGGATACAAGATATATTTTTTGTTTGTTATCAAACTTATTCATAAGATCATACAGACATGGATCAATACTTTAAAGAGAATTATAAGCTTGTTATCCACAGAGAATCATTCTCAACGCAAGAAAATCATCCATGTCTGTAACAATGTAACACTAATTTAACACGATTTAAAGAAAATAAAAGGATCAAAATTCGAAATGCTCACCGAATCGAACATCAGCGATATATTGCACTACTTGTCTGTTTTGTATCGCACTGGTGGGATACAAGATATATCGTGGGATATATCGGCCAATATTGTCGATATTTAAAACATTGACTATAACCACATGCTTGTAATATGCTTATGTCTGTATATTGATTGAGAGTAGTGTGTGATGAAGATGTGGATCCCAAAAACCTAATTTACGAGTATGATCTTTTATAGGATTGTAAGGGTCATTTTTAGTTGGAGTGTTGTGTGTGTGTGTGTGATGTGTGTGTGTGTGTGTGTTGTGTGTAGGTTCTCTGAGGATCTTTAATAGGATTGTAAGGGTCATTTTTAGTTTTTTATTTTGGGAAGAAAAAAAAATGATTTACAATATGATTTTGTATTTCGATAAATTCAACCCCTACTACGATTTACACGATACGCTAAATAACGCTAACGATTTTGACAACATTGGTCACATGACTCACATCACTTGCATTTGACTGTAATGATGATTTTGCTGCATTTGTTTGTTTCCACAAATCATGCTTAAATGGTGGTTTTTATAGTTGTGAAAATGTAAGATTATATATACATGACATTACTCCATCCTTTGCAAGTGAATTGACTCTCGATATACGAGCCACAATTTATTTTATAAACCAACACTCAGAAATGGTAATGATGGCTCCTTTGTATTTCATATGAATTGAAAAATCAAACACGCATTGGGGAGAAAACATTCTAATTGAAGAGAGAGAGTTTGAATAAAAATCGGTTTTTTTCTAGTTTTGCCCTGCAGATATTTCACTTTGCCTCGCTGTTCTTCTAGTTTGCCCCGTAGATATTTCACTTTGCCTCGCTGTTTTTCTAGTTTGCCCCGCCGATATTTCACTTTGCCTCGCTGTTTTTCTAGTTTGCCCCGCCGATATTTCACTTTGCCTCGCTGTTTCTCTGTTTGGCCGTGCCCGCCGGTATTTCACTTTGCCTCGCTGTTTTTCTAGTTTGCCCCGCTAATATCTCACTTTGCCCCGCCATTTTTCTAGTTTGCCCCACCGTTTTTCTAGGTTGCCCCGCTGATATTTCAGTTTGCCTCGCAGTTTTTCTAGTTTGCCCCGCTGGTCTTCTACCATTGTACTAAGTAAACTCCGCTGGGCCCACATTGAATGTATGTAGTATATCCACTCCGTCCATCCGTTTTTCCAACTTATTTTTGTGGTTTAGCCCGAAATTGAAGCATATCAAAAGATCAATTGGATCATACCATGGGAAACAGCGGGGCATAATGATTTTCACCGTTGAAACCATAATGAGATACAAGATATATTTTTTGTTTGTTATCAAACTTATTCATAAGATCATACAGACATGGATCAATACTTTAAAGAGAATTATAAGTTTGGATCCAAAACTGCGCAACCTTGTGATGCGCTACGTTGACTAAGCTACGCATCCTTGTAATAACGAATGGATCAATAGAATAACAAATTATAAGCTTGATCCAAAACTTCTGTGGCCTAGATGAAATGATCAACATTAGAAGTTCAATTCCCAATTTCATTTGGTTTCTTCCATTTGAACATTGGATACGTTTATAGAATCGGCTCAAGCCATGAAATTAATTGTTAAGTTTGCCCCGTTGATTGCCTACTTTGCCCCGCTCTTTTTTCGTGTTTGCCCTGCTGTCTTTCTAGCTAGCTTGCCCTGCTAATTTTTCTAGTTTGCCCTGCTAACTTTCTAGTATGCCCCACTGAATTTGTAGCATGCCCGTCTTCTTTTATAGACGATGTTTTATCTTGTGAATTTTATGTTTGATATGTTTTTAAATCCATCGGTGCAAGCAATGGAAATTCTGTCGTTAGCTCCAAGCCAGTTGTTTTTATGAATGAAGATGAACCTTCTTTTGCAACTTAGAGCTCCACATGCGGACTTCGAATTTCGGAGGAAAATACCTGAAGTACGAAGGGTTTTCTTCTCATTTTGCTGACTGAAATCAATTGTATTGGTTTTCAGATAATGGCTGCAAGAATCATGTGCTCTTTTGGCGGGGAGTTAGAATTTGAAAACAAGCGATACTCGTACACGGGTGGAACATCAAAACAAATGACACTACGTCTCGAGACTACGTACGAGGAGCTTCGATCTAGAATTTACAAGATTATTAAGAGCATACCAGAAGATTGTGATATTAGGATGAAAGTATTGAATCATTGCACTAACGAATCAATGCCTCCAATAGAAATCGAAGACGACGATGACGTCAAAGAGTTCTTGACTTACCAATTTGAGCATTCGGAAAAATTCATCCCATTAGTCATCGAAACATCCAACACATCAATACCACAACATATGTGGACAGTGTGGCTGAGGATTATGGCGTGGATTCAAACACAATCCTTCTCCAATACAAGTGGTAGCAAGCAATGATCAATTAGAAGAGCCGCCAAAAACAGTAAACTTCGTGACTAGACAAGTCAGTGGTGCAGTTGACATTCACAGTAATATATTACAAGACGCGGTGTTAGCATCAATAATAGATCTGCCATCATCATCCACCATCCCATCTGTGCGTGTAAGTGACATTTCGTCTCGAGAGCTCCCTGAAACACATCAAACCTCATGACTCGTCAAGTTCTCGCCCGCATTTGATGATGATGCGCTCACCAATGCAAAAATGCTGGAATATACTGATCTGAATGTGAACCAACTGATATAGCTGAAGGGCAAAAGTTTAAGGACAAGTGTCGATGCCAGTATGTTTTGAGTCAATTTGTAATTCGGAATAATTTTCAGTATAGAGTACTATACTCAAATTCGAGCAGATTTACCGTGGTGTGCTTCGAAGATGCATGTGAATGGAGGGTTCATGCATCTCGGGTGAATGATACAGGTATATTTAAAATACAGACTTATACGTCAAAACACACGTGCGACATGGCATGGATGAAGAGCGATCACCGGCAAGCCAGCAGTAAGCTAGCGTGTGATCTGGTTTTTAGCCGCATTGAACAACGCCTAGGGTTGAGGCCACGTGACATTATCTTCGCCATGCAAGAGAAATATAATATTCGTATCAGTTATTGGAAGGCATGGAAAGCTTGGGAGCTTGCAATTAATCACGTGATGGGGTCTTATGAAGACTCCTACAATCAACTTCCTTTGTATTTGCATAGTTGAGGAGGGCGAACCCAGGGACAGTAACTGTCGTTTATATAAACCAACAGACTTGGAGGTTCGAGAGATGTTTTCTAGCTCTCGGCCAATGCATTCGAAGTTTTCAGAATCATTGCGAGGGTATTGGCTATTGACGGACACACTTAAAGGCAAATATAAGGGTGTGCTATTCATCGCTACGGCCTTAGATGGGGACATCATATATTTCCACTTGCGTTTGACATCGGGGAATCAGAGAACAACAGTAGTTGGAATTGGTTCCTTACCCACCTTAACAATGTGTTAGGGTCTGTGGAGGGTCTTGTCATTATATTGGACCGACATAAAGGTCTAATGAATGAGGTTCCTCAAGTCTTCCCGCATGCAATCCATGGGTATTATGCGTACCATATCTACAGAAACTTGGTGAACACTTTTAAGGACAAGTCGCTGGAGATGTATTACTGGATGGCTGTGAAGACTTACAGGAGGGCCGAATTTGAAAAACTAATGCATGATATCGAAATGGCCAATCCTCCAGTACATGCATGGCTGACAGAAATCGGGTACGAGAGATGGGCATCTTCGCACTTTCCAGGAAGAAGATTCAACTTGGTTACGACGAACATTTCTGAGTGCGTTAATGCCCTTTTCAAAGAAGCACGTGAATACCCCGTTACGAAATTGATAGAGGCTGTAATATTGAAGATACAGGAATTGTTTTACAAGAGACGAGAATTCGTGGCGTCAATTGTCGGTCCATTGACACCATGGGCGGAGAAACAGTTAAAGGATATCGTGCAGAAGGCGCGAGATGTTCGCTGCCATGCTATTTCTCGAGATGAGTACTATGTCGTTGGAGATTATAACGATACGGTGAAGCTCAGTGAGTTTTCATGTACATGTCGTGAGTTTGGCGTGAAGGGGTACCCTTGCATGCATGTCCTGTCAGCCTGCATAAACTATAATTTGGATCACTACTCATATTGCTCCCCATTCTACACGGCGCATAATTACCTGGCCGTGTATAGCGAATCGGTGTATCCAGTACACGACAATAGCGAGTGGGAAATGTCAGCGGGGATGAAGGAGTATTGCGCACAAATTAAACCCCAAGACAGAGGAGGTCAGCTGGGAGACCCAAAAAGCTTAGAATTCCATCGCGTGGAGAGGAATCGAAAACAGTAAAGTGTGGGCGATGCAAACAAACCGGGCATAATCGACGGTCGTGCAAGTATCCGATATCCGGTGTATAGCATATCATGTGATTTATGTAATGTTTATACTTTGTATGATACATACTATTGAAAGTTATATATTGCTCCTAGTTGATCTTCATGTATAGCATATCGTGCAAAATGCACCAACTGTCAGCCCTATCTATATCATGCTAAAAGCCCTATTATTTATATATGCATTATAATATGCATCTCCTATATATATAAAAAGAAATATCCACCATATTACGTGCATAATAAGGGTGACATCTGGATAATCAACACCGCGTGCAGATACATCAAAGTCACAATAATACGACTTTTAGTTCTACAACTTTCTAGAAGAATTCCACAAACCGATTGCATGAACTTAATTGAAAGTTCAAATATACCCTTTAGTTCTCATCGATGGCAACCATACCTTCCTAATGTTTTCGTTCCGGTGCCTATCTGTCCGTATGTGAAGATGCAGGCACTGTAACCTATAAAGGCAGATTTGATCACTGGCTCTACTTTGGGACTCCAAAAATAAAATTACATAGTTCATTTAAAGTTTGAGTGAACGAATCCAACTTCACAATTTCACATTGAGTAGCAATTGGAAAATCGCCTTTTGTTTTAGTGTACTTTGTAAAGATTATCTGAAATCATTTGCTAATGTCGATGTATTTCATAATCAGGAAGGAACATATGCACACCATTGAAATCCATCAACATCAGATATGTAAATGAAATTGAGAACATGCAACATAAGTTGAAGTGCATAAATATATTTCAGCATAACACCATATACACTAATCAAAATAAGATCCCCAAGTTTGGGCACTAAAATCAACATCCCTTCATCAGTCAAAGTAAAATTCACCCCATGATTTAAAGAAACAGTTTGAGAATACGAATTTTTATAGGCTTGGCTTACCAAAAAGATACCTGATGCACAAGCCATCATTCCTGTGTAAATCTAGTCTAGCTGGACGGACCGCCACCCGGTGGAGCGACATCATCACGCCGACAGGTGATTGTGGCAATAAGGTTATCAATTTTACGCTCGACCCGGTTGATACTATTCTGGATGGCCTCAGAAAACCGCTCCAATCGTGACATTCGTCTATCCTACTCATCCATGTGCCTAACAATATATGCCCTGCGGTTGCGGTACGGCATCCTTCGACTGGTACAACCATATGCGGGTCCTGGCTCCTCACGTTACTCTCCCTCCGTGGGATATTCGGTGTCGGCTGCCTCTGTCTCAGCTGCGTCCGTCTCTGCAGCCTCTGTCTCCGCTGCCTCTTCTTCTGTCTCCCCCATCAAAACTTCACTGCGCCTCACTGATGCCGATGCCCCTTTCTTCCCCACTTTCATGCGCTTGATGTTGTTTTCTGTAAACATTCTCACGGGTCTGGGTCTGTCAGTGGTGGGCATCAGCCCTACATGACGGGAGTAAAATAGAAACAGTGGAGAATGGAATGGCATCCTCCTTCTCGTGGTCGCTATGTTGTCGGCGATCATTTGAGTAATGATTGGGGCAGATAGAGAGGAATACCATGACAGATGTTGTATAGAATGTCTAACATATACGAATTAATATCGACTTTGTTCGACTCCCCTCGGATAAACATTTAAGCAAAAGATATTGTGTAGCACCTTATACTTGAATTCCATGTGCGATGATCTCAGTGCATTACCCTTATTCCACGGAACATTCTGACCGTTACAAAAAAACTTCGTCATTGCTAACCGTACAGCTGGGTCATCGATGTCGTGATCAGTTAAGCCTCGAGATGTGACAGGAATCCCCAAAAGATGTGCAACTACCCCAGTATCAATGGTGACGGAGTTCTCTCCAATGGTCACCTGAAAGGAAGGAGGGTGCAATACCGGAGAGTGACAATATGATAGAAATATAAGAACTTGCTCATTTCGAACCGTCCCTCTAAAATCTAAGATCTTACTCCACCCAACATTTTCCAAAATCTCAATAATCCCAAACCGCTGGATGGACGCTCGGTCGATTTTTTTTTCGTATACAATTTTTCGAGCACGAAATTTTTCGTACAGGTTCGCAGGAGGAGGAGGAACCTGTTGGATCAGTTGTTCCGATTGGATTAGTGGAGGGGGGTCCTGAATTGGAGCACTCGTCTGAGTACGAGCTCGCCTAGCCGACGACTCGATTGGAGAGGTCCGTTCCTCTGACTGTTCCAGTCTAGGTCTGGATCGAATTTTTTGACGAGCTCCCCTGGATGACTCTTCAAGTATAGGCTTTTTTCCTTTATCCTTTGCCATTATCTGTAGTGATGATATTGTCTGTTTCAAAAAAAAAATGTCCAGTAAACTCGAAATTATGTCGATATATACCTGTCCATTTCATGATTTGTAATCGAATAGTGAACTAATGTACCTATATAAATCGGGTTAAGGATTATCTAGAAGAACTCCGCATGAGCAATTATCACACCACTTCTGATACCATACAATACTTCATACGATCATGCCGCTTATATATCAAATCAGCTCCATTCACATCTATTCACAGAAGCATACAATGATTCTTAATATCTAGTGGCAAAATTTATTAATGAAGGAGATGTTCTGATTTCTAAATTTCTATTACCGCTCCAATGGTATACAATGCCTTTGTTATCTCATGTGATCGGATTTCTAATTCTAACAATTAACTAGTAATGACCTGCAGGAATTACATCTATCTAAACAATTAAAAGAAATATATAAATAAGTTTAAATGGAGATAAGTTCTAGTTTCTTTACATAGGGTCCAGCTTATGAGGTATCTCCAGTATCCGATTAACGAATATACACAGAAGGTTGCTTTGCCATAAATTTTTTTTTTTCCTTTTAAGGTGTGTTGGTTGCATCAAAATGGCCTGATTAATCATGACAATATCATGAAATTTTGTGATTTTGGGTGCAACCAAAACGCTGGCAAAAATTTTCGTGTCATCTCTCTCTCTCTCTCTCTCTCTCTCTCTCTCTCTCTTTTCTTGTTCATGTAAATTACACCAGTACCTTAGCAATGTTATGTAGAAGGTTTCGTGTACATGTTTTTCTTCCAAGTTTTCGCCGACACTCTGTATACATAAAAAAAAAATAAAATTACATGCACATGAAGAAAACAAATAAAAACGAAAAAAGAAGAAGAAGAAGAAGAAAATAGTGTGTTGGACCAAACCACTCATTGTGCATACGCATTAAAATAGGAAATAAAAGGATGATGGAGAAGAGGAAGATAAATAGAGAGGAATATGACCGGATGCAAAGAACACAGACTTACTGAGATCGTCGTAGGAGAAATCGCCCAAAGATTAAGCGCACCTTGGCGGGAGAAATCCGCTGGAGATGGAGTTGTGGGACGCTTAGAGAAGAAGGAGTGCAAATAAACGTCCGTTTGGTGTAATAACTGCCGGTTGGTGAAAGCAGTTAATGGCTTTTTTAAAAAAAAAACGTAATCCATCGATATATCGACATGTTGTCGATATATCGACAAGTTACTATCGATATATCGACAAACTATCGATATATCGTCATGAACCTTTTTATAATGTTTCGCTTCTGGAGACTTACAGTCCTAATTCGATTTTATCGACATATCGTCGATATATCGACGGTGTATCTCATCGATATATCGACAATATGTTGATACATCGTTCAAATCTCCAGCAATATTTGTCATCAGCATTCGATATTATCGACAAATTGACGATTTAATCGATCACTTATAACGATTAAATCGATAATATATAGATTATCTCGATAACTTACGTAGATTATATCGATGACATGTCGATCTCATCGACGATTCATTTTTTCGATATTCTGTCGACAATATATCGATATATCGATAAGTTATACTATCGATATATCGATAAGTTATACTATCGATATATCGAGATATTAGCGATATATCGACAAAATAGAAATATGAACCAACTCTTGCTGGACAATTCCAAACTTAATTCGATATTATCGCCATGTTTTCGATATATCGATATAATTTACTGTCGATATATCGACATGGTGTCGATATATCGATGAAATACGTAAATTCCGGTGATTACTTGCTGGACAAATGACAACCAAATTCGAGACACATTTTCGATATATCGATTTCCATATATAGTCGATATATCAACAGTGTGTCGATATATCGATGAAAAACAAAAATTTCGGGAACTACTTGCTGGACAAATGGCGACCAAATTCGATATTATCGACACGTTTTCGATATATCAATATGTATATACGATCGATATATCGATATGATGTCGATATATCGTCGAAATACGAAAATGCTTCAAATGTTGCTGGACATTTGTCATCCATATTCGATATTATCGACATGTTTTCGATTTTATCGACAACTTATGTCGATACAATCGATGATATGTAGATATAATCGACAACTAGCATCGATTATATCGACGATATGCAGATTAAATCGACTGTACATTTCTGATATTGCGATATGTCGATGGAATCTACAATATGTCGATATATCGATGACTTCTGTCGATTATATCGTCGATATGTCGATTATATCGACGATTGCTATTTCTTACTAATTAAGTTTTAATGTTTTTTTATTTTTTTTAATCTTCTCTATTTGTTTGGATTTGTTTGTTGTACACACCCATGTCAGTACACTTCCTTTATGTTAGCCATCCCCAGTAGGGAACGAAACGAACATGATTAAATTCCATCCTTGTTGGGAGTATTTGAAATTTGCATCATTCAATGTGAGCCAAGATTCACTATATATGGGTGTTATCCATATATGAGTCGAGCTGAGCTCGAGCTCGAGCTTTGAGTTCGAGTCGAGTCGAGTCAAGATTCACTATGATCGAACTCGACTCATTTTCAAAACGAGCTGGATTATATGAAGCTTGGCTTGCTTCGGGTCGTAGTTCAAGCCAAGCTAGATCGAGCCGAGTCGAGTGAGCTTTTCGAGCTAGCTTTAGCTCGTGTATAACCCTACATGGAATTACCATGAGATGCCGAGTCTCAACCGGGGTTTGGTCGAACATAAACAACTTATAAAAGAAGCCATCATGCACATAAGCAACCAGCCAGACGGACCACGGCGGAAGTAAAGAAAATAAAGGAAGAGATTGAATGGTTATTGAAGGTTGGTTTCATTAGGCCCATTAAGTATGCCGACTGGATCTCGAATGTAGCCCCAGTCATAAAAAAGAATGACAAATTGTGGGTTTGCATTGACTTCCAAAATTTAAACCTAGTAACATTGAAGGATGAATATTCAATGCTTGCCGCTTATATATCAAATGTGCCTTAGGGATCTCGGTTGAAAATTTTCTGGGATTCCTGGTACATCAACGAGGGATCGAGGTCAATCAGAACAAGGCTTGAGTGATTATAAACACTCACCCCTCGAGAAACAAACTAGAGCTGTAACGGTTCCTAAGGCAGGTTAACTTCATGCGAATGTTTATATCCAACTGTGCAGGTCGACCGCTCAAGCCGTATGTTTCAACATCGGCAGAATTGGTCGGAGCCCTCCTAGCATAGGACGACGATGATCGAAAAGAGTGTGCAATTTATTATCTGAGCCGAACACTGCTCGACACCGAGAGATGCTATTCCACCATAGAAAATTGTTTGGAATTTGCATTCAAATTAGAGTTCGAGTGTACTAATAATCAGGCCAAGTATGAAACCATGATAATCAACCTGGAATTATTGATGGAATTGGGTGCAAGAAGTGTGATAATTCTGGGTGATTCATAAGTATGTTATCCACCAAAATTATCAAAGTATGCTATACATCAAAACTCACAAAGTATGCTATACATCATAACTTATAATGTATATTCAACGATGTATATAATACAATGTATACAACATCTTTCCAAATTCAAGGGGGGGCACTGGACAAATATCATCTACAAACTAGAGACAAACAATCATATGCTACTGACTTCCTCCAATCGGCGGTGAATTTTTGCATGTCTATTCCCGCCAAGGTGAGACCGCTACACAAAATGTCGATGTATTTCATTACGAATATACCACAGTCATAACCATTGTCCTGCTTTGGCGCAGATTCATCGACTATGACGGTCCAATTCTGCCCTTTAAGCGTCGTGCTGTCTCCAGTGGCATGAAAGAGAATGTGGAGTGCATCAGTGATCTTTTTCATCTTTTGCTTGTACTTTGGCAATAAATTTGTGCACAAGCTATCACAACAACAACTTCTCTTGCTCTAGGGTAGATGACTAGCAGAAACCAATGTGAATTTTCGTGATTTATGGCGCATAGACCTGTTCATGATTCACAAAATAATATATTAGTCAAACACAATAGAAGACATATTAGTAAAGGATGATGCTCTATGACAAATGCATTACCCGTTCATAACACCAAATTGGCTTGGCGTATGGTTTATCTCGCTGCTTGGCAATTGCATAGGCCGTACTCATCTGACCTAATAGCTCGGCCCGTTCTGAGGCCGATTTGGTGGCCCGGTATGCTTTCAAAACAGGCAAACAACCCTCAAGGCTTTGCTGTTACAAACATGATGAAAGTTCAATACACGCAAGAAAATTAAATTTTCAATGAGATTACAGATTAACGCAATAAACAGTTACCGTAAAAAACGTAGGACAAAACTTGCAATCTTGAGGATATGCTTTTGAAAGGTCATTATGCCTTTTCTCAAGGAACTCGATGTATGTGTCGATAGCCTAATGATTGTGGGCAGTAGAATGTTAATCATAGATTAATATAACACATAATTATATGTCAATCAATACATATAGAGAATAAATTAGTAATGCGGACCTCGCTATCAACCCACGCATCATTCAGCCATATCATACTAAACCATTTCCCCGCTGCCTTGGCCTTGTTTGCTTCGTACCAGTCCTCTCCTCTTTCACCTCCCGTGTGGATAGTATCCTGAAAGGATCCATTTGTAGAGGAAATGGTATCAGAGAAGTTGCAAAAGCTGTTACTTGCTCCGTTTTGGGAACCGGCCCAAGGGTTGTATCGATTGCAGACAGAGACAAGTACGGAGATATCTTGTAATATGACGGCTTCGGTATCCTTTTAGTTCTCCTTTTATAAACAGGATGAGAAGTGGATGCATACAATACATTACCTTTGGCATTACTATACGATTGCCCATCCAGATCCCCATGTCTGGGTTTTATATGTGGGCCATCATTTACTTCCCCTCTCTTCCTCAACTCCTCACCCTCCTCTTCCATCACAAAACATCCCGTTTATGTACGACTACCTTCCTTTTTCTTATTAAACTCCTTTATCTCATATGCGAACTTTTTCCTCTCTTCAAAAAATAAATCCTTCTCCATCCTTAATTGCTCTTTCTCTTTCAGTAACATCTTTTCCTTCTCATTAATCATTGCTTCTTTCCGTCTCACCCCTTCCCTCTCTTTTCTCAATTCGTCCCTCTCCTTCTTCAATTCCTCCCTCTCCTTCTTCAACTCCTCCCTCTCAATCCGAAATTCCTCCATAAAAACAACATTCTTCATAACGCCCCCCATTGGTATACCCTCCCTCGGTCCCTCTCCCTCCACGCCATTCTCATCGCTATCTTCTGACTCGCCATCCTCCTCATCATATTCTTGTGTTTGAGTGATCTACAAAATGTAAGGATAACTTTAACCGCTATGAAAAAATATAGTGCATTTTTCATAACATCTCACCTGAAAATTGTCACGCACCGAGTGAACGACATCCGTTTCCCATTCTCGTAGTAGTTTAGTTCTAATTCATCACTATCATCATACCGATTTCTGCAAAAGAACAAGGAGTAATATTACGATAAAATTGATAAGGTTGTCAAGTTAAGCAAATAAATGATGGACATATATAAACTTACAGCTTTACTCCGGACAATAGCATGTATTCTTTTGTACTTCAAACACTTCTAGCCTCGATATTGAATGGAGCGTGGAATTTGATGGGGAATATACGAAACAACACACTCTTGTAGGGCCGGTAATATCTCTCTACTACCCATACCTATTAGAATGAAATTTCAACAATATAAATTCAAAGAATGACTATAGAGGGAAAACATATCGAAAATAAAAGGTTTCTTACTTGTAGAGGAAGGATGCAACCACATACAGTATACCGAGGGGAACCTGATGCGGCAACGGCAGATTCGATTCCTTGCAACATTGTAATGTATCCCAAACTACCCCAAGGATACATATAGAAATCATCTAACGAGTCCACCAGGTGATATAATCCATGTTGCACCTGGTTTTCGGTTCGGTTCCCTAAGAAAGCACTCCACACTAGAAGTAGGGCAACCTTCACTACGTCATCATGCTTATTGGTGTCAACTAATGTCTCAAACAAACGGCCATTAGGTGCTTCTTGCTTCTTAATATTGGATGTTCTTTGAAGTATTTGTCTCTTAGTGTACTCGTAGTGCAACGATTCTTGGGTATAGTAAGATCTCCAGTCTTAAGACCGGTAACGAGGGCGAAATCCATCTCGGAAAACTGCAATTGTCTCCCCTTTATCTCAAATACTGAATCACCTTTGTATCTTACTAAAAATAGCTGAAATATGGCCGCTTCAAAACTAAAAGGTGTAACATGTAACAAAAACGCGAAAGGGGATTGCCTGAACAGATTTAGGCGACTATCGTGCTTCTCCACTCCAGCCTTCACCTTGTCAAACCACCATGTCAGTGTACACCTACATGATGGCTTGGAGATAACGACATCTTCTTCATTGCCTGCACCGATGGATTAAAACATTTTATAAGAAAATATATCTTGTATCCCACTATGGTTTCAATGGTGAAAATCATTATGCCCCGCTGTTTCCCATGGTATGATCCAATGGATCTTTTGATATGCTTCAATTTCGGGCTAAACCGCAAAAATAAGTTGGAAAAACGGATGGACGGAGTGGATATACTACATACATTCAATGTGGGCTCAGCGGAGTTTACTTAGTACAATAGTAGAAGACCAGCGGGGCAAACTAGAAAAACAGCGAGGCAAACTGAAATATCAGCGGGGCAACCTAGAAAAATGGCGGGGCAAACTAAAAAAACGGCGGGGCAAAGTGAGATATCGGCGGGGCAAACTAGAAAAACAGCGAGGTAAAGTGAAATACCGGTGGGGCAAACTAGAGAAACAGCGAGGCAAAGTGAAATATCAGCGGGGCAAACTAGAAAAACAGCGAGGCAAAGTGAAATATCGGCGGGACAAACTAGAAAAACAGCGAGGCAAAGTGAAATATTTGCGGGGCAAACTAGAAGAACAGCGAGGCAAAGTGAAATATTTGCGGGGCAAACTAGAAAAACCGATTTTTGTTCAAACTCTCCCTCTTCAATTAGAATGTTTTCTCCCCAATGCGTGTTTGATTTTCCAATTTCATATGAAATGCAAAGGAGCCATCATTACCATTTCCGAGTGTTTGTTTAAACATAAATTGTGGCTCGTATATCGAGAGTCAATTACACTTGCAAAGGATGGAGGTAATGTCATATATAATCCTTACATTTTCACACTATAAAACCACCATTTTAAGCATGATTTGTGGAAACGAACAATGCAGCAAAATCATCATTACAGTCAAATGCAAGTGATGTGAGTCATGTGACCAATGTTGTCAAAATCGTTACCGTATCGCAAATCGTAGTAGGGGTTGAGTTGTATCGAATTACAAATCTTATCGTAAATTATATTTTTTTTTTTCTCCCAAAATAGAAAACTAAAAATGACCCTTACAATCCTATTAAAGATCCTCATAGAACCTTTATATATATACACACACACACACACACACACACACTCCAACTAAAAATGACCCTTACAATCCTATTAAAGATCATACTCGTAAATTAGGTTTTTGGGACCCACATCTTCATCACACACTACTCCCAATCAATCTACAAACATAAGCATATTACAAGCATGTGGTTATAGTCAATGTTTTAAATATCGACAATATTGGCCGATATATCCCACGATATATCTTGTATCCCATCAGTGCGATATAAAATAGACAAGTAGTGCAATATATCGCTGATGTTCGATTCGGTGAGCATTTCGAATTTCGATCATTTTATTTTCTGTAAATCGTGTTAAATTAGTGTTACATTGTTACAGACATGGATGATTTTCTTGCGTTGAGAATGATTCTCTGTGGATAACAAAGAAAAATATTCTTTATATCCCACTATGGTTTCAACGGTGAAAATCATTATGCCCCGCTGTTTCCCATGGTATGATCCAATTGATCTTTTGATATGCTTCAATTTCGGGCTAAACCCGCAAAAATAAGTTGGAAAAACGGATGGACGGAGTGGATATACTGCATACATTCAATGTGGGCCCAGCGGAGTTTACTTAGTACAATGGTAGAAGACCAGCGGGGCAAACTAGAAAAACTGCGAGGCAAAGTGAAATATCGGCGGGGCTACCTAGAAAAACGGCGGGGCAAACTAGAAAAACGGCGGGGCAAACTAGAATATTAGCGGGGCAAACTTAAAAAACAACGAGGCAAAGTGAGATATCAGCGGGGCAAACTAGAAAAACAGCGAGGCAAAGTGAAATACCGGCGGGGCAAACTAGAGAAACAGCGAGGCAAAGTGAAATATCGGCGGGGCAAACGAGAAAAACAGTGAGGCAAAATGAAATATCGGCGGGGCAAACTAGAAAAACAGCGAGGCAAAGTGAAATATCTGCGGGACAAACTAGAAGAACAGCGAGGCAAAGTGAAATATCTGCGGGGAAAACTAGAAAAACTGATTTTTGTTTAAACTCTCCCTCTTCAATTAGAATGTTTTCTCCCAATGCGTGTGTTAATTTTTCAATTTCATATGAAATGCAAAGGAGCCATCATTACCATTTCCGAGTGTTTGTTTAAACATAAATTGTGGCTCATATATCGAGTCAATTACACTTGCAAAGGATGGAGGTAATGTCATATATAATCCTTACATTTTCACACATATAAACCACACCATTTTAAGCATGATTTGTGGAAACAAACAATGCGGCAAAATCATCATTACAGTCAGTCAATGCAAGTGATGTGAGTCATGTGATCAATGTTGTCAAAATCGTTATCGTATCGCAAATCGTAGTAGGGGTTGAATTGTATCGAATTACAAATCTTATTGTAAATCATATTTTTTTTTCTTCCCAAAATAGAAAACTAAAAATGACCCTTACAATTCTGTTAAAGATCCTCATAGAACCTTTATACACACACACACACACACACCACACTCAAACAAATCAAGCCCGTTCATACATGGAATCTATGTCTGTTACATTGTTACAGACATGGATGATTTTCTTGGGCTCACTATGGTTTCAACGGTGAAAATCATTATGCCCCGCTGTTTCCCATGGTATGATCCAATTGATCTTTTGATATGCTTCAATTTCGGGCTAAACCGCTACAATAAGTTGGGAAAACGGATGAAGAGCGTGGCAAACTCGAAAAACAGTGGGGCAAACTAGAAAAACGGCGAGACAAACTGAAATATCAGCGGGGCAAACTAGAAAAACAGCGAGGCAAAGTGAAATATCAGCGGGGCAAACTACAAAAACAGCGAGGTATATCCTGATCTCAATTGGACCACATTACAGGAAACAGTGTTTAATGAACATCGACCATTGAAAACTTTTTGGGGCCATAAAAATGATCTGTAAAAATGGATGAACGGAAACCTCTTATTTTTTCCTGTGGTGTGGTACATCTAAGATTTAGATTCCTCTTATTTTTAGGATAAACCTCTAGAATGATCTGTAAAAATGGATGAACGGAAACGATGAAACACATTGTGATTGGTGGGGCCCACAGAGCACCGACCACCAGCCACAGGGCTGGTGTGGGCCCAACTGAGTGGTATATCATACCTGTGGTGCGTGATTTCTTCCCTGGACCGACCATTTTAAGAAGAAGACAAAACGCTGATAAGGGGGGCCCACAAAATGAGCTGCGCTGGTCTGTCTCGTGGAAACGGAGTGAGAAAAGGGGGTGAAAGCAACGACCATGAAAGCAGAAGGGAGATGAAAGCAACGGCCGTGAAAGCAGAAGGGAGATGAAAGCAACGGCCGTGAAAGCGGAAGGGAGATGAAAGCAATGATAGTGAAAGCGGAAACGAGAAGGGAGGATTTAACGAGCAGCAGTGAAAAGGAGGGGTATTTTCGTCCAAAAAATGGGTCTCCGCACGTGGAGGTCTAACTTGCAAAAGAAGGTTTGTCTTCTTTCATAAAACCTACCGGCTAAAAGGTGGGGTCCACATCCCTTATTTTCTCTCCGTAAATTACTTAGAAATTGCAAGCGTGATGGATGATAACAGGCACGTGTAAATTACGTAGAAATTGCACACCTGGCATGCAAGTAAGCAAATTAAACCGTCCAAATTATGGCAGCTAGTGTAGATGTATCATGAACCAAAAAGCTCAGCTTATTTGATTACGTGACTATCGGATTGGAGTACATTTATTGGACGGCAAAAATGAAAAATGCCCAACAGTATTTGCACAAGAGTGTCCATAAATCAGAGGTTAGGATTTCTTAACCAATCTGGTATTGAGTTTGTGACTTAGCGCCAGTGAGATGCACAGTTTAGTCGGTTTTATTTGAGTAAATTAATGCCACGTGTACGATTTTTGAATGCCTGAGCATCAAGCTTCATACGCAGCCCGAGTATCATATTACTCTTATAAATTCCCAAAATGGTAGCGAACTCTCAAATAAGTGACAAGCCGACCGTTCGGCATCCCCATCTTCTTAAAAGCGGAGCTTGTATCTGTTTCGGTATCGGTACCGATATCCTTCTCCGTCAATGACGCGCAGCTTGTATCTATTTCGGTATCAGTATCGGCACCGATATCCCTCCTCATCAATGGCGCGCAGCTTGCAGAGGAGAAGACAGCTCTTCTCTTCCTTCTACACGACCGCCACCGCCACTGACACTGCCACCGCCAGCGCAAAGCATCATCGACGCAGTGGTGGCGGTGGCAGTGTGTCGGGAGTGAAAGAAGTGACCAAGGCCAACTTCGCCGCTGCCCTTGAAGAGATAAAGGAACACATCCGCGATTCCCATTTCATCGCGGTCTCCTCTCAGAAGACAGGAGGAGCCTTCTCTTCGGGCAGTGGTGCTGCTGGTGCTGCCCCATGGCGTCACCGCATCTTCCCCCTCGACACTCCCGAGACCGCATATCTCAAGGCCAAAGATGCTGCTGAGCGGTTTGAGCTTCTACAGTTTGCTGTTTGCCCTTTTCGGATCCAAGGGTCCAAGATCATCGCCTTTCCGTACGTCTCTCTCTCTCTCTCTCTCTCTCTCTCTCTCTCTCTCTGTCTCTGACAAAGGTCCCAACCCCTCTCTCTCTTCCTTCTCCTTGAAGCTTAATTATTAGATTTATTTTGTCCGGCTGAAGTGAAAATATAAATAAATTTCCAACATTGGTATGAATGTTTATATAGACCAATGTTTTATAGTCTTTTGGTGTGTTTGGATGCCACCCATGTTTCATTTCTCATTATATCTGCGGAAGCTGGCTTTTGTGGAGAAAGCCACTGTCCCTATTCATGGATTACAAAAAAAGTGGTTGGTGAGGTGGGGATTGGCTATCTCTCACAGATGTGTTCATATGTGCCATGTGTTGGCAAATCCGAACCGTTCATCAAACTTGGCATCACAGAAAACCTATTTTGTTGAAATTTCAGGGCCATTGGGCACCTGAGTTGGCTACAATCTCACGGGCCATTTGGATGCTTGTAAAGTTATAAGTTGTAATCAGTTTATACCTGAAAGTTTCAAGTGTGAAGTGTTTTCAACTATCTATTTGGCTTTAAGCTGTAATGTTTTATGGTTAAACAGTTGCCTGTGTTTGGGTAACCTGTAAAGTGTTTACAGGTTAGAGAGTAGATATTCACATCACACAGAGTTTGGAGCTGTAAAATCCTCCTAAATCTTCAAATCACATAAAAAAGCTTGATATAAGATTTGCCATTGTGTTGATCCCATCTTGATAAAGTCTTCTGCTGATCATTTGGCTAAACCAAGCACCAAGAGGGCCAGAGAAGTGGGCCCACTATTTCAAATGTCCTTTCATGTAGATAAACTACTGAATATAAATAATTGGACACAAATACTAGCAAATTAATAATGACAAAATCTTTAAACATAATGTTTCAATAAACAGGCTATTCCAGGATCAAGTGGGCCACACCAAAAGCAACAGTTGGGATGGGGAAAAGTATGATTATTTTTGCACCCCACCGTGAACTGTATATGCCATCTGGTCCAGTCAAATGGTTCCACTGACTAGTATGATTGGGGATGCAGAAAATTAGGCTGTTTTAATAGTCAGTTGGGCCACACCACAAGGGTCGGTTGTGACGGGTTCACCCACCATTAAAACTGTCCACATTGTTAGTGTGGTCCACCTGATTTTTGGGACCTAAAAATAGACGGATTGGATGGCCTATACAAATAACAATGGGCCCTACAAACAATGCCTGTGCACCATTTTTCTTTTCCAACAAGAGAGGACACTACCCTTTCATTCTTCATGTCCTCCAATTGAAAAGGGGGTGAATCCTTTCAACACCGCTCCGAACAGAAAATAAAAAAAAAAACTCGCAAAGGTGGTTATGGTGGTGTGCAAAGGCCTTTTTGGTCGTCGAGAAGCTTCCCTGAAGTGCTTCCTTTGTACTAAAATTTCAAAAATATTGCTAGCCTGTAATCTCATCACATGCAATCTGAAAGATGTCATTTTGCTAGGTTTCATATTGCGGCTGATAGATGTAAATCCTTCATAGGCTGTAAAGTGTTTTCAGGCAATTACATGCATCCTAACATTGTCTGTAATCTCTTTACCTGTAAAGCCTTTACAACTATAGGGTTTTACAGGTTTCCAAATGACCCCTTAAACTCAGATCTAGCTGTTGGTATGCTTCCGACAAGCGCGAATCAGGAGAAAAATGCATTAAAACTCATTATTAGTGGCACCCAAACACGCCCTTGTTTTGATTGTTTACTATGTTTTGAGCTAAATTTGCAGAGGTATCTGATTTAGGCGGAAGGAGAGAGATTTCTGCTATGAGTTTGTGTTTGGGTTTGAAACATAGGAAGGTATAAGAGGAAAAGAGAGAGAAGAGGAGGTTAGAAGGGTGAAAATCGTATTTACCCTCCATCCCTTAATCCTTTATTTGTAGAAGATTAGATAAACACTAGTTATAATTAGTGTTCGCATTGTCAACGAAATGTCGATAATATCGGTGTCGCTAGACTAGTGACACCGAAACCCCCTTTTTTCGTTTCTCTCTGGATTATCTGCGAAATATCAGCGATATCTTCGATAATCTTGGATTTTTTCCGACAAAATAGGTAAAAAGCGAAAAAAATAAAAAAAAATCTTTGATTTCGGTAAACCTGGTTGATGGTTGATCGGAACTCGGAAGAAAAGAATCTCGTGGGCAGCAATCGACAGCGCTCATTTTGTGTGACTCACAAATACATGATTTCGGCGAAAAATCAGGAATTTCGGGAGATTGGTTGAAACCCTCGATCGAAAATCGCCCCTCTTCGCCGAAAACCCCTCTTCGCAGACGAAATCCCGTTTTTTTTTTTTCTTTTATGCTTCAGAATTGCGGCAGCAAATCGAGCGCATGGTGCGCTTCAGCTTACTGAGTAAACTTTCTGGGCCCACCGTGAATGTATACAATTTATCCACGCCGTCCATTCATTTTTCTAGTTCATTTTAGGGGTAAAATCCAAAATTAAAGCATATCCACAGCTCCAGTGGACCACACCATAAGAAACAATGAGAATAATGATTTTCACCGTTGAAACCTTCTTAGGCCCCACAGTTATGTTTATTTGTCATCAAACCTTTTCGTAAATATAAAAAGGCATGGATGAAGGGTTAAAATAAATATCAGCTTGATTCAAAATTTCTGTGGCCACCAAAAAGTTTTTAATGATATGTGTTCAGTTCACATAGTTTCCTGTGGTGTGGTCCATTGAAGATTTGAATCTGATTCATTTTTCGGATCACGCATTAAAATAAGCTTTCATATATGATGGACGGTGCAGATGTAAGGTATATACTTCATAATGGGTCCTACGGTTAGGGATCCACCAGAAGCGGTTTGGTTGCTGTACCTCACACCAGCTATACAGCTGTTGTAGATACGTGTCGTGCAAAGACGAGCTCTGACGCTCCTCGAGCTCTGAGTTGTACGAACGGTTCAAAGGAGATCAAAGTTACATTGGCCCACAGTGATGTATTTATTATATCTACACCGTTCATCTGTTTTTAGAGTTCATTTTAGAGGATTATCCAAAAAATGAATCATATCCAAAGATTATATGGACCACACCATAGATAGCAGCGGAGATAATGATTTTCGCCGTTAAACAATTTGCAGGGCCCACCATAATGTTTATTTTGCATCCAATCTGTTCATAAAAAGACAAATATCTGGATGAAGAGGAAAAACAATTTTCATGTTGATCCAAAACTTCATTGACCCCAAAAAGGGTTTCAATGGTAGACGTTCAATCCCCCACTGGTTTTTGCAGTGTGGTCCGCTTGATAGTTATATCTGTCTTATTTTAGTCTAAAGGCTTAAGACGAGCTCTTCAAATGAATGAACGGTTTGGATATAACACATGCCTTATGATCAAACCCACGTAACGTGCTGACATCGATAGTTGGTGTGCGGTACACCAGCCAATCCGCTTCCGGACTACGCCAGAACGGAAGTGAATTGCGTACTGAGTAAACTCAGTGGGCCCATCGTAATTGCGTAATTGATCCACTCAGTACATCCATTTTATTAGATGATTTTAAGGCACGAGTCACGAAATGAAGCATATCCAAAGCTTGGGTGGACCACACCACATGAAACTGTGTGAATTGAATGTTTACCATTGAAAAATTCTTGAGGGCCACAAATGTTTTGTATCAACATGATATTTTCGTTTTTTATTCATCCATGTCCCTGTGATCTTATGAACAGTTTGGATGGCAAATAATCATCATTGGGCCCTACGAAGATTTCAATGGTGGAAATTATTATTACCGCTGTTTCATATGGTGTGGTCAACTTGAAACTTAGATAAATTTATTTTTGGTGATTATTAGAGACATTTCTTATGGAAATGTATGCTTTTTTGGGCCCCCATTAAATGAAAACTTATTATTTAATGCATTTTTTATATAAATTTTTAATTTCTAAATATGCAAATATGTATATTTAGGCATGTCCTGAAGTTTCATTAGAAAATTTCACCGTTATCTCCATGTTTTTGCATTTTTTTCCGAATTTTCAGTTATCGGTGATAACGATATTATATCTTTATCTCTGGCCAGCGAAACTTGTAGCGATACCGACAACTCGAACACTGGTTATAATAGAACACTTGAAAGAACAAGAGAACATAAATAATTAGGAAACCTCTTAAGCCTAATTTTATATAAGGTGCATTGTAGGTGCACGGGAATGTGTACACCTGACCTCAGGTGTACACGAGTTTGTGTTCACTAACATTCCCTCTTAAGCCGACTCATGGATATCATTCATGCCGAGCTTGATACTGATGGTTTTGAGATAAAATGTTGATGTGGTTTTGGTGAAGATATTTGCTAATTGATCTTCTAAACAAACAAAAAGCATATGTAATTAGTGGCCAGTTTTTCTTGAATGAAGTGACAGTCGACTTCAACGTGCTTTGTGTGTTTGTGGAAGACTGGGTTAGATGCAATATGGATGTCCTCTAGATTGTTGCAATGTATTGGAATTGGGGAAGATGTTGTGAATCCCATATCTTGAAGGATTGCTTTCACTTGTAGTAGTACACAAGCTGTATGGGCCATTTCACGGTATTCAGCCTCGACAGAGGAGTGAGCAACAATGAATTGTTTCTTACTTTTCTAAGTAACTAGATTTCCTTCTATAAACTTGTAATATTCTATAGTGGAGCGTTGATCAGAGGAGGAGCCAACCCAATCAGTATCGTGGAAACTGCTAATATTCAAATGACCATGATTTAAGTAAAGAAGACTACGACTAGGTGCAGCTTTCATGTAACAAAGTATTTGTTAGACTGCTTCAAGATGATGTTGATAAGGTTGTTATATAAACCGACTTACAATTTCAAAAATATGAGAGATATCTGGATGAGTAGAGCTGAGATAAATTAGACAGCCCACTAGTCGAAGATACATACTTGGATTATTAGTTTCTTTAGATTGTCTCTCATGCCAGTTATGGTTTAATTCAATAGATATGTCGATGGGGCGAGCAAAGTATACTCACTTTGGTTAGAAGATTAAGCACATACTTATGCTGGGATAAGAAGATTCCAAGTTTCAAGTGAGCCACTTCAATTTTGAGGAAGTACTTTAGTATTTCAAAGTCCATTTTGAAAGACATGGTGAGGAATTTCTTAACAATTTATTTATTTTATCTCAGACTCTCAGTTATGCTTGTGCCGATTAGAATTATATCATCAACATATACAACAAGAGTTGTTGTGTTGCCATCTATGTCTTTATAAACAAATGAGTGATCAAAGGTGCTTTTTAATCCGATGTTGGAAATTGTATTCCCAATGTGGCTGTTATCTCTCACTCTCTAAAAAAATTGTATTTTCAAGCTTTTCAAACCAGGCCTGAGGAGACTGTTTGAGGCTGTACGAAGCTTTTCAAAGACGACGAACTTTTCTAGTCTCTCCCTAAAGTTGAAAATGGGAGGAAGGGCCATATATATTTCTTCATGAAGATCGTGATGCAGAAATGTACTTTTAACATTTAATTGATGCAAGGCCAATTGTGGTTTATGAAATTAGACAACATGATTCACAATCTTTTCAAAGACAACCAACTTCGCCAGTCTCCCTCTTAGGTTGAAAACTAGGAGGAAGGGCCATATATATTTTTTCATGAAGATCGCGATGCAAAAACACATTTTTAATATCTAATTGTTGCAGAGGCCAATTACGATATACAACAGTAGACAATAGGATGAGCACAACGTTTAATTTTGCTATTGTAGCAAATGTTTCATCATAATCTTCACCATACTTTTGGGCGAAGCCCTTGACAACTAGTTATGCTTTGTATCTGTCTATTGATCCATCTGCCTTGTATTTAATGTTAAACACTTATTTGCACCCGATGGTATGTTTGCCTGGTAGGAGAGTGACTAATTCCCAAATATTCTATTTTTCAAGGGCAATCATCTCTTCTACCATAGCTACTTTCCATTTAGGGTAGTCAAGGGCATTTGCAATCTTGGTCAATGTATGCTTGATAAGAGGGATGGATTTTTTTATGAGACAATTACCAATGGGATGATGTGTACATGATTGGGTTCCTATGCGGAGGGCAATTGGGAGATTCACCTGTTTTGGTTCAATCGTTGAATAGTGGTGGTGCTCGGGAAGAGTAGGGGTTTTCTTTCTCCAAGAGTAGAGCTTGAGTTCTTTGGTTGCGATGGAGCTTCGTTTATCGTCAACTTGAGTCCCATCGATGACAAGAAGTGGAAGAGGTGCAATGTGTGGATTGTCTTGTGAATTGAAATAATGCACATTTTCAAAGAATATAACATCCTTAGAAACTTTACTTTTTCGATTTGCAGGACAATAACATTTGTATCATTTCTAAGAGTTTGAGTACCCTTAGAACATACATTTTATTGATTGTTAGTCTTAGCTTGGCGCGAGATGGTCTAAGAATGTGGACAAAGCAGGTGCACCCAAACACTTTTAGTGGCGCAGGGAGAATAGTGATGCATGAGGTTGCAAGACTTGTAATAAATAGTTACCCTTAAGGACATTGGTAAAATCTGATTGATTATGTGTTGTGAGAAGAGTGGCTTCATCCCAATATGTTTTAGGCACTGACATGCTTATCAGCAATGACCTGGTGATTTCTAGTAAGTGTCGATTTTTACGTTCAACCACTCTGTTTTGTTGTGTTATATGTGCACGAGGATTGAAATTATATGCTATGATCTACAAAATATTTCTCTAAATCATGGTGTAAATATTCTCAGGCATTGTTAGATTGAAATGTTTTAATTTCGGTATTTTACTGGGTAGAAACCATTTGATGAAACATTTTTATAATCAACGGGACTTCTTCACGACTCTTTAGGACGTAAGTCCATGTATATCGGGAGAAGTCATCAATAAATGATATGAATTTTTTGAAACCAAATATAGAGACTAATAGAGCAGGTCCCGCATATGTTTGAATGAATAAATTGAAATGTATGCAATGTCTTTGTATTACCCGAGGGAAAAGTAGTTCGACTATGCTTCACTTTATAAGTTATTACTTTTATTGAACTTTGCAGAAAATAAAAGACAATGATTGCAAAGGTATATGACCTACATGGGTGTGCCAGAGGATCACCCAATTTTTATTTTCAATGACGGAAGTTGAAACATGAGTAGAATCAGATTGTTCTCGGTTGAGGAGGTAAAGCCCCCGATCCTCACGACCACCACCAATCACCTTCTTTGTTGGCAAATATTTGATAACACAATGAGATGGATACAAAATGATGCAACAATTCAATTGTTTGTTTAAGGAGCTTACAGAAAGAAGATTAGAAGGAAATGTGGGACGGACATGGACTATCGAAGAGATAATAGGCAATCAGAAAGATGGAAAGTTCCTTTCCAAGGGCTTTAGGGAGGGATCATTAGCCAGTCTAATATTACTGGAGATAGGAGGCTAGGAACTATATCCATCGGTCGTACCTTCATGTAATTGGTTGCTCTTGAATTAATGATCAAGGTTGTCTGAAGAGAGACGTGGTTCACATTTGTAGAAGTACCTAATTTCCTTATTTGGTTAGCAACAAAGATGGATGCTTGGAGAGCTGCCACTTGTTATAGCTCATTGATGGTTTTGTCCTTTAGGTCTTGGTAACTTTGGGCGAAAGTTTTGTCAGCGGTGCTCATACTAACAGAAGATTTTGTTTTGATGTCCTTTGGCTGAAGATGAGGATGAATAACCTGACAATATTCTTTTAAATGTTGTTGTTGTTGTTTTTTTTTTTTTTTTTTCCAATTTGCATCTGAGTTTATCTTTGTCCATGTTTCCTTGTCCAGTTCCTTACCCTTAGCAGTTTTAAAGTCTGTAGTCAAGGCTAACTGTTCTGGAAGGATAGCGTGGGAGATATTTAGCCATCGGGCCTATCTTTGTATGTAATTATATATAGATTTGAGGGTAGGAAGAGATTCTCTCACAAGAATCTGTATACATTGAGGTTTGAAATCTGAAGGAGACCAGAGAGAAATTTAAAGATTCGCAGATGTTGTATTTGATTTTTCAGATTTTCCAATTCTAGAATAGTGGCTTGACAAGTATCCAATTCATTTCTTTTTGGTTCAAGTTAGCAAAATATTCTTCTGTCCATTTCCTTGTTCGAGATTGTTAATTTCTATGTAGAGTTGATAAAGGTGGGCCAAGTATTCCTGCTGGGAGTATATTTGCTACTTTATTCAATACATTCTTTGTAGTGTTCAAGAGATAAAGACCATGACTGAGATTGGGTTGCATTGAATTTAACAACAAAGACATCACAATTTAGTTTTCACCCTCCCATTCATCATAGGTGGAATCATCGTGATTGGGCTGTTTCTTGGTTCTTGTAATGTATCCCAGTCTTTTTGGTGCTCCAATATAAATTCGAACAGCTTGGGAACACTCCAAATAATTTATGCCGTCTAGTTTTACTGTAGTTATTTTAAGACCAGGGTTGTCCGTATGTCCAGATGGAATCTGAGCCTGTTTATTTTCTCCCATTTAACAAAAGGAAGAGAAAAAGAAAGAAAAGTGTGGAATAACAGTAGTTCGAAGTAACCTCTCAGTATCTATCAACAATCCACATGAGGAGGAATTCCGGCTTGTTAGATCTGGAAGGAATGAGTGGTCCAAGGGTTTGGAGATGGTCCGAGCTTCTAATCGGACTCCAATAGGCGGTCCACAGGGTGCTTTTGGCAGTGATAGAAGCTCTTGGCTTGGAATCTGTTCCATGAAGGGAAAGGGTTTTTGGTGATTTTCAGTAGCCCCGGACTATTCCATGAACAATTTTCGGCACCAAAATAGTGCTTTGGAGGGGATTTTGACAACTTTTGGCGACGCTGGACTGCTCACGATGGAGTTCTAGCCCCTAAAATCAGTTCAGATATGATTTTCAATGAGTTGTGGGGGGACGGGTGGATTCCGACGAGATTTAGTGTTGTATTGCTTCTTGTGCAGATCTAGCACCAAAAACTTGATTGAAACTGATTTTTGGCAAGATTTGGCAGTGCAGGGCGGTTGCTTGTGGAGAGCCGGTGTCGTACAAAGCTTCTCTGGTGAGATATGTTTCTAGGGATGACTGTTGGTGGAGGAATCCTTTCTGGATGAGACAATAGTGCGCAATGTTGTTAAATTGCATAGGCGATTGTATGCCATCCAACCAGTGTGATCGCTTATGCAATCGCATAACTTTTTTTTTTTTTTTTTTTTTTGAAAAAATTTTAAAATAAAAAAAATAGGGAAAAATCTGTTTTTTTTCCCATAATGACTTTACTACTCCCACCAATTTTCAAACTAATTTGTGTAATATTACCTATACTATTACTATCTAACTCTTAAGTTATTAATAACTAAAAATTAACAAGTCAACAACTTATTAATAGAAACTTACTTTTATTGATAAACAAAATATACAAAGTACAAACTATAGATTTACTATATATATTGTTTCCTCTCCCATTGTGGCACATCACCACCATTACCATTACCATTACCACCACCACCACCACCACCACCATCATCATCATCATAAGAGTTATCTCCTTCTTCAACGTACACTTCATCTTCTTCTTTTCTTCATCATCTGTCCGCACAAGTTGCTCATCCACGTCTAATGGTCGAGCATCTTCTTCTTGTACTTCTTCAATCTCAATATCATCTTCTCCATGTCTTTGCTCATTCTCCGATCATCTGGAATACCTTGCTGATTTGAGACCTGTTGCCTTTCGCCATTGAAGATGAGCCTATTCCTTTTGATCCACGGAGTCCACAACACTGCAAAAATTGCCTTTTCCCAAAGAGTCCGGCAAACCGAATCCTACCCATTGACTGACCAACCACTGACGACTCCAATGATAAATCTTGGGAAGGCCCACAATACCTGAAATCTCCACAAAATTGCTGTCCAAACTTTGGAAACCATTGATGGATCAGCAAATGGTTTCACAGTCATCACAACTTAACACATGAAGCACATATTAGGCATTGACATACACCTGTTCTCAAATGATCAATGGTTAGGATCTTATCCAGACATGCTTTCCATACATGTGTTTTACTTTTACATTCCTCATCATTATCGCTATCTACGCCTTTCTTTACGATCCTACTTGGAATCAAAGAAACCAAGGCTTGGGGCCTATTGGTCCATGCATAACACATTCCGAAATCGTCTCAAACTAGCAATGAAAAGAAAGATGTTAAAGGAAAGTAAATAATAAAAGCAATAAATAGAATTAAATAAAGGAGTTCTAATCTTGCTAAAATTACTTATATACCAATCCTATGGGCTGTGTATATACAACCATATTGTGTATACAGTATACCAGATGCATGGTTTGTATAAAGTCTCAAACCATGGTTTGTATAAAGTCTCAAACCAGTAACCGATTGGTTTATAAGTCCTTCAGTAGCCTTCAGTAGCACCTGGTTTGACTAGTACACCCTACAGTCTAACCATTTGGTGTTTATAGCCATCTGGCTGACTTTATGGATCCCACAGTTCAATTGGACAATCAGATGTCCATCCAATTGGATCAGTGGGCCCCAAAGCCCAATTCGACCTTAAATAATTGCTTGATTTTTGAGCAGGAAGTAGTGGGGTGCACTGTGGACTGAATTTGGAGGACTCAATGCACCTGCATCATAGACCTTGGTAAGTCCTCAATCATCATCATCATGTAAGCCTCGTACCAATTTGGTAAGTTGTCGACGAGTAGTAAATATGCTTTCATGCTGCTTGCTATTTGTTAAAAGTCAACTAACTATTTTGCTTATTAGCTACAAACAATTGATTGATTTGCTTAAAGTTTCAAGTATGTTTGATGGGTAACTGTTAAATTCACCGTTTTACAGGTACAATTTTCATTTGTTCCCCAGAGATGAGCTGAATATAGGCATGCCGTCGTACAGCTTTTCATGTCAAACATCATGTTTGACATCAATGGCGCGAGAAGGTTTTGATTTCAACGCCTGCATATATGATGGTGAGCATCGATTTGGAGGGCATTGATGATATCCCGTTTTAGATGATGTATTTGACCAGAAGAAACATATTCTTGTCGATAATCATGTCATGACATTGAGGCTTTGAGTTGGAAACTTTGGTGTTACTGCTAACATGGAAATTCTCAATGCTCAAATGGTTTTTTGGTTGACAGGCATTTCGTACCTATCCAGGGTGCAGGAATCCGCAGCAAAAGGTCGGATTCAAAATCCAATCCCTAGTATCTGTACAATGAAATCCTCTTCAAGTCCATCTGTGGCTGATTCAATTTTCATGAAAAGGATTAAGTCACGAGTTCAGCACTGGAGAGATGCTTGTAAAGACTCAACCAAGACGACCGATGGTAAGCACTGCATTGTTGCTGGGGCCATGAAAATATCTCATTTTCACGATTTAGAATACCTACTGTGATTTTCAGAGGCTTTAGTGAGATCCCTGAGGAAACTTATTTTGGGAGGTGAATTCTATGGATCAAGGCCGTGCATGAATATAGATGTTTCTACTGATCGCCAAGTGCTTCTGGTTGCAGAGGTATGTGATTTGCTTTATTTGGATCCTGTGGTTGGATAGATAGATTGATAGACAACTCCCATGTAATACGCACGCATACACACGAGGTGATGTATGACTTCACATGCAACACAATTTTTAGTTTGCCTTTAGTCGATGACCTTTTGAAGAATTTCACCTTTAAAGGACAGATTCTTTTATGTTCATTACTTATTTCTGATATGTTCAAGATCTCAAGCACATGCGCTTGCACAAGGCACTGCATATGCACTCTCAGTCATGTGTCTGCATATGCACATATACCAGTGGAAACAGACAAGCTCATGAAGTCACTTAGGCCCTTTTTTGGGATCAGGGAAATGAGACTATGGATTATATAAATTCAAATTCATGGATTTGGATTTGGCAAATACCAAAGTCCACTCTTTTGGAATCAAGCTACAAATCCTTGGATTGTTTGGTAGCATTGGCAATGTCAGGGCATTTTTTGCATGGAATAATTTTGTTGCTATTAAGCAAGTCTCTCATTTTGTGGATTTGCAAAGTCTTTAAGTTCTTTTAGCGATTTGGATTTGCCCCAAATCCATGGATTTATGTTGTGGGGGGAGGGGGGATTTGGGGCAAAATCCATGGATTTCACAACATCCCTGCCCAAAATCCTCCACCCCAAGCAGCGGTTAAAGAAGTTTTGAAGGGCAGTTATATCTCCAGAATGATTATTTATGTGGGTTTTCATCATAAAACTATGGAGTTTATTGCTTTGGTTGGTTGCAGATCTTGAGTGAAATCTCTGATGACCTTGTACCTTTAATGATCCCAGACAAGGGTGGGGAACCTAAAGCAGTACGAGTTGTGCTGACAAGTTCAGAGGAGGACAGGAATCTTCTCAAGGTAACGACTTTGAGTATCATGTGGAATGTAATCAGATTAGCTTCACCTCAACTTTTCGATGGTACCCAATTATTTTCTCCTTTATAGAGTGAGCTTCAGCATCTCGAAGAGGAACAGGATAAGCAAGTGCGCGGTTTTCGAGAAGTCATCGATGCGATTACGGCTTCATGCAAGCCAGTTGTTGCCTACAACTGCCTTACTGGTGATTACATACTCTGTCTTCTAGCATTACATCCCTTCTATTCTATGTAATTTGGTCAGGCATAGATAGGTATGGAATGTTTGGAACAAGGCTTCTAGAAGCCTCTTGCCCTACACATGTACATGATTATAAAAATATTATATTTTTATAGTTAGATGGTTTCATGTAATGGATTTACATGGTTTGAGGTGGATGGTTCGAGAAGTTGGTGCTATCATCGTCAATATGCGTGTGTGCATGAGCGCATGTGAAAACAAAAAAAGAAGGGATAATAGTAAAATGTTGAATTATTCGATTATTTTATTAGTATACCGTTCTCTTCTTGGCTAATGTTTCACCTTGCCACTTTAATAGAATGGAAATGGCATCATGGACTCGCTAGCTAATAGAAATGCTTGAAGGATATCCTTTGTATTGTGGACTTGATCCCCTTGATCCCCCTACTTAATGTAATACTTCTCGTTCTTCGATAAAGTGCTGTTCTTCATAAGAAAAAGAAAAAACCTAAAGAAAATAATGATTAAATATTGATGACGGTGATGAGGAAAATTGTATTACATAAACCTAAAAATTAGTTACTGTGAGCTGTGTCCTCATGTGTTGTACACATCGACATGTGTCAACATGATACCATTTCAAAAAAGTGACATGTTCCATGTCAAAGCTTTATTTTTATTTGATATTTGCATTGGCCTGTTACTGTTGCAGAGTTCACATTCATTCATTCGAAATTTATCGCTCCCCTGCCTCCAAGCGTGGAAGAGTTCATGTGCTCCTTATGCATGGTTTTCTCCAACATCCTGGATCTTAACCATTTGTTGAAGGAAGTTGGCCCTCTGAAAAAGGCAAAAAATTTGCCTGCTGCTGTTAGCTACTTGAAGAGACAGTTCTTCATACCCTTGGATATGGAAATTCCACACCAAGGCAAGATGATGTTCTTACTAGTTACTTGCTTCTGTTCTGTTTTATAATTATAATTTTCTTTCTATACTAATGTTGCTTTCGTGTGTACCAGCACACCAAGGGAATCTAGGAAAGAACCATAATCTTCTAAAGATAACGCATCTATTTGCCAAGCTCTGTTCTATACTGAAGATCACTCCTGCTTGTGAAACTGTGGCTAGCCATCGCACTGCAGCTTTGGAAGACTATGCGAACGTATTCTATCCCTGCTGTTCTTCTAGCCTTGACCCATTGGATGGAGATGTTGGAGCATGGGCGGCAGCACATCCTGCGAAGAAACTGAGTACTGAGAACTTGGTTTTTTTGTGGGGATTTAGGAGTGGGATTTCCACCAGATTGCTGAAAGGCCTTCTTTATGGAACTCACAAAGCATTTTCTGAGGACTTTGAGGTGCGCTTGGTGGACAAGAGCAGTGCTGTTGTGGTTTTCCAGAGGCCAGGTTCTGCTGAGTCATTCCTCAAGGACATGCAGGGTTCTTCTGGAGTGGTTGGTGTGAGTGCACTACAGGAGATGATCTCTGAAGGGCTCAAAGCAGCAGGCTACGAAGCATATAGGAAGGTCTGCAGATTGGGTTTCTGGGAGGCAAGTTTGGCTGATTCATTGGACAGAGCCTTGTCTGAGCAGCAGCCCACATGTGCTCTTTCAATGGATTATTGTATAAAGGACACATCGGATATATTCTGGAGCAACGACTCGATGATCCAACTGAATGATCTTTGAGATTTCATTGTATTTTATTGTGGTGCATTTGGTTGCACCAAATTTAATGAAATGTCATAAAATCTTACACCAAATTGGCTTGATGATTGTGAAATAGTGTGAGCAAACGCACCCTTGAAATTGTGTGGGCCTGAAGTTACTGTGTCATTGACATGAACCTGTTGGTAGTTGCTTTCACCAGAAAGAAACGGGACAATGTGGCTCAAATTCAGGGATGCTGTCCATGCAGCTGGAGATGGTGAAGCGGTCCCTTCGTGCAGCACGGTGAGAACTTTGTTGTCATACCAAAGGTTGGAGAGCTCGTACGTACATTACTATGGTTCTATCGCCATGTCATACTTTGCTATATGTCCTTGGGGGGCGCTAGGACTGTGCCAAATTAAAATTTAACAGCGGAAAATAAGAAATATGATAGCCAACATAATAAAGAAAACAAACCACAATACAGGAATGTAGAGCAACCTCAAAATAAAGAGCTTGATACTAAGGACAACCTTTGCACCATAAAAACCAAGGGTTTATGGCAGGACAATCTTACTAGAACAAATTAAATATCAAAACTCCAACAGAAAGGAAATAAAGGAAATAACAAGAAATAAATTCTAAACTATTACAACATTCCCCACTTTGCTTGAAATGTAAATATCACAACATTCACATCTATATATATATTCTACAAATCTGAATGATTAAAGATATAGAAATTAAAAGAATATTCAAATCACAAAACACATCGATATATAGTAGTTCGCTTGTGTGTTCACCAACTATTAAACAACAACCACACAGCTTGCTACTTCACTCATAATATCCTCACACAGGAGATATTAGCATTAACTATCAAACAGGTTTTACAGGTTCACCTAAAACCTTCACAATTGTGTCTTTTTAACTTGGGCTTACATAATCCAAAAACCCACACCTCAAAATAAAGAGCTTGATACTAAGGACAACCTTTGCACCATAAAAACCAAGGGTTTATGGCAGGACAACCTTACTAGAACAAATTGAATATCAAAACTCTAACAGAAAGGAAATAAAGGAAATAACAAGAAATAAATTCTAAACTATTACAACATTCCCCACTTTACTTGAAATGTAAATATCACAACATTCACATCTACATATATATTCTACAAATCTGAATGATTAAAGATATAGAAATTAAAAGAACATTCAAATCACAAAACACACCGATATATAATGGTTCGCCTGTGTGTTCACCAACCGTTAAACAACAACCACACAGCTTGCTACTCCACTCCTAATATCCTCACACATGGGATATTAGCATTCACTATCAAACAGGTTTTACAGGTTCACCTAAAACCTTCACAATTGTGTCTTTTTAACTTGGGCTTACACAATCCAAAAACCCACACTTTCTGAGTTTTCTGGCTCTCCTCAGATAACCAACACAATGAGATTTTTCTGACGAATCTCAAACAAAAACCAAAAGAATAGAAATTTTACAGAATTGTAAAATACCTGGATTTCTCCTTTTGTAGCGGCCCGGTAGAACCAATCAGAGTAGAAGTTCAGATCAACGTTCAATGTCCAATACTCACTTAAGAAATAGTTCTAGGTTCTAATTGATTTTAAATTAAACCAACTTGGGCGTAGCTCTATTTGATTTTGATTCCAAGAAGAAAGAATACAACAATTCCCCTTTTCAAATAAGATTGGAATATAAGAATAAAATCAAATAAGAAAAGCTAACAAAAAGAATATTAAATATGCACAAATTAGCTTAAAATGAACATAACTTATCTCAAAGTGGAGGCCTGACTTTTCTCAAATTAATCGATGAAAAACTCTGAAATTCGTGTTCAATTTATAGATGAAAAGATCATGTCTTCGACTGGTCTTAGGAACCCTTCGACTGGTCGTAGCACCAACGACATTTTGAAATTTTAAGCGCAATCTGAAAAATCCGTTCTACGACTGGTCTTAGGATTCTACGACTGGTCGTAGACTACCTACGACTGGTCGTAGCTGACTCAGGACTGGTCGTAGGCAACCAAATTTGGTTGCTGGAGTTTGAGTCGTAGATCTAGGACTGGTCGAAGGACGAGTTGTACACCCTACGACCGGTCGAACAATCTTCAGGACTGGTCGAAGAATAACAAAAAAATTTCGAAAATCTTTAACAACTTAGGACTGGTCGTGAAATTTCTTGGACTGGTCGAACCAGGTCTAGGACTAGTTGAACAAGGTCCAGGACTGGTCTTAGAATCGACCAAATTCATGTAAGAAGACTTATCTTGAATTACGTATACAAAATGACTTACCCTAAGGTCAAATGAAGGTTTATCATACCTGAGACATAAAATATGAATATTGAACTTCATTATTTCAGATGATGGATAATCTTTGAAGCTTGAGATCTGTACTTGATGTAGCTTGATCTTGAGATCTTCTACAGTTTGAATTTTAAACTTCAACTTGAGTTGTACTTGAGTCTTGAACAAACACTCTTCTTATTGATGTGGTTCTGAACATTGATGCATACTGAAGAGGACAGAGTACATAACGTTGCATTTCTTGAAGCAGAGCACCATACATGTCTTGAACCATTGTGATGTCATCTTGAATTATATATATATCAACATACAAGCACAAGACACAAAGAAAGAGATTTTGGCACACAAGATGTTTTGGCACTACAAAATTTGACAATAAAAGGAGCATGAGACCATAACACTTACAATCTCCCCTTTGTCAAATTTGTGACAAAACATACTTTAATAAGAAAAACACAACATGCATATTAACGAATTATGCACCAGTTGTTATTAAGTAGCACAAACTCATTATTTATATACTCCCCCTGAGTAGCAGTACATAAAATATAACCAAAATATAACTACTCATATCCACAAGCAATCAAACCTTCTCCCCATTTTTGTCACAATATGACAAAGGAAGCAACAAAGTAAATGATAATTATTAGAGGAATAGATGAAGTAACTCGATAATATATAAGAAGTAAATGTTCACAATCCAGTTACTTGGATAATTAAAAAGTCAGCAAACCAAATAGAGAGCACAATCCAACAAAAGTATAAACGTTATTAAAATACCAAGAATGAAAACATTCAATCGGATCCTGAAGAAGGAGCAGGAACGGTAGGATCAAGATTATGCATTCCCTTGTTCAAGCGCTTAAGATACTTGCGCATATATTTAAACTGAAGATCATGAGCAATATTCATATTCCCTACCTTCTCTTCTAAAGCATGAAGATGAGCATCAAAATCAGAAGGCTCAAAATCAGGATCATTTTCAGAATTTGATTCAAGTTCATATATCATCCATATTGATATGTGGGCAATGTGTCTTCTTATTTAAACAAAATAAATGAAGACAAATATCCATATGTTCTTAAGGAAAAGACGTGAAGAAGAGCACAAAATCCAAAGAGAGATATATAGTTATTATACACCCAAAAGAGATGAAATATTTAAGCAATATCAAGTAAACATGCTAAAATACAAATTATTACAATTTATACAGATAAAGCATGCATCACAAGATCAATGGATTTTAGGCTCTTGCTTAGTCAAAGTCTAACTTTCATAAGCTAGTGCATCAATTACGTTGACCGGCTCAATTTGGGAATTGAAGCAAAAGTAATTGCAGACATTTTTCAATTGTCTTCTGGTTTGAACACCAGAAAGAGGGTTACCAAGTATTTCATTAGAAGGATGGTCTTTTACTAACCTTGAATCAGTAGAATATGATGTAGATGATGGTTCACTTTGAAGTTCAGTGTCAATTTGACTGGATGAAGAGTTTGGTATATCAAATATAAAGACTTTATCATCTACTAAACTAGAGATAGGTGTATTCAGGTGATCATCTATAACCACATTAATTGATTCTTGAATCACACCAGTCCTCCTATTAAGAACCCGATACGCTTGACTGTTCAAAGCATATCCTAAAAAGATCCCTTCATCACTTTTTGTGTCAAACTTTCCCAGATTTTCACTATCATGCAAAATATAGCACTTGCTACCAAAAACTCGAAAGTATTTGATAGTAGCTTTTTATAGAACTACATTTCATAAGTGGTTTTATTATTAGATTTACATATATAAACCCGATTAATAACAAAGCAGGCAGTATTCACCGCTTCAGCCCAAAGATTTTTAGGGAGCTTCATACTATTCAACATTACAGTTCCCATTTCTTGAAGCACTCTATTTTTCCTTTCCACAATTCCATTCTGTTGAGGAGTTTTAAGAGCAGAGAATTCATGCGATATTCCCTGATCATTACAGAATTTCTTAAAACTGCTATTCTCGAACTCAGATCCATGATCGCTACGGATCTTACAAACTTGACAACCTTTTTCAGTTTGGATACGTTTGAGAATCCTTTTAACTTCATCAAGGGTTTCTGATTTATCTCTTAAGAAGGCTACCCAAGTGAATCTAGAAAAATTATCCACGATTACCAAGATGTATTTTTTGCCACCTCGACTCTCAGTCCTGGTAGGTCCTATAAGATCCATATGGAGAAGCTCGAGTGGTCTTGATGTGGCATTGGAGTTCACCTTTTTGTGAGAGCTCCTCGTTTGCTTGCCATACTGGCATGCACCACATATCTTGTCTACATTTTGCAATTTAGGTAGACCTCTTATTAGTTCTCCCTTGCTCAATCTGTATAAATTACGGTAGTGTACATGTCCAAGGCGTTTATGCCATAATTCTGTTTCATTGGTATGAACAATGTAGCACGATTGATTAGATGAGCTACCATCGCTTACAATATAGCAGTTTTCAGAAGTCCTGCGACCAGTTAATATTACATAACCCTTTTTGTTCAAGATTTCACAACCTTTATTAGAAAATTTCACGCTATGATTGTTATCGCATATTTGAGATATGCTTAATAGGTTGTGTTTTAGCCCCTCAACATATAAAACATTCTTAAATAAGGGAAGGTTATACAATTGAACCGTACCTTGGCCAATAATCTTGCAATTGCTACCATCACCAAATGTGACTGACCCATCAGTCATATCTTTAAGATCGGTGAATAAAGCCTTGTCACCTGTCATATGCCTTGAGCATCAACTGTCTAAGTACCACTTCGAATGGCTTGTAGCTTTGAAAGCAGTGTGGGGAACCAAGCAAGTAACTATAGGAACCCATTTCATTACTGTTTTGGGTTTAGGAGTATAATTGGTCTTCTTGTATTTGTAATTGATGTACGAGTGACCTACTGAGTTAGATTTTAAGAGCTCCTTAAGCAAATCAACTATTTTTTCAGCTAAAGGGTTTTGGTTTTGATTTTTGTAATTGATATGGTTACCTCTGGTTTTGAAAGATTGAAAAGGTTTAGCATTTTTATAAAACTTTTGGCTTGAACTTTTCTCTTTTGAGTTAGAGGATTTTCCTTTTACAAAATTGGGAGGAGTATTCTTCTATTTAGGAGGAATATTTTTGTCGTAGCCCAAACCGGATCGGTCGCCATATTTTCTTGATCCAGTTAAAAGTTTTTCTAATTTTGGATCACCTTGGGCATACCTTCATGTATCCTTTAAACTCAAAAGGGAAGAGACTTCAAGTTTAAGTTTATCATTTTTAGATTTCAGATTTTCAACAAGGGTGGTTTTGAAATCAAGATCACATTTGCATTTTTCAAAACAATCTGAAAGATAAGATTTTTCTAAAACAAGAGACTCAAATCTTTCTCTAAGTCTTGAAAATCTTTCTATTTGAAGTTTTAGTTTTACGGCATTTTTACAACTTTCCTTGTATAGGGCATTATAAGCATCTTGAAGATCTTCTTCATTATCATGATCACTATTTAGATTTTCTTCACTGGTTGAATCATCATGATCTGAAAAAGTGAACTTGGCTAGTGTCATAAGGGCCTTAGCTTCATTGCCCGACTCGGTTTCAGAATCTTCTGATTCAGAAGAGGCTTCAGTGTCAGAAGATTCATCCCAAGTAGCCAACATTCCTTTGTTTTTAGGTTTGTCCTTTTTAGGACACTTGTTTGCTGCCCATATTCTTAACAGTTGTAACATTGACTATCTTTCAAAGATTTTCAAGATTTAGATCTAGATTTAGATCTTTTCTTATCATTTGCTTTTTGAAAATCAACCCTCTTTTTACTTTTGAAAATCTTATAAAACTTTTTCGCTAATAGAGCCATATCGTCTTCGGAATTTTCAAAATCAGAATTTTCTTGAGAAATACATTTGGAAGACTTAAGGGCTATTGATTTACCTTTAGGAGCTTTAAAAGTTAACTCATAGGTTTGTAAAGACTCAACCAACTCTTCTACCCTCATATTGTCCGTATCACGAAGTTCGTGGATCACGGTTTCCTTAGAATTGAACCGTTCAGGTAATGAGCGTAGTATCTTTGCACATACTTTACTTTCTGGGATTTTATCGCCAAGACCCCACATAGAGTTTACAATGTCATTTAATCTAGTGTAGAAGTCCATAAACATTTCATTTTCCTCCATATGAATTTCTTCAAATTTAGTTGTGAGGAGTTGAACTTTAGATTTTTTGACAATTGAAGTACCCTCATGTGTCATTTCTAATATATCCTAAGCTTGCTTTGCAGTATCACAGGATATGATTCTTTTGAACTCATCCGGTGATAGTGCGCAAGTGATTGCATTTAGTGTTTTTGCATTGGCACTACTCTCACTTTTCTGAAGAGTGGACCAAGAAGTATAAGGTGTTATTCTCATTGATTTTGATCCATTGATACCAGTTACTTCAATGGTAGGAGGGCTCCATTCAGTCACTATGGCAAGCCACACACTTTCATCCATGGATTTAAGGAAAATCCTCAGCCTGGCTTTCCAATAGGCATAGTTGGAGCCATTAAAGGGCGGAGGCCTAGTGACTGAAAGGCTATCAAAATTTGACATCTTATATATAGCTTAGATCGTTAGCTTAGGAAATGAATCCAAAAATAAAGTAATTAAAACAAGCTATTAGGCTTTGATACCACTTGAAAAGGCCAAGCTATATGTCCTAGAGGGGGGGTGAATAGGATTGTGCCAAATTAAAATTTAACAGCGGAAAATAAGAAATATGATAGCCAACGCAATAAAGAAAACAAACCACAATACAGGAATGTAGAGCAACCTTAAAATAAAGAGCTTGATACTAAGGACAACCTTTGCACCATAAAAACCAAGGGTTTATGGCAGGACAACCTTACTAGAACAAATTGAATATCAAAACTCCAACAGAAAGGAAATAAACGAAATAGCAAGAAATAAATTCTAAAATATTACAACATTCCCCACTTTGCTTGAAATGTAAATATTACAACATTCACATCCACATATACATTCCATAAATCTGAATGATTAAAGATATAAAAATTAAAAGAACATTCAAATCACAAAACACACCGATATATAGTGGTTCGCCTGTGTGTTCACCAACTGTTAAACAACAGCCACACAACTTGCTACTCCACTCCTAATATCCTCACACAGGAGATATTAGCATTCACTATCAAACAGGTTTTATAGGTTCACCTAAAACCTTCACAATTGTGTCTTTTTAACCTGGGCTTACACAATCCAAAAACCCACACTTTCTGAGTTTTTTTGGCTCTCTTCAGATAACCAAGACAATGAGATTTTTCTGGCGAATCTCAAACAAAAACCAAAAGAATAGAAATTTTACAGAATTGTAAAATACCTGGATTTCTCCTTTTGTAGCAGCCCGGTAGAACCAATCAGAGTAGAAGTTCGGATCAACGTTCAATGTCCAATACTCAAGAAATGGTTCTAGGTTCTAATCGATTTTAAATTAAACTAACTTGGGCATAGCTCTATTTGATTTTGATTCCAAGACGAAGGAATACAACAATTCCTCTTTTCAAATAAGATTGGAATATAAGAATAAAATCAAATAAGAAAAGCTAACAAAAAGAATATTAAATATGCACAAATTAGCTTAAAATGAACACAACTTATCTCAGATTGGAGGCTTGACTTTTCTGAAATTAATCGATGAAAAACTCTGAAATTCGTGTTCAATTTATAGATGAAAAGATCATGTCTTCGATTGGTCTTAGGAACCCTTCGACTGGTCGTAGCACCAACGACATTTTGAAATTTTAAGCACAATCTAAAAAATCTGTTCTACGACTGGTCTTAGGATTCTACGACTGGTCGTAGACCACCTACGACTGGTCGTAGCTGACTCAGGACTGGTCGTAGGCAACCAAATTTGGTTACTGGAGTTTGAGTCGTAGATCTAGGACTGGTCGAAGGACGAGTTGTGACACCCTACGACCGGTCGAACAGTCTCCAGGACTGGTCGAAGAATAACAAAAAAATTCTGAAAATCTTTAACAACTTAGGACTGGTCGTGGAATTTCTTGGACTGGTCGAACCAGGTCTAGGACTAGTCGAACAAGGTCCAGGACTGGTCTTAGAATCGACCAAATTCATGTAAGAAGACTTATCTTGAATTATTTATACAAAATGACCTACCCTAAGGTCAAACTAAGGTCTATCATACCTGGGACATAAAGTATGAATATTGAACTTCATTCTTTCATATGATGGATAATCTTTGAAGCTTGAGATCTGTACTTGATGTAGCTTGATCTTGAGATCTTCTACAGTTTGAATTTTAAACTTCAACTTGAGTTGTACTTGAGTCTTGAACAAACACTCTTCTTATTGATGTGGTTCTGAACATTGATGCATACTGAAGAAGACAGAGTACATAACGTTGCATTTCTTGAAGCAGAGCACTATACATGTCTTGAACCATTGTGATGTCGTCTTGAATCATATATATATCAACATACAAGCACAAGACACAAAGAAAGAGATTTTGGCACACAAGATGTTTTGGCACCATAAAATTTGACAATCAAAGGAGCATGAGACCATAACACTTACATACTTGAGCTCCATTTTTATTTTAATCCTACTTATTTATGGGCATTGATATGCTGTTTCAAGAGCAGTATCCTAAAAAAAGACCTCTTTCAAGAGCACATCAATTGGATCCATGTTCCTGCTTATAAACTCTACAACCTAACAAACGCTTTAGCCATTCTCCATGTGGGGTATCGAAATCATTGGAGAAGTAAACCCAAAGACATCCAACGGTCATGAGTACATACTTGTAATAGTTCAATTACTTCACGAAGTACGTAGAGTCGGCATCCTACATTACCATCACAACATCCCACGTGGTGAAGTTTATCAAGAACAACGTCATCAACTATTAGGGAGTCTCTCATGCCAGTCTCATGAATAATAGGACACTCGATGAATCGAAAGGTGGACAATTTCCTCGAGCACTTCAAGATCAAAAGGCACAAGTGTCAAGCCTCTGCCACTCCACTCACAAATGATTGGTGAGGTTGAGGTTAAAAATAAGATGCTCATCTGAATACTTGAGAAGATGGTTAAGACCTACCATTACTGGTTAAAAATGACTTCATACACATTTTGTGTACACCAAACATTTGTACGCACCGTAGTGAGTGTCACTCCTTATGAACTAACATATAGAATGGAGGTGGTCCTACTAGCCAAGATCCCAGCATTGCGAATATTGATGGAAAGCAAAGTCGAGGAAGGCAAATGGCAACAAGCTTGATACAATCAAGTGCATATAGCAGATGAGAAATTTCTGCGTACATTAAGTCACAATACTACCAAAAAAAGGATCGCACAAACTTACAACAAGTGCGTTTGAAAGAAAGCTTCATGGTCAGAGACATGGTGATGAGTTTACATTCTATAATCTGTTTGATCGCATGGGCAAATTCACGCCCACATAGGACAACCCACTTGTTGTATGAAAAGTGCTTCAATGAAGCTTCCTACACGTCACTAACAAGAGAGGCAAAGATCTTCCTGAGCCAGTTAATGTCAATCATGTGAAAGTCCATCACGGGTAGCTTAGCCGACCAAAGTCAATAGGTATCATCCTAAATTGTTGGCAAGTAGGAAGGACCAACCACCCTGAGTAGCCATCATCCAATTCCCGATAAGTGTCCTGGGGAGAGCAAAAGAAGAAGAATCTAAAAACAAGAAAATGAAGAATAATAACCCTTGTAAAGAAACATAAACATGGGGAGAAAAAAAGAAAAGAAAATCTGTGCAATAATGTGTCAAACCTTAGGGACGCACCTAATAACCCTTTACCATGTTATCCCAATAAAACCCTCGAAAACAGTCAGATTCCTACTAAATGTGACTTTGTTGATATACCTGGTAGCCATGGGGGAAAAGAACTACCCTCGATTCGACCAACAATGGACTCCCATCGCCAAACGTCGCTCTACAAAGGAAAAAATCAAAAGAAAAATAAGAGTATTCTTAAACAGAATGGGCGGGGTGAAAACCCAAAAGAGTGCCTCAAGTAAAAACAGTGGGTACACTCGCAGACCTAGTGAAACCTAAAGGGCACCAGGGGTAAAAGGGTATGGTTGTTACAGAGCATGCAAGATCAAGTACCTGAAACATGGTGAAAACCCGTAGGGGCCACACGGGTAAAAATAACAGGCAGATTAGATATGGCGAAAACCCAAAAGGATATTGTGGGAAAAAATGATACAACAAAAAATAAAAAAAAGGAAAACACAAATCCACATATTAGGCGAATCCAAGCAATACCAGGATGATGGACACAATCTAGGTCTCTTTCAAACTTTGCTCAAGCTTAGGGGCATATTTTTAATATTTGTACTAAAAGAAGATTGGAACCCTAATGATCGGCTAAGAAATTAGGAATGACAAATGGTTGAGTCAAGTGTCTAATTCCTACACTTATAAGAATCACAAGTCCAAAACCCACACACACAAGCAAAAATTTTCAATCTCAACTAACTAATTCAAGAGTTTCATTTCTTAGTGCATGAATAAAGCCATGCATATGCACTATAAATAAAAATAAACAAAATGGCTCCCTGTGTTTGTGGGGTTGGTTGCCCTAACACATTGAGCGTTTGATGAAATACCTGTAAAACTGCTGCTCTTGTTTTACATACAGTGAGAAATTGAAGGTGCACTCCGTGTATTTGTGAAAATGCTGCACAGGCAAACTTGGCTCGAACTTGGCTTGCACTCGGCTCGAACTGACTTGAGCTGCTGACTGAATCGAGCTGAGCCGAGTTCGAGCTGGGATCAGCTAGTGGCTGAGCCGAGTTGAGCTGTCCCAAGCTCGACTCAGTTCGACTCGTGTACACCTCTTAACAGTATGGCTAACGTCAACAACCGTACGACTGACGTTAGCAAGTGTACATACAGTACAGTCAATTTTATATTGGGAAGAACATGATTTGATACAGAATGATTTTAGAGGAATTATGGTGAATTTTACAAGATTTTTGGGGCTGATTTGAGATGTGTTTAGGCCATTTTTCAAGTTCGATGAAAGAACCCTAAATCATCGTTTTTCTGCAATTTCTCCCAAATCGGCAAGGATTTTTTGGGGATTTATTCCTAGGGAGGATTGGTTTTACCATACGAGGGTATCCATTGTAGTTTTTCTGACTAGAGGGAGCGTTTTTGGTATTTTTCGGGCCTTGAGTGGTGCGGCTCCACCATTTTTGGCCCTCTGGGGGCCCTCGACATACACCACAAGATCTAGTGTATTCCCAAGGTCCTCCCTTATCATTTTATGGCAGCGTGCCATGTCTATGTAAGCTTCTCTGTGAAGTTTCTTACTACATCTTGATTTTTCTCTCCTTTCTAGACCCATAGCCCTCAGTTTAGATCCTTTGTTGCGTGGGAATCTATCCTGTTTAGTCGGGTGAATATCCTTCTCTCTCGAGCACATTTATAAGTGTTGTGTTGCTCCAGTTTAGTGTCTGTGGAGCATATGGATGACAAAATATCTTCCAGATCTGGTGCGGGGGCTTTGGAATTGCACCCTTTGTTGATTACAATAGTTAAGTTGGATGGTAATAATTATTTGCAATGAGCTTAGTCTGTGAAATTATTTTTGGGAGGAAGAGATTGACTTACCTACATATTAGATGATGCCCCATAACCTACAAATGGGCATTACAAAATTTGGACTAAGGAGCACCTACCAAGTCATCGCTTGGTTACGTAACAATGTGGATCCGTTTATCAGTAACTCTGTTATGTTTCTATCTTTAGTAAAAAACATATGGGATACCTTGCATGACATGTATTTAGAAGCAAGAAATTTATCAAGAGTTTTCAAGTTGATTTCAAATATCGGCAGGTTCCAACAAGATTCTCGATCTTTAAAGGAATATTTTCGGCCCTTCGAGGTATGTGAGATGAGTTGGATCTCTATCATCCACTTTCGTCTGAGTGCAAGAAAGATTATGATCTTGTTTGTAACAATGAGAAGAAACTTGCAGCATGCAGTTTCCTTTCGGCCTTAACTCCGAATATAAAGTTGTTCATGAGTAGATTATTGTGATGGATCCTCTTCCTCCTTTGACTACAATTTATGCTATGATCTAGTGTATTGCTACCTCAACCACATCAGCTTTTGTATCATCTGATAAATCTACATACGCCGTTGGTTACCAATCTTCTTTCAATTATGAATTTAGAGCATATGGGCGTGGACGTGATGTTGGTTTTATCAATCAAGGAAGTGGTTGTGCTATCGATCGTGGTGGCTACTGTGGCTGAAGTGGAAGTGGACACAACCATGATGCATCTCGCAGTTCTACGCATTATGGGGGCACAAACCATTATGTTGATTGGTGTTGGAAACTTATGGGTCATCCTTCCTGGGTGAGTGCATCTTTGGCTAGGACTGTACATTCTGAAGTTGATCCAGCTTTGCAGCCTTCACTTGGAGAACCTCAAAGGAAGTCTCCTTTAGGTGATATTGTCCTTGTCTCCCTTGAGATTTATGATGCCTTTATGCGACTCCATGTAATTCGTGATAGTCCTGATGTTTCTGGAGCTGTTGCAACCTAGTCAGGTACTGCTCTTCATATGTCCTCCTCTCCTTTGTCCTAGGTCAGTGACTCTGAAGCCACCTCTCACATAACTAGTAAGCTTCACCTGTTCAATTTTTACCTTCCTTTTAATTAATCACATTTTGTTACTGTTGCGGATGGGAACTAAATCCCCGTATTTAGAACTGGTACCGTCAAGCTTTCTTCCTCCCTACATTTGTCATCTATTTTACATGTTCTTACTTTTTTTCTCAACCTATTATCTGTTAGTTCTCTTACGAAATCCTTGAATTGCTCAGTAACATTCTTCCCCTCCCACTATGTTTCAAGACCTCCAGACGAAGTAGATGATTAGGGGGGGCCATGAATGTGATGGCATTTACTTCCTACATGATGCTCCTGTTATAAGAACCAATGCCTTATCCTTAGATAGGGAGTCAATATCTAAGTGGTGTTGTCTCTTAGGGACTCATCCTTGTCTAGAGTTAAAGCTTTTTTTCCTTCAATTTCTGTATCTAAAACTTTATGCTGTGAAACCTGTGAGTTCTCCAAACATCATCGGATTGTTTTTCCTCCTAGTTTATCTGAAAGGAAACCTATACTGTTTGAGCTAGTTTACTCTAATGTTCGGGGTCCTACCCCTGTTATCTCTCTTTTTGGATATAAATATTTTATTACCTTTATTGATGATTGTACTTGAATGATGTGGGTGTACTTCTAAAGTCTACAAATGAAGTGTTTGATATGTTTTAAAATATTTTACATGAGGTAGTTACCCAATTTCAATGCCCTATCAAAGTTCTACACTTTGACAATGGGGGCGAGTAGTTGTCACATGCCTTTCTTGCAAGACCATTGTATTTTGTCTTGCGCTTCATGTCCACAGACCCCTCAACAAAATGGTGTGATTGAGCGAAAGAACCATTATATTCTTGAAGTTACCCATGCCTTATTACTTGGTATGAGTCTTCCTAAATGTTTCTGGGATGATGCCTTGCTTACTACTGTATTGTTAATTAATAGCATTCCATCTCGAATATTGACTCAGAAATCTTCATTTGAAATTTTGCATCCTCATGATAAACCCTTTCCTTTATCCTCTAAAGTGTTTGGATGTACATGTTTTGTTCAAATTCTTAATAGTACCAATGACAAGTTAAGTCTATAGGCCACAAAATGTGTCTTCTTAAGTTACTCTATATCACAAAATGGGTACAAATGTTATAACCTTCGGACTGGTAAGAGATATGTATTTGCCGATGTGACATTCTTTGAAGACATTCCGTACTTCTCTGATGAAGGGAGATCTTTATATAGTCCTCTTCCAAATCTCCTTCTAAGTCAAGGGGAGCATGTGCAATCTACCTCTATACCCCTTCCTGTCTCTTGTCTCGATGATGCTCCCACTCCATCTTCTAAATCCACCACGGCTCAGCCACTCCTCATCTCATCTGCTTCTACTGGTAGTTCAGGTATAAACTCTTTACCTCCTGATGATCTTCCTATTGCCCTGTGTAAGCCTCCCCGCTCATACACTAAGTATCCCTTTTGTAATTTTATTTCATATCACCATTTTTCACCTTCATTCAAGTCTTTTGTGGCTTTCATATCCTCCACAGTTACCCCACGTAACTTGAAGGAAGCTATTAGTAGTCCTGACTGGACTAAGGCTATGATGGATGAAATACAGGCGTTGAAAAAGAACAATATTTGGGAGATAGTTCCCTTACTTGAAGGCAAACAGACAGTTAATTGTCGGTGGGTTTATACCCTCAAGTATCGTCCCGATGGTTCTATTGATCGGTATAACGTATGACTAATTACAAATGGTTATACTCAAACATATGACATAGACTACTTTGAGACATTCTCTCCAGTGGCCAAGCTCAACTATGTTCATGTGGTTATCTCCTTGGCGGTTAATTTATTTTGGCCCCTGTTTCAACTCGATGTGAAGAATGCTTTCTTGCATGGTTATCTAACCGAGGAGGTTTATATGGATTAACCCCCAGGCTTCTCTATGGCCTCTTACAAATGCTTTGTGTGTCGCCTAAAGAAGTCTATTTACAGCCTTAAGCAGTTTTCGCATGTTTGGTTTAATAAGTTCAGTAGCGCTCTTCTGGATTTTGAATTTATTCACAATCAAGCTGATCACTCTCTATTCATTTGTCATCGATCTACTGAGATCATGATGCTGATTGTTTATGTAGATGACATTGTATTGTCCAATTATGATATTAAGGGAATGGTGCAAATTAAATATTGTCTCAAGACTCGATTTGAGCAAGTTCAAATGGTCCCTAATCTTCTTGCATAATTAAGTTTGCATTGGTAGAATTAAAATAGGGACTCTTCGGTATTTCCTTGGCATTGAAGTTGCGCGATCTAAATATGAAATTTCGCTCTCTTAAACGAAATATGCCCTTGATCCTTTCTCCAAGATTGGGGTGCTAGGATGTAAGCCTACTACTGCACATATGGATCCGACTTACAAAATAAGTCCTGATGACGGTGAGCTCCTCTCTGATCTTGGGATGTATCGGTGGTTGGTTGGAAGACTCATTTATCTCACTATTACTCGGCCAGATCTTTCGCATGTTGTGGGGATTGTTAGTCAATTCATGCATTGTCCTCGGATCACACATTTGACTGCATTATATCGTATCCTCCGATATCACAAGTCCTCCCCATGCAAATGGTTACTTTTTCAACGGCATGGTCATCTTCATCTATTTGGTTACTCTAATGCCAACTGTGCTAGGAGTGCTCATGATCGACGATATACATCTGAATACTAAACGTTCGTAGACGGCAACCTTGTCACTTGGAAGAGCAAGAAACAATCTGTGGTGGCACGGTCTTCTGTCGAGGCTAAGTATTGGGCAATGACTCTTGTGACATGTGAACTTATTTGGCTTTGAACCTTATTATAGGAATTCTGTTATCCTCATTCGGCTCCCATTCATTTGCATTGCGACAATCAGGATGTCATTCACATTGTTAGCAATTTGGTGTTTCATGAGTGCACAAAACACACTGAGATTTACTGTCATTTCATTCACAAAAAAAATGCTACGAAGGAAATTACTACTCATTTCGTTCGCTCCGGGGGCCAGTTGGCTGATGTTCTTACCAAATCTCTTAGTAGGGATGCTCTTCTTCATATCGTTGACAAGTTGGGCATGATCAACATCTATGCTCCAACTTGAGAGGGAGTATAGAAAGTCACAGGGATGATGTGCCTTTTATTTGTTCTTTTATATGTCCTTTTGTGTGTGTGCATATTCATAGTGTTTGGTGCTCCTATGGAGCACCTTATCGTAGTTGTAATATTATAATAAAAGGTCATGTGGGGTTGGTTGCCCTAACACACAAGAACATATTCTATAAACATTCTCTCTCTCTCTCTCTCTCTCTCTCTCTCTCTCTCTCTCTCTCCCTCTTCATCTCTTTCTTCTTCTTCCTCGAATCCTAACAACTCTACTGTAATAAGTGCAAAACTTTGGAACCTTGTGTAAACGAATAAGATTCTCATGTCCTATCACATGCATGTATGATAGAAGTGCATGCTCTGAAAGAAAAATTGAAAAAAAAAATGCCACAAGGAATGGGCAATGAAAGCATTGTGGTTTTCGAGTGTTTCAACTCTTTGAAAATTCAACGCACACTCCCAAGAATAATCAATGGTTGCCCACCAAAATTTCCAGTGGAACACCACCATTTTACTTTTTAATAAACATTGGCCTCAATAGACGATCTTGATCGTCGAACTTCTCTGGTACATCGGAAGATTGAGGAGCACTGGGCAATGTTTTAAAAAATCACAAAAATGTGCTCAATAAAACCATTCATGGCGTTGCTAAAATGTGACCCCTTCGAACCTTTTCTTTCAAATAAAGGACTACGAAAAGTCGTAAAAAAAAACTACCTTAGAGGAACCTTGGGAAGATTGGCGAATCACCATCCCTGTTGAGTTACCTCAAATAAAATCTCCTATGGGACCGGTTTTCCAATAAAGTAGTTATGCGAAAAACTTTTTGTTGAAAAAATTCTATGGATCTGCTCTTGCAATAAGTCAAATATTTTCAAAATTTCCTAGGGAGTGCTTTCTCCAAGTAAAGCCTTCGAGCAATAAACATTGTTTCATAATAATAAAAAATCCATTTTTTCCGAAAAATATAACATGTGATATCCAAGGCACTAGAAAGTCTCACATATTTCTTGCTGAACACAAGCGCAACAATCAACTTTGATTTGGTTTTCCTAATCTTTTTGGTTTTACTAGACTCATATGCAGCATAAAATAAAACCTGAACTCTTAGTCTTAGTCCGATCACATTATTATAAGTGAATTAATGAAAGCCATACTTGAGAAGCAATTTGGTTAGGACAACCATCTCTCAATCAGGCCGTGTTTGTTAACGCTGAATTTTTGCACTTAACGCGGAATGGGAAAAATTTTCTGTGTTTAGTGGTGTTTGTTAATGCGGAAGACGGAAAGCGCTAAATGGTTTTTCACTGAATTCTTTCCGTGATAGGAGTTTGGCTTAATGGTGAACGCGGAATGCGCTCTGTGACTTTTCATTAAACAATTTTTTTTTTCTTCAAAAGTACCCCTTTTCAAGTTACTAATGAACGTTTTTCTCTTCAATTGTTTGCGCAATACAAAATCAACCTTTAACCTGTGAAACTTCTTTATGCCCCACCATGATTTATGTGTTTGATCCACACCGTCCATCAACTTTTTCAGATAATTTAACGTGTGATCCAATAAAAGAAGCAGGTCCAATGATTAATTGGACCATAAGGTGGGGATTGAATGTCCACCGTTAAAAACTTCTTGAGAGCTAGAGAAGTTTCAGATCAACCTGATATTTCTGTTTTCACTTCATCTATGTCTACATGACCTAATGAATAGGCTGGATGGTAAAAAAACATCACAGTGGCCCATGTAACTTTGATCTCTTTCAACCGTTCGAACACAGATTACGTACTACCCCTGCCCGTCCCTAGCTCTGAACAAGCAGTTCTGTGGGCGGGCCCACCGTGATGTATCTTTACATCCAAACCCTCTATCCCTTTTCTCATATTATTTAAAGGCATCAAAACAAAAATGAGTCAAATCCAACTATCAAATGTACCACATCACAGATGACTCTTGCATTTAATGCAACTTGTGCATTTTAATGCAACTAAGATTATTATTTGGTGGTCCACTTGAGCATTGGATCTGCCTCATTTTTGTATTCTTGCCTTAAAATAATGTGAGAAAAGGGATTGACGGTTTGGATGTACATATACATCACGGTGGGCCCGCCCACAGAACTGCCCATTCGGAGCCAGGGACGGGCGGGGGTAGTACGCAATCCGCGTCCTCGTTAAACACGGACGCGGATTTCCTGCGAAAGCCTTTGCAGGAAGCTCCTGCGCAGGGAATTTGGGTGGGGCCCACTGAGATGTTTGTGAGAAAGCCACACTGTCCATTCGATTTTAGAGATCATTTTAGGATATGCAGCTAAAAATAAGGTATATTCAAAAATCGAATTGACCAAATCGAGATCATTTTAGGATATGCAGCTAAAAATAAGGTATATTCAAAAATCGAATTGACCACACGAGAGGAAACAATGGAGATTTAGTGACCACCGTTGAAACATTTATATGGCCACGAAGGTTTTGTCTCAGTCTAATTTTTGGTATTTTCACTTCATCCCAGTGAAAATGACCTTATAAACGGCTTGGATGGAATATATACATCAAGGTGGAGCCTAGGAAGGTTTCAATGGTGGACATTCCTTTCCCCCTGTTTCATCTCGTATGGCCCACTTGAGTCTTATATCCTCCTACTTTTTAGTTGTATGTACTAAAATGAGCTAAAAAAATGGATGAATGTGTTAGATTTCTCATAAACATCACGGTGGCCCCCACCATGCATTCCTAGCGTAGTAACTTCCTGCCAAAGACTTTCGCGGGAACGGACTGGCTACTCACACTGCCACCGGCCAGTGGCTGATGGTCGGTGCTCTGTGGGCCTACCATGATGTATGTGTTTCATCCATGTTATCCATCTATTTTTTCAGATCATTTCATGGTATGGGACAAAAAATTAGGTATATCAAAATCTCAAGTGGGCCACATTACAGGAAATAGTGTTGAATGAGCGTCGACCATTAAAAACCTTTTAGGGGCCATAAAAGTTTTGGATCAAGCTGATCTTTGTTTTTTCGCTTCATTTGGGCCTGTATGACCTAATAAAAAGATTTGATGTCAAATAAACAGTAAAGTGGGCCTTGAGAGGATTTTAATGATGCATATCCAATTATTATTGTTTTCCTATGGTGTGGTCCACTTGAGATTTATATCCCTCTGATTTTTGGGATGAAACACTAGAATGATCTATAAAAATGGATGAACGGAATGGATGAAACACATACATCATGGACGGGCTAACAGAGCACCGACCAGGGAGTATCTAATCCATCTCGAGTCAGGGGGACGCGGATTTCCTGGCTTTCACGGGAAGTTCCTGTGCGCTGGAAACTTAGGTGGGGCCTACCGTGATGTTTGTGAGAAATCCACTCCGTCCCTCCATTTTTTGAGATCATTTTAGGACTTGAGAGAAAATTTGAGAAGGATCCAAGACTCAAGTGGGCCACAATAAAGGAAAATGTATACAGGGAAATTCATGCCATTGAAACGTTCCTGGCGTAGGCAGTGATGTTTATATGCCATTTATACCGTTTATAATGTCATTCATACTGGGATGAAATGAAAACAAAAATATTATCCTGATTCAAAGCTTCTGTCGCCACACAAATATTTCAACTGTTGACGTTCAATACTCACATTTTTGGCCCACCTGAGTATCAGATACGGTTCAATTTTGTCCTCATGTCCTAAAATGAACTCACAAAACGGATCAATGGAGTAAATTTCTCACAAACATCACCGTAAGCCCCACCTAAGTTCCCAGCGCAAGAACTTTATGCCAAAGCCTTCCGCGAGGAATCCCCGTCCGAGTCAGGGACGGGATTGGGAAGCAGATTGGCTAGTGTATTGACGTAAGCAAGTTCTATGGGTCCCATCATGATGTATTTGTTATATCCAAACCGTCCATCCATTTTGTGAGCTTGTCATAAGACTTGAGCTGAAAAATAAGACATATATAAAGATAAACTTGACCACACTGCAAAAAGCAGTAGGGAATTGAATGTGTACCATTGAAACCCTTTTGGGGTCACAGAAGTTTCAAATCAATATGAAATTTGTTTTTCCTCTTCATCCAGATATTTTTGACCTTATGAATACATTAGGATGGAAAATAAACGTTGTAGTGGGCCCTGTAAATTTTTTAACGGTGAAAATCATTATCCCACTACTATTTTTGGTGTGGTCCATTTGAGCTTTGGATATGATTCATTTTTTGGACAATGCTCTAAAATAATCTTGAAAAATTTATGAACGGTGAGGATAAAATAAATGCATTATTGTAGGGCCATGTAACTTTGATCTCCTTTGAAACTTTCACCACCTCGAGGTGCGTCTTCACACGACACATATCCATGTATCAACAGATTGGCTACTCCCCCATCCACCGGCATGGTGGGTCATGGTCAGTGTTGTGAGGCCCCACGATGATGTATGTGTTTCATCCATTTAGTTCATTCATTTTTTTACATATCATTTTATATCTCTATCCCAAAAAATTTCACCACACTTATACATACAAATCATGAATTTGGAATCTGTATTTATGAGTAATGATATTTTAATTTTCTATTAAGTATTTTATAGTTTATTTGAATTAAATAGAATAATTTTATTTTCATTTAACAAAAAATAATTTCTTTAAAATGTAAAATATTTCTAAACAGGAGATAGGGGCAAATGCGTCAAATCATCATATTTCAAACAATTCATATGTTTGTTAACAAACACATTGTTTCAAATTCAGTACTTAATTTTTAGACTTCAGCCATAATTACCAAACAAGTTTTTTTTTTTTTTTTTTACTTCAGATTTCAGATTCAGGCTTAAGATTTTAGATTCAGCTTCAGATTTCAGATTCATGCTTTAGACTTTAGATTTAACAAACAGGGCCTCAGTACAAACATCTTTACAACCTAAGTGTCAAAAACTAAAAGATCAGATGGGAAAAGGTAACCCCAGGTGTACTTAGTTAGGGATACCTATTGAGCCTAATGATCCTAACCTAGTAGTTGGATCCTGTAAGGTCGCAAAGCACAGGGCAACTACCCATTTCATGAACAAGACTTAGGCAATCCTAAGGTGTAACGTCCCAAAAAAATCCGTACAAAGACCCGAGTACCACCTTAGGCAGAAATCACTAAGGACCAAATCCTTTAGGAATTAGACAAAGATTAATTAAGTGCTTAACTAAATCACCTGTCAAATTAGCTTGGACAACTTTCAATATGAACTACAAGACTCAAAATCAGTAGGATCGCTGACGCTACGTTACCCTGAAACCTAGGATCAATCTCTAAACCCAATTGCTCTCGGGAGCGCATTGAAACTCCGTATCGGACTTGGACCGCGGATTAAAAATCCGATAACTATGAAGCCATACCTTTATGACCTCCTCACTGGACTTGACAACCACCTCGAAAATCAAGTCCAGATAATATCCCGAAACGCACAACTTGAGCCCGGAGCGAAGTGTGTGAGAAACGCGAATATCTTTAGAAAATGAACTCAGACTTAAGTGAATTGAGTCGTTCGCTTGTAGGCCAAATCTAAGGATTCAGACCGTCAGAATCTGACCCAACTACACCCTCGGATCAGAAAAAATTTTTTAACACAGGTCAGTGTACTTGTGGCCCCGATCGAGTACCGGTGACTGTTGAACTGAAACTGGCCCCCGCGGTCGATCTGTAAATTCGATCGGGCTGAAAACTTACCTTGACCTAGATCCAATGTCAGGGGACTTACTCCTGACCGTATGCAGAGAAAGGGACCCAGATATGCTCCTTTGGGCTGAAACAGATGAGTTTTAGCTATAACCTAAGTATACCAGGACCCTGGGGCCATTCCCATCAATTTTGGGCCTATATAAGGACTTAAAACCCTCTCTTTCCTATTCCATACAAATTTCAAACCCTAGGGGAGAGAAGAGAGAGAAAAGAGAAGAAGAAAGTGAGGAGAAGAGAGAGAGAGAGTGAGAGTTTGTTCTTGGGATTCGATCCCACCCCTCCACTTGCTTAACCATCGCTACTGTATCGCTATACCGGTGATTCTGATTCCATTTTCGGATAAGAAATCTTAACCCTAATCTGTTTTAGGGATTCAAATAGAGTAAATAGTGAAATAGCTAACCTATTTCATGCTATAGGTTGCTGTTGTGCCGTAGGCGAGGACTTAGTGTTTAAACTGAGTTTGTTACGGGTCTACTAGCGAAAGGTGCGGACTATAAACGTTTAGGTTATGGTTTTCAAGGCTTTCAATGTCAGTTAATGATTTATGACTGACTTGATTGCTATCACATGCTTAGATACGATGTTTCCCGCGCTTTACACATATATATGAACTATGTTGAATATAGTGTATTCCATGTGTTTGTTGATATGATTGAATGAGTATGAATTTGGATTTGTGTTTGCCATGATTATTCGTCGTAAATATATGGTTGTCATACGTGTGACAACTCCTTCGTGAAAGGATTTTCCCTAACACCTGTTATAACCAACATACGTCACGTATGTTGAAGTGTGTAGTCTAAGTGCTTGTAAAAATGTCTGAATGAATATGGAATTTGGATTTGTGTTTGCCATGATTATTAACTATGAATAAATGCTTGTTGTGTATGTGGCAACTCCTTTGTAAAAGAGCTTGCCATGATATATGTTATGACTATTCTAATACATGTATGTTGAAATGTGTAGTCTAAATGTTTGATAAAATGTCTGAATGAGGAAATTCTTATTGAGATGTATTCAATGAGGGTGTTGAGATAGGATTCTCAATTGCCTTTGTATGTTAACATGTGCCCTATGTGTTTGATAAAATGCTCAAATGAGTGTTGTACTTGGATTGTTTGTTAAATGCTTATATGATTATCACATGACTCCATATGCTGTATTTGAGTATGATTGAGACTACTACGTAGTCCAGGCAATTGGTAACAATTCCTGGTTAAGTGGCTGAACTAGTCTCGCCACATTAGATAAGTTCGGTGAATCCGAGTCGTACGATGATTGTTGACAGTGGTACCATGTCGACTAATTTAGCGTACGCTCGTACCAATCAAACTTGTCAAGTAACCCGATTGGCCTATTGTGTGTTTACCATGTATCGACGCTCCTGCTTGAATCTAAGGTACCAACTTACCAGTGAAAAACCCGTTTAACCATGGTACCATGATCCGCTAAGACTTATGAGCTAGGCATGGTAGTATGGGACACCGTGGTCGAGCTGTCGGCCTACGCTAGGGCGACGAGCCTCCCTGTTGTGACCAGTGAGCAACCAAAACTCGTGAGCCAAATACGGTGGTATGAGACACTATATTCGAGCTGTCGGCCTACACTGGCGCAACCTGGCTGTGGTTCCTAGTCGGGTCGATGACGAGCCTTCGAAAATAGACTGCCAGTTGGTAGGGCGCTAGTGGAGTGACCTCGAGTATGAAATAGGCCTACCCCGGCGCAGCCTGGTTGTGGTCCCCAGTCGGGTTGGTGACGAGCATTCGAAAATAGACTGCCAGTTGGTAGGGCGTTGGTGGGGATGACCTTGAGTGTGAATTAAGCCTACGCTGACGGTGACGAGCCTCTCGTAACGACTTATGCTGTAAACTCGCGAACTTGCCTATCGTATGTGATTAACTAGGATTGACGACCCTAGATGGATCATTGTTTGTATTAATGATATAAAGGGAGGTACCTTAGCTTCCCAATTTTGTTGTATGAAAAGGTCTAATAAGAACTCGGTAATCACGCTCATGCACCACATTGCATGTGCCTTTGGCGTTGACGTTAAGCACAGAGGAAGGGGTGCATGCCGCGACCGTAAGAGGAAGATCGCAGAGGGAGTGTAGGCGAGGGCATGCATCATTAATACATATCATGTTTGCATTAACCAGAGTGCTTAGGGATGTTTGATTGTATTGCTTTATCATTACTGCTTGATTGAATTGATAACATGTTAACCTTTACCTTATAGCTTCACTGAGTTGATCACTCACTCCCACATTCTGGGACGGTGTTTTAAAACACCAACCACACCCTATTGTAGTTGCAGATGATGGTAATGCTTACGTAGCGGAGCCGGTCTTCTATGATGACGAGGATGAATTCTCCTACATGCAACTCTCTGGCGGGTCTATGTAGACCTGGAGTTGCGTATCGGTGCTGCAGGGATATGGATAGATGATATTACACTCTCGTTATTTTGTATATCTTGGAACGATACATGTAATTATTTAACATGGTATCATGTTCACACTCTGGAGACTTACAACAACTTAAGTGTTTTATATATCTATCACAGTCTTCTGCTTGCGTAATCTAATCGTCTCTGGAGTATGATATGCTGATTTAGCTTAATCCCATTCATGTTTAATGCACTAACACGGACGACATTTAATCATCATTATCTATGTTGCATAAGTGATGCGTTGGAACTCGGGAGTTGAGCTCCTGCTTGACCCCCGATTTTCAGGGCGTTACATAAGGTGACTGCGTAGCAAGGGAAATCACCTTTCTCGATCTAAGTGCAGTATTGGGGTCCCTATAAGACCACGAAATGTAGGAGTGACAACCTCACTAAAAATCTAGATTTACAAACATTCCCGAAACAAATACCAATCATGATTGGAATGTTGTGGTTGGATCCCTGTAAGGCCATGAAGCGTAAGAGTCATCATTGCATTCCCATCACCCTTGGGCACACATGAATTCCTCTTTTGTAGAACAATTTGATGATACTAACACTTTGGTTAGAATTGATGTGACTACTTCTATGCCTAACCAAAATGTTGGGGGTGTCTATCATTGTTGCATTCAGTTGCATGCAACCTCAGCCAAAGATGGGCATTTGTAAACACCCCACCTATGAGGTGACTGATTGCATGAGATGTAGATCGCAAAGTAAAACCCTAACTTAGAAGCCCTAGAAACCAATCAAAGAATTCCAAAAGCCTAAACCTTAGGAAACCCCACAACCTAAAACCATAAACCCTAGGAAGCCCTAGAATCTGAAACCCAAAACCCTTGGAACCCTAGAGCCCAAATTTTCAAAAACCCTATAACCCGAATCTAGAAACCTTACAACCGATTGAACCCCACGCCTTAAGAAATATGTGCACCTAAAACCCTGTTTAAGTCCATCCCAACCTCTAAAAACCCACAAAAAACTCTCCTAACCTGATCCAAGCTGGCCTAATGCCTCATTAGGACCATTTGAACACCAAAATATTGCCAAAATGACCACTTTTTACTAACATGAATCGGATTTTCACGGGTACTTTTTGCAACTTGAAGATGACATGTGCACAAATATAGTCTGGAACTAGTTGCTAGGGTAGTGAAAATCCAATTTACACCACCCCATCTAAAGAACACAACAACCTAGGAATGCATGGCTTGGGGTTCGAGCTGACATAGCCATCGACAGAAATTCGATTCATGCTGGCGGATTTTGGAATTCTGCTGGCATATATTGGATTTTCGATGGTATCTCTATAAATTGCTTCTCCCCTCCATTCAATGGAGATCCTTCCTTGGCCTGGAGAGAGAGAGAGAGAGAGAGAGAGAGAGAGAGAGAGAGGAGAGAGAGAGAGAGAGCGGCTAACCCATCCAACCTTAACCTTCTAGCCATCCAACCATAGCCTCCCAGCAATCCAAGCCACCCAAACCTAGAATCACATTGATCCAAGCCTCTTCAATGATCCAGATCTCATGGAATAGAGTTAGGATCTAAACTATTTAATCATCTCTTCTACGAAGTGTGTCGGGTCTCTTTCTTCCTCTCCTATGTCTCCCCAAGTATATAGTCACCCTATGTGGTCCACTTACAACTTTTTTTTTTTTTTTATTGCATTTACATTACTACTACAACATTCCTTCTCATACACCCCTACTACATTTTCTTTTTTAGGTTTTGCAATAATTGTTTCATTTGTCATGATCAATGATGAGCGCTCCATCTCTCATCAATCATGATCAAGGCCGGGTGCTCTGTCTCCACGATCATGATCGTAACCAAGCTGTTTGATCTTGTCTCTATAGAACTAAATAATTCTTAAAAATATTTAAATCTTGTAAGTAGAGACTACATGTTAATGCAAGCAGAAAAGGGTGCCTAACCCCTTCATTCTCCATCACCAAGGCCCTTGGAATCTTGAACGCATATCAAACCGTAAGAGTCATTCAAGTTGAGAGTCTTCAATTCCCTAGCTCATGTGATTTTACAATATTTAGCCGACCATAGATTCCGAACTTCATTGGCTAGTGGTGACTCTAAGTTAATCATGCCATTTTTTAGTCAACATCACACTCTATTCCACTATCAAGAAATCAAGAGCATGTCAGAAGTAGTTCCACATGATCATTCCCATATATCATCCGCTCAAGTGTCTTCAAAAAGTGTGGCAAGTGTAGGGAAGCGCGGAAGATGAGCCCTCAAGATCTGACGGTCTACACGAGTTTTGGAACCCTTACAAAGTAGAAGATTGACGCTCCAATGGTCCGCCTATTTGCTACTAGAGCAGATGGATCTATTCACACCTCTGATCCTACGACATAAGTGGCCCCTGATCATGATCTATGGATTAGATCGTATCAAGGACAAGCCAAAATGGACAGACTATTGTGCACACTATATCTCTCTCCGTATATTCTCGGTATTACTTATGATATATCACGAGAGAGAGAGTCTCATCCTTTATATAGGAAAAGAATGAGAGATCGGATGAGATTGGATGAGACCATATCATCCGGTCTTATCCCTATCTCCTATCATAAATCAAATTCAAAATTGAATTTGAAATATAACAGAAAAGGAAAAAGGTCGGAAGAAGCCTAAACTTGTGGTATCCACCCACTACTGATTGCTCACCAGTGGGCCCCACTGGCCTACGTCCAACATCTCCCACTCAATCACATTGTGGGATAGACACAAAATTTTGTCCATTTAACTCTCCTAATAACAATCAAAGATCAAACATCGCGATTAAAAGAATCAGAGGCGTGGGACCAGCTGGATCACCGTAATATTCTCACAGGTGCTTAAGTACTAAGTGACCACCTAACTAGTACTCAATAACCCAAGCTTTGCAATGCCTGTCCTAGTCCGCATGACCACACCGGATGGAGTTAACTCCCGATCTGGAGTACTCGGCCAACATACGCACTTATCTAACTTATTGAGTTATTCTGAAAACTTGATTTTTTACAAACTTCAAATAAAATCGATTTAAAGCAATACTTATATATATGCTTTTAAGAAAAAATATTGTTTGAAAAAGTCTATTAAAAACAACTCAATATTGCCGGCGGATAAGTATTCAAGTGCGTATTTAAAGTTCTAGAAACTTGGTGTAGCTATCACGGGATCTTCCCCACACAGATGTGTAATTTGGAATTAATCAAGCCGCTTTCCTAGCATAACTGAGTCTGGCCAATCAAGGACCTTTCGTCATAGTACATTAAAATAGCGACACTCAATCTCATCCTCATATACACAAGAGGAGGGTAGCTAAGGACACAAAGAGTCACCTATGGGACTGGCTACTCGCATGTTGCAATGATTAGATCGAATCAAAACAATCTGTAGGTAAAAGGTCCCAGCACGTGGCTACAATCCACATCATAAAGTAAACAATACTAGGTGAATGTCGGGTCTATAATACGCAGGTCATTCTTCATGAAGTACGACTCATCTCATAACCTCATAACCTGACTTTAAATTCAGGCCATAACATTAATCGCATAATAAAAGAATGGTGCGATTATGTTATTCGACTTTATCAGTCTCATCTTCAATCTTGAACAATTATAAGTGGATACGACTTACTCATATCCTTATTCTTTATTATTCAAAATAAAGAGAAGTTCATACCTCAGTGTATGAACATGACCCCAAATGTACCTCTCTTGTACATTCAAGGTCGGTCAACCTGTGCGAGTGGGTGACCGGCCTGCCGACAAAAAAAGAAAGAAATCCTACATAATCTCAAGGTAAATGCTGATGATCTGCTTCCTAGTTTATCTTAGTGTTCAACACTGAATAAATGGAATATATTATTCATGAAAGATCGAATGTATTATAAAACAAGTACATCAGTTAAACTTTCCTCAATCCTATCTGCATGACGTGAACCTGAAATAGATCTCTAGCTATAGGTTTCGTCATGGGATCAGCCATCATCTATTTAGTAGGAATGTAGCTGAGGGCGACCTTCTTATCGCTCACTTGATCACGGACGTAATGATACTTGATCTCAATGTGATTAGATTTCTGGTGGTGTTTAGGGTCCTTTGCCAAGTCAATGGCGGAAGTATTGTCTATCTTCAACGATATAGGTTGACGAACACTCGATACAACACCCAGACTCAATAGAAATCTGCGAACCCATACATACTCCTGAACTGCAGTAAAACATGCAATGTACTCGGCCTCCATAGATGAAAGAGCTGTAGACGTCTGTTTCTTACTGACTATGAGATAGCTCCTCCTCCGAGTAAGAATACATACCCTGAAGTAGACTTTCCCTCGTCGGTGTCATTACCTCAAGCAACATCAGAATATCCTTTGAGCTCAAGGCTTGTGCCTTCATAACACAACATTAGGTCTTTTGTTCCTCTGAGATAGCGGAATATACGTTTGACGGCTTATCAATGACACTGACCCAGGTTACTCTGATAACGGCTGACTATGCCAACTGCATAGCTAATATCCGGTCTGGTGCAAAGCATAACATATATTAAGCTCCCTACTGCGCTTACATAAGGTACTGAGGACATAGCCAATTTCTCGGCTTCAGTCTGGGGACACGATTTCCTGTCTAACTTGGTAGCTTTATCCATAGGGATTTCAACAGCTTTTGAATTTTTCATCCTAAACCACTATAAGATCTTTTGTATATAGGTTGCTTGAGACAAGCCTAAAAATTTCTTAGGGTGATCCCTGATGATTTTTACCCCAGGAATAAAGTTGGCTTCATCGAGGTCTTTCATCTCAAAGTTCGAGAATAACCAATCTTTAGTCAATATCAATAATTGCATGTCATTACCAACTAACAGGATATCATCTACATATAGAGATAGTATCAGAAAAGATCTTCCAGACCATTTCAGGTATACACAATGATATTCTTCACTCATCGTGAATCCAAAAGTGGTGATGGCCAAGTGGAACCTCATGTACCACTGTCTTGAAGATTGCTTCAACCCATAGATAGATTTGAACAACTTGTAGACTTTCTTTGGATGTTTTTTGTCCACATAACCCATAGGCTGTTGCATGTATATCTCTTCATCCAAGTCATCATTTAAGAATGCGGTCTTTACATCCATCTGATATAACTCTAAGTTTAAACTTGCGACAATAGACAAGATCATGCGGATTGAGGAGAACTTTGCAATAGGTGAAAAAGTTTCCTCGTAATCAATGCTTTCTTTTTGTGTAAAACCTTTAGTAACTAATCGTGCTTTATACTTGTCCACTGTACCATCTGCCTTTCTTTTGATCTTTAGTACCCATTTGTTACCTATTGCTTTGTGATTGGAAGGCAGATCAACAAGTTCCCAGACTTTATTCTTCTCCATGGAAGCGATCTCTTCGTCCATAGCATTCACCCAATCGGCCGAGTTAGAAGATAATAATGCATCCTGATATGAATCAGGTTCATCATCATCAACCGCGACACAAGAGAATGTTTGCCCCTCAATATCGAAGTATCTTCGGGGAATCAATCTTCTTTCACTTCGACGTAACTCAGGAGCCTGCTGAGATATCCTCCCACTGTCCTGACGAACTATAGAAACATCCCCATCTTGAGAAGCAGAACTCCCACTCTCCTGAGATACATCAGGTATTTCAAAAAGTTCTATTTGAGCCTTTTGCTTCATTCGGCTGGGGTATCAATCTTCCACGAAGATCACGTTCCAAGATTCTATCTCAATCCATCGTCCATGGTCCTCATAAACTAGAACGTATCCCTTTGAATGCATATGATACCTAATGAATACGCATTCAATGGTTTTACTATCAAGTATATCTCTATGTGGAGAAGGTAACAAAACATATCTTAAAGATCCCCAAGGGCATAGGTTGGTTAGAGAAGGAATCCTCCCAGACCACATCTCATATGGGGTCGTAGGAATGAATTTGGATGAGACTCTATTAAGGACGTATACGACTGTTAATAGCGCGTCTCCCCAGAATGTGGTAGAGAGATTGGCTTGTGCCATCATCGATCTAACCATGTCCAATAGTGTCCTATTCCTTCTCTCTGCAACACCATTTTGTTGTGGAGTGTAACCTATTGTGTACTGCCGAACAATTCCAATGTTTTCACAATATAATTTAAACGTTTCAGATGTATAGTCGTTACCATCTATCAGATTGAATGATTTTAATCTTTTTCTCAAGCTGATTTTCCACCTCAGCTTTATATTTAAGAAAATAATCAAAACCCTCAGATTTGTGTGAGATGAGATACACATATCCATAGCGCGAGTGATCGTCAATGAAAGTGACAAAGTATTGACATCCATTTTTGGCATGTACATTAAAGGGTCCACATATATCTGAATGGATTATCTCTAATGTGCCATTGGACCTAGCCGCTTTGGGAAATGGTTTCTTCGAAGTCTTCCCGGACACACAATGTTCACAAAATGACAAATCTAACAGAATAAAACATACTAGTCTTGTCATACGATCCTTTCCTATGTGACCTAACCTCATGTGTTATTTTTGAGATTTAGATACTACAGTTTCATTCGATATAACAGATAAAGCAAGAGGGACATTATCACAATCTACGTCCAGAATAAATAAATATGAAATTAATTTTTTCCATGTAAAGATGAGGTTATTCAGTTTCAAAGAAACTCTTGTCCCGGAAAATCGAATATCAAAATCATCAAATAATAACCTAGAAACAGAAATTAAATTCTGACGCATCCCCGGTACATAAAGAGTATTACGAAGGATTATTGTTTGCCCTATTGAAACGTCCCGAAAAAATCCGTACAAAGACCCGAGTACCACCTCAGGCAGAAATCACTCAGGACCAAATCCTTTAGAAATTAGATGAAATTAACTAAGAGCTAAACTATGTTACCTATGAAATTAGCACTAATCACTTTAAATACGAACTGCAAGACCCAAAACTTGCAGAATCGTTGACGCTACATTACCCTATAATCTGGGATCAATCTCAAAACCCAGTTGCTCTCGAGAGCAGCACGAATCTTCGTATCGGACCTGGACCACACGTCGAAAGTCCGATTACTGCAAAATTAAATCGTTATAACCGCTTTGCTGGGCTTGACAACCATCTCGGAAATCAAATCCAGATAGTATCCAGAAACGAACAACTTGAGCCCGGAGTAAAGTGTGTGAGAAACGCGAATATCTTTAGGAAACGTACTCAGATTTAAGTGAATTGAGTCGTTCACTTGCAGGTCAAATATAAGGATTCATACTGTCAGAATCTGACCCAAATACACCCTCAGATTAGGGAAAATTTCATACACATGTCAGTGTACTTGTGGCCCTGATCGAGTGGCGGTGATCATTGAACTGAAACTGGTTCGCCACGGTCAATCTATAAATCTGATCGGATCGAAAACGTAACTCAACCTAGATCCAATGCCAGGGAGCTTAAGTCCGATCGCATGCAGAAAAGGGGCCTTCAGAAGTGCTCCGTTGGATCGAAATAGCCCCTATTTGGCTATAACCTAAGTATACCATGGCCCTGGGGCCATTCCGGTCAGTTTTGGGCCTATATAAGGGCCTAAACCCACTCCTCTCTCATTTCATACGAATTCTTAACCCTAGAAGAGAAAAGAGAGAAAAGAGGAGGAAAGAGAGGAAAAATAAGAGAGAGAGTTGGCGTTTGCTTCTGTGATTCTTCCCTGACGCTCCACGTGCTTAACCACCACATCTGAATCGATTTTTTGGCGATTCCGACTACGTTCTTAGGTAAGAAAACCTAACCCTAATCTGTTTTAGGGTTTTAAATAGTGTAAGTGATGAAATAGCTAACCTATTTCATGCTGTAGGTTGCCGTTGTGCCGTAGACAAAGACTCGGTATACAAACTGAGTTTGTTACTTGTTTACCGGCGAAAGGTGCGGACTATAAATGTTTAGGTTATGGTTTTCAAGGCTTTCAATGTCAGATAATGATTTATGATTGACTTGAATGTTATCATATGCTTAGTTACGAGGTTTCCCACACTTTACACGTATATATGAACTATGTTGAACATGTTGTATTCCATGTGTTTGTTGATATGCTTGAATGAGTATGGAATTGGGATTCGTGTTTGCCATGATCATTCGTCGTGAATATATAGCCGTTATGCGTGTGACAACTCCTTGGTGAAAGGATTTGTCCTAATTCCTGTTATCTCCAACATACGTTACGTATGTTATAGTGTGTAGTCTAAGTGTTTGTTGAAATGGCTGAATGAATATGGAATTTGGATTTGTGCTGGTCATGATTATTAACGATGAATATATGCTTGTTGAGTACGTGGCAACTCTTTTGTAAAAGAGCTTGCCTGGATATATGTTATAGCTAGTCTAATCTGTGTATGTTGAAATGTGTAGCCTATGTGTTTGATAAAATGCCTCAATGAGGAAATACTTGTTGAAATGCATGTAAGGTCGAGATAGGATTCTCATCTCCCTTAACTATGGTTATAGTTTCCTTTATGTATCCTATATTATTACTACGTGCGTTATGGTTGAATGCCTATGTATGCTAACATGTACACTATGTGTTTGATAAAATGCCTGTACGAGTAATTGTTTGATGCTTTGTATTTACGAGGGTTGTTGAGATAAGACTCTCAACTACCTTAGCCATATGTATACTTTTCCTCATGTTAGCTTTAATTTCAATGGTATGTTTTGTGTAGCCAATGTATATGTAGAATATCATGTTATATGTCTTGAATAATATGCTCAAATGATATGCATGTTGGAATTGGTTGTTAAATGCCATAAGATTATCTTGTATGCTTACTTATTGTATTTGACTGTGATTGGGACTATGACGTAGTCCAGGCAATCGGTAACAATTCCTATTTGAGTGGCTGAGCCAGTCTCACCACGTTGGACACGTTCGATGAATCCGAGGCGTACGATAATCGTCGACAGTGGTACCTTGTCAGCTAATTCAGCGTACGCTCGTACCAGTCGAACTTGTCTAATAAACCGATTAGCCTATTGTGTGTTTACCATGTATGGACGCTCCTGCTTGAATCTAAGGTACCAACTTACCAGTGAAAAGCCCATTTAACCATGGTACCACGATCCGCTAAGACTCATGAGCCGGTCATGGTGGTATGGGACACCGTGGTCGAGTTGTCGGCCTACGCTGGGGTGACGAGCCTCCCCGTAGTGACCAGTGAGCAACCCAGACTTGTGAGCTGAATACGGTGGTATGAGACACTGTATTCGAGTTGTCGGCCTCCATTGGTGCAGCCTGGCTGTGGTCCCCAGTCGGGTCGGTGACGAGCCTTCGAAAATAGACTGCCAGTTGGTAGGGCGTTATGGAGTGACCTCGAGTGTAATGTCTCAAAAAATTTCGTACAAAGACCTGAGTACCACCTCAGGCAGAAACCACTCAGGATCAAATCCTTTAGAAATTAGACAAAGTTAACTAAGTGCTAAACTAGATTAGCCACGAGATCCGCTTGAATCACTTTAAATACGATCTACAAGACCCAAAACTTGTAGAATCATTGATGCTAGGTTACCCTAAAATCTAGAATCAATCTCATTACCCAGTTGCTCTCGGGAGCACATTGAAACTCCGTATCTGATCTGGACCGCACGTTGAAAGTCCGATGACCACGAGATTAAGCGTTTAGGACTGCCTTGCTGGGCTTGATAACCATCTCGGAGATCAAATCCAGATAGTGTCTCACGGCTATTCGCTTGAGCCCGGAGTGAAGAGTGTGAGAAAACATAGGTTTCTTTAGAAATTAAATCTAATTTAAGTAATCTGAGATTTGTCGCTTGCGAGCCAGATATAAGCAATCAGACTGTCAGAATCTGACCCAAATACTCGGATCAGGAGAAATTTCATACACATGTCCGTGTACTTGTAACCCCGATCGAGTTTCAGTGACCGTTGAACTGAAACTGGTCTGCCACGTGTGATCTGGGAACTCGACTGGAACGAAAACTTAACTCGACCTAGATCCAAGGTCAGTGAGCTTAAGTCCGACCTTTAGCTCAAGGGGAGCTCCAGAAGTGCTCCGTTGAGACGGAACAATCTCACTTTGGCTATAACTTAGGTATACCATGACCCTGGGTCTAATTTAGTGAGTTTTAAGCCTATATAAGAACCTTAAACCCTCACTCTCTCATCCCATACGAATTTGAGAAAACCTAGGAGAGAGAAGAGAGAAAAGAGAGAGTAAGTGTGAGAGAAGTGGGAGCATCTTCCTGATACTCTATTTCACTGGTATACGTGCTTGATCATCGCTTTCTAATCGTTATTCCGGCGATTCTGTCGACGTACTTAGGTAAGAAAACCTCACCCTAATCTGTTCTAAGGTTTCCAATGTTGCAAGTAGCGAAATATCTGACTCAACTCATGATTTATGTCGTCATATCAACCTCGACGAAGACTTAGCACTTCTGTCAAGTTCGTTACGCTTCTACGGCGTAAGGTGCGGACTTTAGACACTTAGGTTATAGTTTTCAATACTTTCAATGTCAGATAATGATAGATTCATGATCTGGATGTTATTTCACATGCAAAATGCGCTATTCATTTTGCGACTCAGTTACATATGCAAATTATGGCGTTTAGTGTATTCGGTATATTTGTAGAAAATACCGTATACGTACAATATATGAAAGTGTGTTTGCCATGATTAATTACTGTGTATATGCTACATATGTGTGTAACACTTTCTCGGTGAAAGGATTCGCTCTAATACATGTTTTGGCTAATATACGTTATGTATGTTAAATAAATGTAGTCTAAGTGTTTGTGAAAATGCTTGTATGAGTAAGTACTTAGGAGATAGTGCTTTAGGTAGGTGTTGAGATAGATTCTCAAATACCTTAGAGATGTGTATGATTTCCTCCATGCAAGATGTTTAATTTAATCGCTCACTTATGAAATGTATGTGTTGTATTTCCTGTTTACATTGTGCTTTATAACATGCTTGTTAATATGCTTGAATTGCTTGTTAATTATGCTTTGACTACTATACATGCTTTCTGGTTATGGATTGAATGTGATTGGGACTATGATTTAGTCCAGGCAATCGGTAACGAGATTGTATTCGTGGCTGAGATTCATTCGCCACGTAGGATGTGTTTGACGAACCCGAGTCGTACTTCGGTTGGCGGCAGTGGTTAGGTCACGCGAAGTGCTTATGCACTTCATGTCGTTCAGCTGGTTATGCGCTCATGCTAGTCGAGCTCGTCAAGTAACCCGATCTGTCTAATGTATGTTCACCATGTATGGACGCCTCTGTTTGAACCTAAGGTACCAAACTCACCAGTGAAATCCCGTTTAACCTTGGTACCTCGATCCGCTAAGACTCATGAGCCGGACATGATGGTATGGGACACCGTGGTCGAGCTGTCGACCTACGCTGGGGCGATGTGCCTCCCCATAGTGACCAGTGAGCAACCCAGACTCATGAGCCGAATACGGTGGTATGGGACACTGTATTTGAGCTGTCGGCCTACACTGATAAGGTGATAGGGGAGTGGTGTAACGATTGCGTGTAACAACCCTGACAGCCCTTTGTAGTGACCTCGAGCATACTCTGAATCTGCGGAGACGCGACGACCCTTCCCGTAGTAAACAGAGTATAACTAGGCCTGTATTGATAAGGTGATGGGGGAGCGGTGCAACGAGTGCGTGTAACGGCCCTGACAGCCCTTTACAGGAACCTAGAACCGCATCATCGTATGAGATTATCTAGGACTGGCGACTCTAGAATGGATCATTGTTTGTGAATAATATAAGGGAGGTACCTTAGTTTCCCAATACTGCTGTATGAAAAGGACTAATAACAACTCAGTAATCACGCTCATAACATAGGACTGCATGTGCCTGGCGTTGTGGAGCACTAATGGATAAACGCATGCCACAGATGCAAGATGGTGTCGCATGAAGGAGCATTGGCGAGGGCATGTATCATGACCGCATTCCATACTTGCATTAATAAGAGTATTTAGGAGTGTTTGATTGTACTGCTTTATCATTACTACTTGACTGAATTGATAACATGTTAACCTATGCTTTATTGTTCCACTGAGTTAGCTACTCACTCCCACGTTACGGGACGGTGTTCTGAACACCCACCAGACTCTGTCTTAGATGCAGGTATCGACCAGACGCAGGAGGCTGAGCCTGATTACTATGATGATCAGGATGAGTTCTCCTACATGCAGTTCTCTGGAGGCTTCGCTTAGGCCATTCAGATGACGGGGCTATAGGGTTTACCATTATAGTTGTACCATTTTTTTGGCATTTTGATTTTGAAACTAGTACATGTATATGGTGACTCAGTAAGGTGTTCATAATCTGGAGACCGATTGTGACCGTTTCTAGCTTTATATACATTTATACACATCTTTCAGTCTTCCGCTTGCGTTTTATAACTTGATTTGGAGTATGAATTACTGTTTTGGTATAATCCCACTCATGATTTATGCACTAACACAGACAACATTCAATCATAAGCATTTATGTTGCATAAGTGATGTTTTGAAATTCGGGTGTTGAGTTGCTACTCGACCCCCGATTTTCAGGGCGTTACAAGAGTATGAAATAGGCCTACCCTGGTGCAGCCTGGTTGTGGTCCCCAGTCGGGTTGGTGACGAGCCTTTGAAAGTAGACTGCCAGTTGGTAGGGCATTGATAGTAATGACCTGAACTTGCCTATCATATGTGATTAACTAGGATTGACGACCCTACATGGATCATTGTTGGGTAAATGATATAAAGGGTGGTACCTTAGCTTCCCAAATCCTGCTGTATGAAAAGATCTAATAAGAACTTGGAAATCACGCTTATGCACCGCATTGCATGTGCTGTTTGGCGTTGGGTAGAGCACTGAGGAAGTGACTGACATGCGTGAGCGTGAGATGAAGATCGCAGAGGGAGTGCAGGCGAGGGCATGCATCATTTATACATACCATTTTTGCATTAATCAGAGTACTTAGGGATGCGTGATTGTATTGCTTTATCATTACTGCTTGACTGAATTGATAACATATTAACCTTTGCTTTATAGTTCCACTGAGTTGATCACTCACTCCCACGTTACGGGATAATGTTGTACACACCAACCAGACCCTGTTTTAGTTTTAGATAATGGCGATGCCTACGAGGCAGAGTCGGACTTCGAGGATGATGAGGAGGCATTCTCATACATGTAGTTTTCAGGCGGGTTCATGTGAGCCGTGTCCTGATTGACGGGAATTTTTAGGATGTGGACTAGATGACATTACACCTTTTGTATATTTTGGAAGTGTACATGTAATTATTTAACCTGGTAACATGACCATACTCAGGAGACCTACGATTACTTATACGTTTTATATATCTATCACAGTCTTCCGCTTGCTTAACTTAATCGTCTTTAAGTATGATATGCTGTTTTGGTTTAATCTCATTCATGTTTAATGTGCTAATATGGACAACATTTAATCATCATTATCTATGTTGCATAAGTGATGCGTTGGAACTCGGGAGCTGAGCTTCTACTCGACCCCCGATTTTCAGGGCGTTACAAGTTGGTATCAGATCATGATTTGGATTAAACTGGGCCTGGGTTATGGTAACACGACGCACACCGACATACTCTGATTTAGGGAGGGGGCAATGGAACTTAGAAACCATATTGGAATCCCAAGTTTCGCCGACATGCGAGACTGAATACTGTAATTTGGTCCACAACATATCTTCGATCACGTGAAGCGACCTAAGTCGCCTCTAGGCCGTCAGTCGATGGGTTTGAATAGTTAGTTGACGAATTCCATACCTAGAAATAGATGTCCTTAGGTAGTGGGTCGACCACAACACCTTACTGACTTCTCAGAACTCAATCCTAAAGTTCAAAATCCCTTTTTAACCCATTTCCTTCAAAATCTTACCTTTTGCCACTTTATTTGTCAAATTTTTCCTAAGTCCTTTCATATTATACACTAAGTCGCAAGATTTATGATGGAGAACAATGCTTAAACTCAATTTACTACACTTAGTAAATTTATGAATAAAATGGGGTTTGGGCCATTAACCTTATAGAATCTCATAAAACAAATAGGTTAGTTGGATAGATCAGTTTCTCCTACCCCAAAATCATATATTGCACGACAACAACTCATTCCGGTTTGCAAATGGGACCCGAAAACGCCTCAAACGGGCTTGGGGGCCTAAATGACGCGAATCAGTGGGATCTGAGGTGGGTCCCGTGCACATTCGGCATCCAGGGGGGGGGGGGGGGGAATAACACCCCCGGTTTGGGGAGGCATCCCCCAAATGTCCAGCGTCAAGGGATGCATCCCCGCATTGGCCAGTGGGCCTGTCGGGCCGCTACCGGGCCGATGGGTGTAGGTGGTTGTGGGGCCCACGAAATCATGTGGGACCTCTTCCATTTCCCTTTTATGCTTTGTTTCCCTCCCTCACACCACTCTAAGCTCTCCGCATCCCTCAAAACCTCATCTTTCTCTCTCAAATCCCCCTCCATTCTACCACCTTCTTCATTTTTCTTCACCACTTACTCTCTTTCCATCATCCTCTTCAAAGGAAAATGAAAACCTATCTTCTACTACTCCCATCTTCCCTATTCCCTACACATTTGGGCACAAAATTCATAGCTTTGTGTCTCATTTTTCAAAAGGTTTAAAAATCCAACTTCATGACAAGGCTATTTGGTTTCCATGGCTCTTTTTGAGCTTGTGGCCACCATTTTCTCTCTCTCTCTCTGCAATGCTTTCCCTCATGGGAAAGAAGAGGGCTTCCACTGATGAAGCCGGGCCTAGCCGCCCTACTCGTTTGAGGAGGCCGACAAGCGCCGCCGCAGGTACAAGCGTCGATCGAGAGATAAGGACGAAGCGGGAGCTCGATCCCTAGGTCCCCATTGAGAGAGCTCTACAGCCTGGCCTTATGCATGATAGATTTCAAGGCCGTAGGGTTCTATCGAGGCGCATGTAGAGGAGAAGCTGTTTGAGCTATATCTGTTGATGGACCGCTTGTCAGACGTCGGATGAGGGCTCGCATTTGAAGGCAAGTTGCGTGCGATTGTGGACACTGTCCGAGCCTTCTACGCCCATATACGAGAACCATCGCTAGAGCCTTCACAGTTCAAAAATTCCCGTGGGAAGGCGGGAAGCCACAATTGATGTTGGTTTGATAGCCCGAATCATGGGAATGCCGCGTGGAGAGGTGCATGCTGATGAGAAGTATTTCAGGAGTGCGCGTGAAAGAGATCGTCACACGCGAGTTCTTTGTTGCCGACTGGTCCACTGAAATCCAGGTGATTGCCTCCTGGTGTTCAAAATGACTCCTGACTTCCGCCTGCTCCACCACATCTTCACCCACAATTTGTATCCTAGGTGGAGCAATCGCAGCGAGTGCACGCGTCTGATGGTAGACTTTCTGTACCAAGCTGGGCAGGGAGACAAGCTGTGTCAACCTACGTATGTACTACTACAGATAGTTCAGACTGCACGCTTTACTAGGACAACCATTTCACTCACATTCGGCCGACCCATATGCAAGCTTGCTCGTGAATTCGGCTACAGACTTGGCTCAGAAAGGCTTGCGCCGATCCACTTCATTAACAACACTACGCTTAACAACATGGGTATTGGGTCACGACAACGTCGAGCCCGATTTGATGGGTCCGAGGATGAGATAGAAGAGGGTAGTGAAAGGGAAGAAAGTAGAGAAGAAGAGGAAGAAAATGAAATAGAAGAAGGAAGTGGAGAAGAAGAGGAGGGGTCCCAAAACTCAGGTGGGGAGCCTCCTCCTGCTATCGAGAAAGACCGCCATGATCAGGCCGCCCTGGAAGCCCGCCTGGCTCAGATTGAAGAGAACCAGGCCGCTCTGAGACAAGAGGTCAATGAGAATCAGGGGACGACGAAAGGGAAGGTCCCGTGATTCCGACATTACGCCAACGACATCGGTTGATCTGAACGACGCTACACTCATCTTATCGAGTGACGATATCGGGGACAGTGGGCAGAACATCCAGTGGTCATTTCACACTAGTGAAGGAGCTCATGTCGCAACCCGTAGTCCGAATGTTAATGGGAACAACTCGATGAACACAGGCAGCACATCCAATTCTAGGAAGAAAGCCAGACAGGATCGCCCTTGCGTAGTCCGAATGTTAATGGGACATATAGCAAATGGATGAGTGATGTTGCAGAAGCTGTTAAGTCACTAGCTATAACCATATACCAAGGGAAGGATTTCGTACGTATGTCCCAGATTGTGCCTGCTCTGGAGTAGATTGAAGGCCTCATGAGCCACGACATCGTACGCGCCACGAGAATACTATATAAAGATGAACAACAATCTGCCTCGTTCCTTTCACTCTCTGAGCATAGGAGGTTGGACTTTGTGCTGATGCTGCTTGCACCAGATCAGTCATCTGATTGATTGCACTGCCATCCACCTGACCGTTGATGGGTTTCTGGTTTATTTGGCTTGTCAGCCAAGTGGTTTTTGGACAAAACTGACTTTTCTAGTTCAGGGCTAATTTTCATCACCAGCCTGAAAAATGTTTAACATTTTGGATGATATTTTACTTTTTATCTTTTGTTTTTTCTGCCTTTTTTGGATGTTTAAGTTGCGGCTGTATTAGCTCCACCGTTGATGCGTTATAACTTGCATTACCTGCTGATATCTAATCATGTATTATCTGCTGTTTATATCATTCATGTATTGTTTGCCATATGACTATGTTGTTCATATATGCACTTTCGATAGTTGTCCAATTTATTTCTAGTCAAGTCAACGCTTCAGGTATGCCCTCGGATTCTCAGATTTGTTACATTATCACTTATCTATAGGTCCTAGTAACGTGATTACAATCATTGCAAGTTTGATTAATGGTAATAATCCATCCATATGCAAGTTGTAATTAATGGTATTTCCAGTATCTGCAGATGGGGAAGAAAATGTATGTCATCTTCAATGGACGTCGACCCTGCATGTATTATACTTGGGAGGAATGCCAACAGTAGGTGGATGGATTTTCCATGGCCCGCTTCAAAGGATACAAGTCCACATCAGAGGCATATACTCAATGGACTGCTTTTTGCGAGTATGCGACGCAACACAATGAACCGGTGCAACACTATGAAGCGGTGACCGACTTCAGTAACGACTATCAGACGGGAACGCTGAACACCGAACAACCAATCATTGCCAGTTGTAGCAACCTTTCTATAGGGTGCTCCCCGTCCACTACTGTGCGAAGTATGCTGGCATCTACACACCGGCAGATGACGTTGAAGAAACGCCAGGGTCAATTGAGGCTAGGGGTGTACACGGGTCGGGCCGAGTCGAACTAGCCTCAGCCCATCCAGGCCCGTTCAACAGCCACACAAGTCCGAACCGGACCGGGCCTGGTCACCGGGCCAACATCTCTAGCCCGAACCGGGCCAGCGCGAGTTCGGGCCGAGTTCGGGCCAGTTTCGAACTTTCGAGTTCGGGCCAGTTTCGAACCTGAGTTCGGGCCGGTTTCGAACCTTCGAGTTCGGGCTAGTTTCGAAACTTACGGCAAGTTTATGGGAAGGGCTTTGGCAAGTAATCCGCGTCCCATTACAATTTACAAGTTCATGAGAGAGATAGGATATATTATAATTTTACTACATTTACATATATTTGACAAAGCATAAAATAAAACATTTATACAAACTGAATACAGTCCATACATTAGTGACTATTGTTGAGGAGATTCATCTGAGCCCGAGCTGCTGCTATCTAAATCTTCATATACGTACTCATTCACCTCTCCCTCTTCAGAAGGTGGAGATATCTTTTTATCGCCTTCCTCTTGTATAGTTTGAATTAGATTTTTCAAACTATTTTTGTGAGAAGATTTATACGTAGTTCCCAATGTCCTGTAAAACGCACCCAGACTGGAGAGAAACTTAGCTGAATTTTACTTTTTTTTTACTTTTTTCCGTGCAGCTTGAACCTGCTTCGACATCATGTGGTCTTGGAGGACATCGCTGATGTGTAGAAGCCTCTTCCATACTACGCTTTAAGGCGAGTTGAAATTGTTCTTCTTCCAATGCTAACAATTTAGCTTCCTTCTCTGCCTCAGAATGTTTGGATTGGGGAGTGAATTTTTTTTTGTTTGAATCAAGAACTGCTTGGAAAAGAATTTGGATTTCTTTTGAGGCTTTAGGACACGGTCTTGCATCTCCACCCCGACAGGATAAGTGTAATCTGAGTCGATTAGTTTTGTTAACAAACTTGGCTCCACACAAATTACACAAAATCTTGAACTTTCCAGACTTTGGAGAATGGACTAAGGAACCATAGTCCCAAACGTTAACCGATGGTTCGCTTGAAGACATCTACATATCGTGTTGGAAAAGTATTTTAGGCTTTTTACAATAATGAAATACCGATAATCCAACATAACATAAAAGCAATTTATGGATTAAAAAAAATAAAAGTCAACATAACTGATAAATAAAAATAAAAGTCAGCAAACAGATGTAGAAATTCATTGCGCAGCTTCCATAATATCCATCAACATAACAGATAAATAAAAATAAAAGTTAAAAGAGTATCCATTACAACATTTGCAAATTCAATTAAACTAACAAAATCATAAAATTCATCCCAAACATCCATCATATTGCTGTTGTTTCATGTGTTGCGGCTTCATTCGCATTCTCCTCCTCTTCCTCATCAAGATCACCTCCTAGACTCGGACGCAACCAATCTTGTGTACAAATTAATGCTTCCACTGTATCTGGTGCAAGGGAACTTCTAGTCTTACTCACGACCCTGCTCCCTGTGCTAAACGCAGATTCCGATGCCACTGTTGAAATAGGAATTGATAAAATATCTCGTGCCATCGTCGATAGTATAAGATATTTTCCTTCACTAACTCGCAATTTCCACCAGTCCAAAACATCGAAATCTGAATCCTGCCGTACTACGACGACGACTCTTTGAGATACATGTTTAACTCTGATTCTTTCATGTCTGTGTCTGTATTTTCTTTTGCTAAGAAAGACATGAAATCAGCATCATCGCTTGAAGCAACTTGCGATCTAACTTCAGAAGCACTTGGTGTGGACACTGTAGTTGTGTACGCGTTGTACAATGCTTCGATTGCATCACGAACCTTCGAAGTTTCAGATATTGCCTTTTCAGTAGGATAAATCCTCGTGAAGATGTACTTAACAAAACTCATCTTGCGCCGAGGATCAAGAACAACAGCTAATGACATTATCATATGACAATCATCCCAATACTTATCGAACTTCATTTGCATACCACCTGTCATGATTTGGAGAAAAAATGGACCGTCATCAGCAGCTTTCTTCAGGGCATCCTTGATCTTCCACACAGATGGAAGAAACATATTTGCTGTTGGAAACTTATTGCCAGAGAATATTTTCGTACATTCATAAAAAACCTTCAAAATTTTGTGAACTTCTTTCGCTTTGCTCCAATCATCATCAGTAGGCAACCAAGCATATGTTTTATCACGCACTGCATATTCTGGAAAGGCATGTTCCAATTCCAAGGCTGAATCCAACATCTCAAAAGTGGATTTCCAACGTGTGCATACATCTAGCTTCAACGTTTTTTGAGACGTCAAATTCAAACGTTGGACGATGTCATTCCATATACTCAATCTTGACGGCGAGCCTCTTATGTACTTCACACTCTCCCTCACATTCTCTATAGTTTGGTCAATTGATTTCAACCCTTCTTGTACAATTATGTTGAGAATGTGTGCACAACACCGAACATGAAATATTTTTCCCTCAAAAAATAAACTGTCGGTTGCCTTGAACTGGTTACGTAAGAATTGTATGACACTGTCATTTGTGGAAGCATTATCTAAAGTTAATGAACTGACTTTTTTTTCAATGCCCCAATCTCGTAGACAGTTGTAAATGCAATCTGAAATAACCAAACCGGAATGGGGAGGTGGAAGGTGGCGAAAGTTCAATATTCTCTTGCAGAGTTTCCAATTTTCATCAACATAGTGTGCAGTCAATGAAATGTAACCCTTTCTTTTTTTGATTTTGTGCCGTCCACATATCAGACGTCAAACTTACCCTTGAAACCGAGTTTAAAACTGCTTTCAACTTCATTTTCTCACTGGCATACATCTTCATGCATTCTCTCTTCACAGTAACACGGGAGACCTTCTCAAACTGAGGATTAAGGTATTTACTGTATCCCATAAATATTTCACTCTCTACCATCTTAAATGGCTGCTCATCAATAATAATAAGCTTCGCAAACCACTCCTTCAGCTTCCCTTTTTCAAACTTATGAGTGGTAACTGTACCTTCAGAAGCAGATCCTTCAGACTTTGTAAACGATAGCAATTGTTGGCCTGAACGTGGAAGTCTAGGTCTCTTTACACAACTTTTTCTATGTCTGTTTAAATGAGACGTCGACCCACCGACACTTTTGGTGTATAAACTTTTGCAGTGCATACATCTGATCTTGGGACTTGTTACTACTACTTCTTTACTACTTCTTCAAAATCTTCCAAACAGCTGACCGTTTCTTCCTTTATTTGCAGCTGAAGACCCCTCTCCCTCAAACAACAAGTGGTGTGCTGCTGAGCACCGGCACCGCTACTAGGGGTAGCCGTAGGTGGGACTTCATCCTCACTAGCCATATCTAAAGATATGAAACAATTTCGTTTATCCTTGGACCTTACTCCTTAGTAAAGAATTTCCTAAGCGAATAAATCAGTTACCCATTCAATGCTGGATAGATAGTAATACTTTCATTATTCAATTTAAATGACACGCCAAAATTTCGGCAGCATCTCCCCTTATCTCTCCAGAATAAATTAATCTTGGATTTGATTCACACGTCAACTATCCACACAAAGTGGGGATATTTGATGAGGAAGTAAAATGCAAAAATATATCCAGAGAGAATTAGGAGAGACGAACCGAAACAGGCATGTGCATTTAAATTAGAATAAATGAAAGCATTACTGTCTATCCAACATTGAACTGTCCAAAAAGGGACAATTTGAGAATTTCTATGCATCCATGAACACACTCAATCTATGTCTGGCAACATAGAAATCCTTAATGGGTAACTGATTATCCTATACTACAAGAACAACATAAAAAATAATTAAATCAATTACCCATTCAATGTTGAATAGATACTAATGCTTTCATTATTCCATTTAAATGGCGCGCCAAAATTTCGGCAGCATCTCCCCTTATCTCTCCAGAATATATTAATCTTGGATTTGATTCACACGTCAACTATCCGCACAAAGTGGGGATATTTGATGAGGAAGTAAATGCAAGAAATATATCCAGAGAGAATTAGGAGAGACGAACCGAAACAGGCATGTGCATTTAAATTAGAATAAATGAAAACATTACTGTCTATCCAACATTGAACTGTCCAAAAAGGGACAATTTGAGAATTTCTATGCATCTATGAACACACTCAATCTATGTCTGGCAACATAGAAATCCTCAAATGGGTAACTGATTATCCTATACCACAACAACAAGAACAAAAAAAAATAAAAATATGTAATAGGCAATTGGTATAAGCATAGATTACAACTAACTAACAAAAACAACATTTACAAAATATAAATACTACTTAATAAGCATTAAAAAGATTAAAATGGAGTGGCAGGAAATCTAATAAATGAAAATTTTTAATCATTCATTAGTCATAAGATTCATAAACAAAACTAACTATAATGTGATGGCCCTTGCACTAAAAATCTAATAAATGAAAAATTTTAATCATTCATTTGTTTGGTAAGCAGATGGATAAGCCTGGTTTTATCTTCATAGTTAAAGCCTATTGTCTAAAGACTTGATTTTGAAATGAGTTGGAATTTCCGGCTCGACCTAGCTTGAATAGACTATTTGAGCGGAACAGTTGAAACCTTCCTAGGATCATTCATTTGTTTATGATCGTACATCATGTGAGCCACCATGTGAACTTAGAGATTTAAATAGTTTCTACTCATGCAATTTTCAAGTAATTTCTATGTAGCAGTGTATCATCTACCCCACTGTGACAGAGTATCAATTTGACAGTCTGCATTCCAAATGACAGAAATAATCCCCTCTAGAAACGCTACTAACAACTGTTGCAAGATCCTATCTGGGGATTGGGGGTGTTCTGGTCTTCTGAATGATGCTTATACCGTGTTTCACACGGTTTTGTGGTGGAAAATGGCTCCATTCGATGTGGACTCATCAGATAAACTGTCCCTGCCGGGCCCCACGATGTTGAGAAAGTGGTAAACAACCTAATCTTTATTGAGGGGTTTCCTCCTCTTTCTTTATATTTTTTGGGTGCCTGCCCTCTGGTAATAAAAGAGTTTTTCATTGGAACCTTAGAAAAAATAAAATAAAATCCTGATGTTTCAGTAAATGGGTTGGGTCCAACTCCAAATAAGCTAGGTTTGGTCTGGTGTAGGCTAGGAGATTGCACATCAGTGCTGTTTATCTATGAGTTTGGTTCGATCTGGTGTAAGTTGTGTTTGTCCCAATTTCTAATTCCATAATTAGAATGAATTTCTATTAAGCATCCAATTACGTTATTTATTTATTTATTTATTTTTAAATTTCAGAGTTTAGTCAATTGCCTGAGTTACATACTTACATTCATTCAATATATCAAGTTCCAATTCAATCGAACCATTTAAAAGTTAGGGACCAGTTTTAAGAGATTTTATGCCCAATCCACTTGATAACCAGAGCAGCAATTTTGACAGAGACCTGAACCATCGGACACAATTTCAGCAGACCCAGTCCGATGGTCATTTTGGTCAGCCCCGACTCTGCACCCCTATCTGCTCCATTGGCCAAAGAACAAGCATGCATGGGGAATGCTAACATCCCCTACTTTCACCATATGTTAACACCATCCATAGGAACCCATCATCAATCCGGGCAGCTAAATCATTCCATACCATTGTTGGTGATCATGATGCAAAAAATCAAAATCACTTAGATGATCCTAACCTTTCAATCAATAGCATGGAAAATGGATGGTCAAGATTGAGGGAAGCCTTTCAAGATGATCCTAACCTTTCAATCAATAGCATGCAAAAAATATATGAAACAGTAAATCCACATTCCATTTCCACGAATCAATAGACTGAAAGAGAGAGAGAGAAATCATACCTGGTGGTTGGACGGCCGGACGAGCGAGCAGAGAGGCGGAGGTCCTTTGGTGGTTGGACGGCCGGACGAGCAGAGAGAGGCGGAGGCCGGACGAGCAGAGAGAGGCGGACGGACGGTCGGATGGATGAGTAGACACAGAGAGAGAGAGAGAGAGAGAGAGAGAGAGATTTGGTGGGGGCCGGGCACTAGCAAGGAGAGGGTTTCCGCCGCTGGACGGACGGACAGACGGACGAGCGTCGAGCAGAGAGAGAGAGAGAGACTGAGAGAGAGAGAGAGAGATTTGGTGGGGGCCGTGGGGCCGGGCAGGGAGAGATTTGGTGGGGCCGCTGCTGCCGCAATGGGGAGAGGGAAAGGGTCGTTTTCTCAAAAGGGGGAAAGGGAAAGAAATCAATGGACGAGTAGGGTTTTTTTTCAAAACAGGGTATATATACCCTAAAGTGCGGACGGGCCGGGACGGGGCGGGCCGGGTTTCGGACCGAGTCAAGCCGAACTGGGTCATATCCGAACTCGGCCTGAACTCAGTTTCGGGCCGAGAAATTTGACCCGTCTTGACTCGAACTTAGCTCCGGGTCAGGCCGAGTCGAGCGAGCTAACCGGGCTAGCCCGGTTTGTGTACACCCCTAATTGAGGCCCTCCTTCAGATAATCTTCGGTTGCTTGCTTTTAATCATCACCATTCAGCTTATTGCGTGACGCTAGTTTTTAGCTTTCTATTTACTGGTTATGTTAACTACTGACTGTTATGAATTTCTGAAGGACTATGGTTTGCTTTGAACAAGTTTTGTGGAGGTTTAGTAAGTTTATGGGTTAACCTGTACATGGTTTTTACTAACTTATAATCTTCACAGGATTACAATATTATTTTCTTTAGTAGGGCCCAGATATCCACACGTAAAGTGGAATAGGAGTTGTTCAATTTGCTACTGACACTGGGTTACTGATCCCACACCCATCCATCAGTGGTGTGAGTATGGTGATACACATTAAATTAAAAAATTTGAAGTGCCACATGTACAACTTCACTTCTCTGTGTCTACTTCTGAATCCTGTATCTATTTATCCATGTTTCAGGTGAATTTTGTATTCAATGATCTATTACTGTTCCAATCCGAATTTGAAGGACCCAAGTAGTGGCATTTATTCTGCCATTCAAAATGCAGGTACTAGATTCGGATTATGGATGTCAACCTCGAGACACTCTGTATGAAACCGGTGGACGCAAAGTGCTGATATACGTTTTGGTGCATTTTGATACATGTTGTGGACCACACAATATGTCACAAAGATCATCATGTGGTCCACCACATACTGTTGATATATGCGTGATGGGTATTAAAATGATATATGCTGTGGACCACACAATGAAAACCTACAAAGATCATCACGTGGTCCACCCAAAAGTGATGTTATACGTTTCGATGCATTTTGATATATGTTGTGGACCACACGATCTATCACAAACATCATCGTGCAGTCGGCAACACAGAGATGTGGATATCAAGTTTTACCACGTTGAAACTTTGGGTCCATTGAAACCATTCGTCCGGACGTTGACCAAACTGCTGAAAGGGGAATTACGTAGACTCAGTATTGCTGTAAAAATCAAACAACTGATTACAGTTGCTGCAGAGCTGAGATGGTGGACACCATACCAGCATCTTAGCAGTGATGTGACAACTACACTGTCTATCTAAACAGGTTCCTATTGAATTGCCATCTACTACACTCAAAACATACCAAAGAACAAGCATGTGAAAGCAACATACCGGTATTCAACCAATCATTGCTAATACATGTAAAGATGTAATTATGCTGTCTTTACACCCAACTACCGGTGTAATTGGAAAACCAAACAGGCCCTAGAATTTTGGCCGATCTAACCATCCAATGAGGCCTTGCATGAATTTGAATGTTTTTGGATGTGCAGCCCATCTGATGGCTGGAGTGGCCTGATTCTTGGGGCATCCCATTTTCCACTATAACCTCCCATATAGAGCAATGACATACAGCTGATACTGCCAATCCAAATTGTTGGAACATGGGTATGATGGTGGTGGTTGGTGATGATATCGCCAATAAATCAGTCATATTGCAATTACAAATTAACAACTGGAGTGTACATGTACCTTCCAATTTATGGATGTGGAGGGCATTGAAAAAAGATTAATAGAATGGTCTCCCTTCTCTCAGTTAAAGCTTTTCCCACAATCGAAACAACTATGTACTATGATCACCACACACACACACAAAGAAGAAGAAAAGAAAAAAAGAAAAGAAAACAACTATGAACTTAGTCTGACCATAATATGAATCACACCATAGAATGTTTCTGAAAACAGATCCGGCATGAGACCATTTACAATGAATGGCAAAAAAGCAATGTGGAGGGCTGATGGTGCAGCTGGGTGGATGGAGGTGCTATTTACAAGGTTAGTTTCGGTATATACACAAATATGTAAGCCATGATTTCAATCAAGGCTCAGGAAACTCCTTTAAGAGATTTACGATGCTGTGGCCTGATCGATTCAGGTCTTTCAAGTCTTTGGACCATTCCCTGACATTACTCATTCTGGGTAGTTACCTTGGTAGATGTTCCCAATTCCTGCAAATTATTAGAACAAAAGTCCAATTTGGTCATTATTAACAGCTACCATTACGAAGTCAGGCACAAACTATAACAGATACTGATGTGACAAAATAGACATTGCGGCTTGACATGATCTGTGCTAATGTATAGATCAAGGTTACCAGGATCACAGATTACTCCAGCATGTGCATGGGAACAGTAACATGATACAGTTTTTTCTCTAGGTTGCTAGGTTTAGGATCATGTGGGTTGCTCTAACACATAGTATTAAGTGTACATATTGTACTTATATATATCCAAAACTGATGTTTTAATTCATATATCTATACTATATATAAGGCAGCTAGCTTTTGGGCATTTTGACCTGCAAAAAGTTTTCCTAGGGCAGAGAACATTGAATATTGAAGGGTTATGGTGTACACTTTTAAATGAAGTAAGAGGTACTTTGGAAACTGAAAAATGTGGCTGTTGTCCATTCAGGTGGGGCCATAGTAGCCCGCTCTCCCCTTAAATGACCAATAATTTGGATCGTGCATGTCGGAACAGGAAAAATAGGGGGCTAGGTGATTTAGACAACATTGGTGTACAGTTTCTGCAATGCTCTAGAACCAGATTTGTTAGAGATCCAGATTTCACTCTCGACAAATTCAGTCGCACAGATCTGGCATTGAAAATGATTCTGACAGCACAAAGTGTTAGAAACCATGGAGCAAAGATGTTTTTGATCAGATGGATGTTACGCGATACTTAAAAAGCGAATAAAAGAACTGCAAACCAGTTCCCACGGTTTTCTTTTGGTTGCCATTTCATGTTTATGTAGGAAAGATAATCAAGGGAAATATTAAAAAAAATTCAAAATAAAGAATGATTGATCACAATCCGAGTGCCACTGGTAGAAATATATTAACTCCACTGGGCAGCAACATGCCAGCCAATCCCAAGCCCGGGTTGATCTTAGGTGTGCAGCCAGTTGTAGAACCTTTGCTAAGCAATTCATGAAAATAGCAGACCCCATACAGGTGGGACAAAGCTATGATGATGACCTTGCTTGTAATGCTTGATCTAAAAAGTAATAATCGTATTTACTATTGGGCTAGAGAGGTAATATGTACAATGGTTTAGAACAAAGAAAACTGCCAACAGGAGTTCTTGCTCTCATTGCTGATCATGAGCCTGGATAAAGCAGGAGGGTTGTGTCAGGTTGGCAGCTGGCATCAAACTTCTGCCACAACTTTTTTCTCACGAGTCTTTGCAATGTCCTTGATAGAGTGGGATGACAGAACAGGATTCGTGATGCCGACCCCAATTAGTTGGGAGAAGGATTGGGTGATGATGATGATTTAAAACAAAGAAGTGGATAAAGTAATAGGCATCATTAGAAATATAAAATGGCGTACCTTTCATGTGTGGCCAGAAAGATCACCTCTGCCGCACATCTCTAATGCAACATGACTTTATGAGCAGCACTCAATAGTTAGGAGTCGCAATGAATGTTTGGTAATATTCATTGTTGGTGGCTCTCTTGCTCAATTTGAGGTTGCGTGAGTTCTGTACCAAAAGTTGAGCTTAAAGGAACCGCTTCTGGTGCTACTGGGGCATCCCAAATGCCAGAGTCTTTTGGATCTACTTCAGAAAAGATGCCACTGCTACGAGGAGAATATGGTTTTGGCACTTTATTTTTCTGCATTTCCTGCAAATCATCCTACGTGAATAAATATCTTTGGTTTACCACATTGAAATGCACATTAATGACAGAACATACAATACTAAACCTTTGAATGGTTTGGTCCAAAAGCATTCCTTGCTTGTTCAATTGAAGAATAGATTTCAGTGGCCTGTTGAGATTCCCGGTTGCATTTGATAACGAAGATAGAATCCTTTGATTCTATTGACCTCGTTTGCAAGTACAAAACAAGCTGTGAAGGTGATGATTTTGGGTGGTCTTTCTTTCCATGTATCAGTTCCATTGTGAGAAGGTCATTCCATAGCACATCCCACAGTACTGAACATGGATCTCTTGCTGGATTGAACTTTCTTTGGGCCATAATGTTTAGGGGTTGCTGAAACCAATGGGAAGTTGCAAAATGATTTCATGGGGTTAGACAACAGGCCAGAGCTACATTAAAAAAAAATCAAGCTAACTAAAGCTGAACATACTTGCAGCAATAGAACTCTTCGATGGGTCACCACTACAATTTTTCCTTTTGGCAGTAGAAAGTGATCTTCATAGGCATCAGACAAAGCAAACTTCCCTCGGACTTTAAATAGATCAACTTGGCCAAAAAATGTACCAGATTCAGCCAGCTGTAAGATAGCCTTCAAGACAGAACAAGAGCAAGTAGATTCAGAACTGCTTCTGTTTTCAATTCAGGGAAAAATAAGAAGTAATCAACAAAGTAGCAACCTATGGGGAATCTATTGTTGGGACCCTAATGGAAAAGAGAATATTAGAAAAAATGGGAAGAGGGAGAAGAAAGTAAGATGGGGAATATGGAGGAGAAGAGTGAAGACTCTCTCTCTCTCTCTCTCTCTGTCCATAAGTTCTTATTTATAAAAAAAACATTAACCTTAACACTTTATGGTACCCGCAGGAGTACTCAATCCTACATGCCCACACCCACACAATCTCCTACACATTGACATACATATTAACTTGGAAACATGGGGTAATTTGATTAATCAAGACGTAGAAAGGTCATCAGTAGAAAAAATGACAATACTGTGAAAGGAATAAATGTTAAACAAACATCCATAGCTGAATTGACTAATTTCAGAAATTCCATTAAAGAGATACGCCACAAGTGTATTAGACAAATAGCCAATTATTAAAGAGATCACCAATGACGCATATTCAATGTATACTTATGGTCCACCTGATGACCAGATGGACTAGATCCAAAGCAAGTTCATGGAGGTTCATTTCTAATGAGTGCAGACATAAGGAAGAAAAATCTTGATGAATACAATAGAAGCCTTGGAGCATGTAAATATGGATCCTACTTCCTACTGATAGTAGCTGATCACACGTACCTGTCCCTGGGCTCTGTAGTCATCATAAGGCCGAAGCAGATTATCTGCACCGATTACTCGAGGCAGACGTCTGCGGAGTAATTGTTCTTCTGATGTTATAGCAGATGTTATTTTCATTCGCACAGCATTAGCACCTTCAGTAGTTTTTGACAAGAGATCAAGGACGCCACTAACAGGCTGTGCTGCTGCACCTATAATTCCTTTACCAACACCCTGAACAAAACCCTCAACACCAGAAGATTTTGCACCTTCAAGCGGCTTTGTTAAAATGCCAGTAACCCCTCTAAACAGCCCTTTTGCAAGAGCACCACCTCCCTCTCTAATAAAGTCACCAATGTCCTCTACACCTTTGTTTTCCTGAAAGAAGAAATTAATAGCAACAGAAACCATGCCAGGACTGGTTACAAGTGCATATGATTGGAAACATGGGAACTTCGCATCAGCTCCAAGGTATTCAATAACAGTAACATTATGATATAGGCTGTAATGGCCATTGAAGCCTCTTTCTTTCTTTCATCTTCTTCTTCTTCTTCTTGTTTTTTTTTTTTTTTTTTTTTTTGGGAAAAAAGTATCAGCCGTGTAACGTGTAACGGGGCCACCATTACTGTTACGTAACAGCTGTAACGGCCATTACACAACCCTTTTTGGATACCTTGATCTGCTCTGTCAAGAGGCAATAAAAACGAAACATATCTTAGCGTTTATTACCTGTCTCTGCCGGCTTTGAATAAATTTCTTATCCATTGATAATGCTGCAACACCTTTGCTTATGTGTCCAAGTGCACTGCTTGCATTACCAAGTATGTCAAGACCAGACAGCAGGTGAAGAGGCCGACTAAGAAGATCCTTCTGAATATTTGCTATAGCAGTACTAATAAGAGCACTTTGACGCATGCATACGTCTGCATTAAACCTTTGATTAATCCTCACCTAATGAAAACACATCAAAATCATTGCATTAAATTCTATCCTGTCTATGATATGAAAAAAGGTCACTAAAATTAATAGTATTTCATGAGGAAATAATCTGAACTGAATAGTTGAACTTAAAACAACAGATAGGCATGGCGAAATGGTTTCATCAGTGAGCCAAAAGAAAAAAAAAAACAGAGATGAGCATCGCAAACAAGAAAGGTAGAAGATCACTTCTCAATGTAAATCACACACCATAAGCTGTGGACATGCACAAATGGTCTCAAGAGACTTACTGGCATATTCTCAGTGTTCCCCAATGCAGTCATCAAGGATGACCAGAACCCAAGAACGCCTCTTGGTCGTTGAGTTGGCGACATAGCCAGTGTCACTTTGAATCGGATTTCTGAGATGTTAAGAAGCCTGTTTTCCAGGAATATCTTTCAGCACAAGTGGAAACAGAAATAAACTGATAAATGATTTTTGGAGAAATTTCAATGTCTTACGCATACCCGATTTGTATAATTGGATCAACAGAAACAGCTGTTGTTGGAGCCTCAAATACCCTACCGAGACTGACTTGTTGGATCATCTCATGAAGGCGCCAAATAATTGGTTCATGAATATTGACCAAAAATGCAATGTTCTCAGGACCCTGTGTTTGGGAATGGGCACAATCCCGACCAATATGTTCATATGAGAAAAGAATTATAGGAATCATAAGAATATAAGAAAAGTAAATGTAGGAATTGAAACATTCTATACGAAAAACTTGAAAATTTCAAGGAAAATGAACTATGTGTTTGCATACCTGGAAACCAAGATATGGGTAGACACAGAAATCCAGTGCTCCATTTGATTGCATAGTCATAGACAACTTTATGATGTAGTCAAGCTGACCTGTGAATCTCTGTGGCCTAAACAGAACAGGCATTGGTGTTAATGGTAGTTGATTATCCAATTGTATCCCAAGCATCCGTAACTTGAATCTGCCATATGACAAGAATATGAGAGTTAGAAGGTACAGTCCTTAGTGTTGTATTTAGATGATCCAATCCTAAACATCAGCAGAAGCTCTGGAGAAGGCTTCCACATCTATAAAGTATTTGTTTGAATGCTTAACATTTTTGACAAGAAGCCTACCTACTGATTCCAGAACCCAAGCCAGTTGAATATGATAGTAGAAGATTCTGAAGAGACAGATACAGAATCTCCTCTGGTGTATGATCAATAAGGGATACACCCAGTTCTGCAAGCTCAACAATAACATGGAATTCACACTCAGCAGCTGATGTCGACTGTTTAGAATCAGTATCAGAGAGATGAGACACAGGCAATTGAACTCTTCTAGGCATAATTGCTACAGTTTCATTGGATGGCATCCAGTCGGTAATCTTAACAACATTCATCTTTCCTTCTTTTATAATTGTTAGACGTAGAGCCCTAACTGGTCTACCAGATACAGACATGGGTTCATGGTCAGATAGCTGATCAATATTATACTTCTGAGATTTTAAGGGGTCAGTCCCATCCACAAAGACTTCCAAAAGACGTTGTCTACCCAGATCTTCCCAGAAATATGCAGCAGCAGCATTAGGGGGAAGGGATCGCCACGAATCATCAGTACCACCCGCTTGTCGAAAACGTAAGGGTAAAAACATGGAACGGTTTTCAATCCTGTTGATGGCCAGATGAAAATTACTCTTGGTGGCGAAGAAAATAAAACTGAAATCAGGAAATATGCAACAAGAAAGAGAAATTAATATCTATTTTAACCTGTAGGGGCTTGAAAATGAAGCAGGGCGGAAGACAACTTCATAGCGTGAACTTTTTGTTCCACTTCGTATTTCTACTCTAATAAACATCTGATCACTTCCCACATCATTCTTCAAAGAAGCACACATAACTCCTTCATTTACAATGCTAAAAGGTAGACTCCATTTGAAACCATCCACCCGCAGCTGAAGATCAAACATAAAAGATAATGTGAAATGCATTTAAAGAAAATAAGAATATACTTGCTCCAATAAATGAGACAATTTGTGCAGACCTTCAACAATTCACTTTTGGAAGTAGACTGCCAAAGAAGCATTTTTGGAGAATCAGTGGGATGCAACCATTCTACTGACTGGGTGCCACATTGCTGCAAAGATAGATTGCACCCCATCCTATTGATAAAAACAGTCTGAGGTTGAAAATGAACAACCTGCACAAAAACCAATTTTATTAGTTGTTACGAGAATTCCAGTAAGACAATACAATGGGAATATTAGCAGAAAGACATGGATAGATAACTAGGAACAAACAGTTCTCAGTTGGGATACACCACTCTCTGAGTTTTAGTTCATAGCCATGTAAGTATACCTGTAATAATGTAGCTGGTCTTTCATATAAAACTAAAATTGAGATAGGACATGATTATTATCTCCAAGTCAATCTATTATCCCTGCTAGTACCTACAATACTGATACAGCTAATGAGAGAACTAATTAACAAGTTTAACCTTGGTTCTATTTGATGTCATGGTAAGTAATGCTGAAAGCTTGTAATAAGATCCATTTGAATTGAACGCCTTAACATCAACTCGCTCCTGAAAAGAAAAAATAAAGGTAAAAATAAAAATCCATCTTTTGGGCTTGTTTATCTGAGCAATATTTTAACGAGTAATAAAATCCACGAGTCCATTATAGAAGGGAACCACGAGTCCATTATAGAAGGGAACCAGCCATATGTTTTTTCTGGTGTTCTTACCTTATTTTCCAGCTCTAAGAGAGAAATTCCTGGGCTGTAATGTTCAGAATGACGAACAGCGACTGCAATACCCACACGTGGGGAGAGAAATGCATCGTTTTGAGATGAATATGAAAAATTCGCACTCCGGCTTATATAGTCTTGGGGAGATAGCATGACAGGGATCGGGCTTATGTCCTCCATTGTTTCGAGAATTTGAATGTTTCTTCTTGAGCCAGGATTTCTCCCATCAGTTGAATTTGTGGGCCGTTTCAAGGCTAGCTTTGCAGACTTGACTGCTCTAGAGATTAAGAGGGAATCAGTCTCTGCATTATCTACTGGTTCGACCTCAACTACTCGATATGCCAATGATAATGGTGAATCATTAACAATCCAATATGGAACAAATAACCTAATTCTTTTAGGCGCAGCACTGCTTCCTCCCAAGTCACGTTCAATGCTCACACGCAACCTCCTGCATAAAAAAAGATGAAGAATGATTTTTTACTTCCTATAAAATAAATGACAGAAAAGTAAACACTTGATATTAGAGAAATGGAAGTGAAAGAATGGAGAATGGGAGGATACATTATCCCTCTCAGAATATTTATAATAGATGATCAGAAGAGATAAGAACTCCATAAATGGGAATAGAAGATAACTATAAATCAGAACAAAATCCTACTAATACGGTGCTCCGTAGGAACATACAAAACTGTCTCTCTAGAATTTCTAACATACTACATCCTCAACACTTCCTCTCAAGATGGAGCATAGATACCCCACAAGCCCAGCTTGCCCAAGTATCAAGAAGACGAGTACACATCACATCACTATTAGATTATTGATTTTCTAATCATCAGCTATGGTAGGCACCATTACATCATTGTCAGATTATTGATTTCCAAGTCATCATGGGATGGATTATCTACAGCAAACTCCACGGCATCACCATTAGATTATTGCTTTCCCACATAGGATGGATCATCTACATTAGGTGCTACTATATCCCTGTTAGATTATCGCTGCCAATCATCATTGGATGGATCATCAACAACAATCACCATGACATCACTGTTAGATTATCTCCATCCCTATCAACATGGGATGGTTAATCTATAACATACATTGTGACATCACTGTTAGATTTTCGCTTTCCCAGTCATCATGTGATGGATCATCTACAACAAGTGACATGATATAATTGTTAGATTATTACTTTCCCACCATCATAGGATGAATCATCTACAATGCTAAAAAAATGTCTGGATGAAGAAGGATGGCATTAGATGATGTCTAGATTGGAGTGTTGGCATGGAGATCATGCACATTTTGATTTGAGATAATGGTGTGCCAACGTTGCAGAGATGAAGATGGTGGTGGCATCATGATGATGAAGATGATGGTATGATGAATTTAACCCCAAACTAATGCGGGGGCCTTTTTGCACTGGGCTCGAGTGGGGTGGCCTGTGGGATGCAGGGGCACACTCGGGGTGGGTGGCCCATAGAACCCATGGATTTGGGGCCCACGAGGAGGGTTCGGCCGAGGACCTAACCCATGGATTTGGGGACTGGGCTATGAGATAAAAGGATTAATTCACCATACTTTATCAGTTCAAGCTTTTAGAGCAAGCGGTTAATTGTCCTGCATCAAATTGGTATAAGAGTGGGATGTCTCATGTTCGAGACTCCTCACTAGAGGTGATTAATGCGGGGGCATTTTCACACTGGGGTCGAGTGGGATGCAGGGGCACACTTGGGGTGGGTGGCCTGTGGAACCCATGGATTTGGGGCCCGTGTGAGGCAGAACCCATGTCATCTACCCTTAAAAAAAGCTCTTATCTGAAGGTTTTACCAAATGTGCTTATTTCCAATAAGAGCGGTTTTTGGACTTGAAAAAGTGATTTTACCAAACGAGCTCATTTACAACAAGAGCTAGAACAAAAAGAGCTTATTAGAGCAACTCTTATTGAAAAAGCTCTTATTGAATTAGAGTAGAGATGCCAAACAAACCCTTAGAAAAATCTTACAATTTACGACATGATTTGTGATAGGATAAAGATTATGAAAATATTGTGATATAGGGAACAATTGACAATTTTAAATCTCCAACACTGTGTGCAAACTTAATTGGAGATGAGCCTGCTTTATCTGTTTCTTGTTCGTGGAAGTGATGATGTTTTTGTAGGACTGTTTGACAACAATGATGACATGGTGTCACAAGTCCAACCATTCAAAATAGTTAAGAATGTCAATTACGTGACCATACTGTAACAATTTTCACACAGTTACGTGGTATCACAGACAACACGGGGTCGACGGATTTCTAGTTATAAATCGTTTATGTGTGAATTTATCACAGTCACAGAAATGTTATTAGCATTTTGATGGTAAGAACAGAATTGAATATCAATCACCCTTCTAGAGAATACAATCAATGAATGACAGTCAATGGGATGTAACTACTGTTTTTTCTTCCATGTTCAAGTACAACAAAGAGTAATCTTGTAATTGTAAGCAGAATAAATGCATCATAACAAAATAAAAATGAGCTAAATGTTATTTACTTCCCTGATTCCCATTTAACAAGCAAATTCTATAAGAAAACTAGGTATTCAGGCTATAAAGTAGAATGCTTTATGATGTGGATTACAGGAACCGCATACCTATGACTTTGTTGGTGGACCATCCAGAAGGATGAGACATGGTCAGGAGCTGAAAGATCCAAAATGGGAATAGCGTCCTGCCAAAAACCAAGACACAAGTACTTTAAATAAAAAAGTTTGTAATGTCTAACATGAACCTCAAGTAGAAACTTGTTGCATCCTAAGAACAACTTGTCAGTTACCTTTTCCAGAACCCAACCGCCTTGAAGAAACAATGTCAGGTAAATAGATTTTTGAATGTCTGCTGAATAAACGAAAGCACTGCTTCCAGATGTGACAATACCATGTTGGCGCTCAACTCTGTTCCCTTCCTTTGTTCTCTCCCAGATGGCATAGTCTGCTTGACAAGGAAGCCTATTCTCCAATTTGATGGGTGAATTTATTGATATTTTCCAATCATAAACAGGAGTGTTCAGTTCTGTGTGATGAACTGAAGCATCAGTCCCAACACTGAGCCAGACATATTGTTTACTGCCAATAGTGGGATTGCAGTACACGAGCATATCCTTCTTCTCAAGCTGATTCAACTTAAAACTAGAATTAGGCATTGAACTAGTTCCGGATTTCATGGTATTTTGCCTAGAAAAAGAACCCTGTTCAATGGGTGATTGGTCACTCCCACCGCCGTGCACATAACCAACAGTGACAGCACGTCCCCATGTAAATGAGATCTGAGGATATTCAACATAGGGACGAACTTGCAGGCACAAATCTGAATCCCTACCCGTGCTCCTCCAAGGTAAAACAGCTGATGACTTTGGCGTAATGACAGCAAAAACATTCCTCGTGATATTGGTGCTAGTCTCAGGTACCTGCTGTCTTGCGCGTACCCAACGCCTTCGCCGAACAAAATCCAAAGTTGATTTTGTGCGGGATTTTGTAGAAGTTGGAGGCCATTGTATGCTTTGATAGTCAGCTCCATATGCCCAACCATCAGCATCCACAAACTTGGACTTTTCTATTGTCCATGGAGATGTCCATTGCCATCCTGCAGGGAGAGGGGGCTCGAAGAAATCCTTAAAAACAGAAAAGAATGGAAAAGTTAATACCAGCTATCTAGTGAAAAACATTAAATTAATGAGCTATGAACTGTAACAAATTAGTGCTGTACCTTGGATGAGTAGGAGAAATCCCTCGTACTCCATCGTCCTGGATCATTACCACGAAAACCGGGCCATTTGTTTCCCCAACCAGAAATTGGTTGATACCTCTGGTTCTCAAAGATTTCCTCTGTAACTACTGCGCAGTTGTTTGTCTCTGAGATTGGAAAAGCATGACTATCGAGCATAGACGCGGGACAGGCAGACACTTCCAAAGGAACATCTGCATCATTTACGACTACTGCAAGACCCCTGAGTATAGCATGCTTCCTTCCATTCTTCATGATAACCTCCAAGGCAAAGAAATTTTCATTTAATGTTTTAGGGACTACTGATAGTGGTAGCAACGACCGAAAGCTCTCCCAAGGACCCTCAGGGTCAAGCCCTACCCAGAAGCCCACACCACTATCAGTGGCTTTTGTACTTTCCATCTCCCTTTGGAAGTTGACAATTGTTTTCTTTTCAAAGTAAGATGTAGAAACTAATAAACACCCACAATCTTTCCTGCCATCATTGGAAGTCAACCGGCCCTGGAAGAATATAATAATCACATGAGAAAGAAATATATAATGTCAAAGATTTGTGACATGCACGCATGTGCACAGTGCTCATGCATGTTTGTTCACCAGTGTTATGTGCTCAAGTATGACATGGCTACATAAAATTCACCCTTCTCTGTAGTGGATATGACGAGAGATTCTTCACATCATTTGGTTGATGCAGCATACTCGCTGAAGCTAATCGTTTGAGTTTACCAATGGAGTTTCCAATATCAATAGAAAATGCACCAATGACTTCACCTACATCATCCAAATAATCTTATAAGATTCGAACAAAAATATTCGAATAGAACTTCACATAGTCAATCATATTCGAACTGAAAGATTTTTCCATATCAAATAGCAAGATTTAATTGAGGCAGTAAACAGGATGGGTATTGGTGTACTTGTATCCAGTGTTCGAAATATTGGTATCGCGCAATGTATCGCAACCTTGGGATACAGATACATATCGGTTATCGCACGGGATATATCGTTTGTATCGCGTAATTTATCGCACTTTTTGGGAAACATGGGGAAACATCGGCAAAATGGTTGATTTTTTTTTTAATGAAACTTCAAGGATTATTTAAAAAGACCTTAATACACACTTTTAAATCATAAAATCTCACAAAAAAAGAAAAGAAAAGTGCACATAATAATTTTCCTTTGTATAGAGTCCTAAGTTATGCGTTATCTGATTGAACTAAGGTAACTACATTCAAATATGATGCATAACATTTATAAATGTATAAAGATATGTATGAAAACATAACCAATGCATTCAAAAGCAAAATATATAGTAGAAATTAGAAAACATACCTATCAATGATGTGTGTATTCAATATCTACCCCGTCCATCCGTTTTTCCATATCATTTTAGGACATTATCCAAAAAAAGAAGCAGATCCAATAATCAGGGGGACCATACCATAAGAAACAATGGTGATTAACCATTAATGGGTCACAAAAGTTTTGGATCAAGCTGATAATTATTTTTTCCTTCATTCAAACTTATGCGGACTACACAAGTGAAAACAGTTGGAATTGATGCTACTGTCGAAAACTTCTTGGAGCCGCAAAAGGCTCTGATCAATTAATGCTACCGTCGAAAAAAAATAGGGCCCACCTCGATGCATGTACGACATATCCGCATCTTCCATTTGTTTTGCAACTTGATTTTAGGGGTTAGCCTAAAAAAATGAGACAAATACAAATTTTAGGTAGATGTGGACCACTCCACACAAAATAGTGGTTATTGACCATTAAAAATTGTGGGCCACAATTTTTTTTTTTTTTTTTGGGATCAAGCTGATATTTGTTTTTTTCCTTTCATCCAAGTCTGTGTGAACTTATCAACAGGTTGGATGGTCACAGTGGACCTTAGAAAGTTTTCAATGGTGGGGGATCAATGACCACTGTTTCTTATAGTGTGGTTCACTTGAAACTTGTATCCGTTTCTTGTTGAGGACCATGCCATAAAATAAGCAGTCCAAACAGATGGATGACGTTGATATGAAGTACATACATCGAGGTGAGCCTTAAATGTTTACTCATGTACGCAATTTGTTTGGTCAAATCCAAGCAACCAACAACTTGAATGGGACCTTGACCATGGGGCTACCTCGACATAAGATGGTGCATCAACACCGTCAATTCATTTTAACATATCATTTTAGGGCATGGGCCAAAAAATAAGGCAGATCCAAATCTGAGGTGGACCACACCACACAAAATAGTGGTCACTGAATGAACACCATTAAACTTTTTTAGAGGTACAAAATTTTTGGATCAAGCTAATATTTATGTTTTCTCATCCAGGTTTGTCAAACCTTATGAATGGATTGGATGGCAAATAAACACCACGGTGGGCCCTAAGAAGCTTCAATGATGGACATCATTGCCACCACGGTTTTTGTGGTGTGGTACACTTGAGCCTTACATCTGTCTCCTTTTTGGGCTCATGCCATAAATGACATATGAAAATGAATGGACGGTATGGATTGGCTGGTGTACCACACACCAATGACTTGGCTGGTGTGGGTACGTGTCATGCGAAGATGAGCGCTGACGCTCGTCGAGCTCCAGTTGTACAAATAGTTCAAAGGAGAACAAAGTTACACAGGCTCCACAATAATGTATTTATTATATCCACACCTTTCATCCATTTGGAGAGATCATTTTAGATAATGAGCTAAAAAATGAGTCATATCCAAAGCTCAAGTGGACCACACCACAAATATCAGTGGGATAATGATTCTCACCGTAAAAACATTCGTAGGGCTACCATAATGTTTATTTTCCATCCAATCTGTTCATGAGGTCACATAGACCTGGATGAAGAGGAAAAACAAATATCATATTGATCCAAAACTTTTGTGACCCTCAAAAAGGTTTCAATGGTAGACGTTCAATCTCCCATTGCCTATTTCAGTGGGGTCCACTTGATCTTTGGATGTGTCTTATTTTTTGGCTCAAGCCTTACGACGAGCTCGCCAAGTGGACGAACGCTTTGGATATAACATATACCTCATGATGGGACCCACAAAACATGGTGACGTCAACACACCATCTAGGTAGGTGGTGTGCGGTACACCAGCCCATCTGCGTCCTGTAATAAGGGCTCGGGGCCCCCCTTTTTTTTTTCGAAGGAGAGAGGGTTCCGACGTTCCGGAACTCTAAAATCTCTACCAAATCTATCATTTGGCCGAGGATTTCTTCGGATTTCGCGATTTCTCTGAATTTCGACGGATTTCGTCCAAATCTCTCCCAAATAAGAGATTTTGTTGTTGCGATTCGAATGGCCCTTCAAATACAGCTTCCGATTAGGGCGATCTCCTCTACAGGTACCAAAATCTACCCGTTGAAAGTTTGTATGTATGTTTGTTTGTTTGCTTGCTTGTTTGTTTGTTTGTTTGTTTGTTTTTTTTTTTTTTTTTTTTTGTTTTTTTTTTCCCGAATAATTATGATGTACCAACATCAGTATCGTTGATATAGCACGATATCAAACGATATTTGGTGATATTATGCGATATTTATCAATATATCGATCCATATAAAGTATTCTGCAAAAATTTTAAAATTTTTAGTATCTTTCGAAGGGTTTCGTATCGCTGGACTACGATACCGATAATATTGGCCAATAATATTGATATTTTGAACACTGCATGTATCTAGGGTCACCTACGGGGTCAGGTTTGGGTGTGGGTACCATATTCGAGGTACTGGACCGAACTTTGAAAGGGTTCGATTACCGGTCAAGTATCCATTGTGTCTTTTCTATGTTCATTTGTAGCTCACTAATAATGGGACCCACATATACCAACTGGCATGGATGCTATCAATGTGATAAATATAGCCAAGATTTTGAAAATATCGCATTAATTTCACCATCAATTCACAAAATGATCTCATCACGATATTGTCGCGAGATTTTTGAAATGTCAGCAGATTTTAAAATACATGTTTTTATTGCAATATTATCCCGAAAAATAGTAAAACATTGCGAATTTTTTTATCTAAATATATCTTTAAAATTTAAATTCAGTTAATAATCTAAAATAAATATTTTAAAATATTTATATTTTGGCTAGATTTTCCTGATAATATTCCAAGAAAAACATCGAAATTTGAAAATCTTTGAGAAATTTCTAGGCTAACAAATTGCCAAAAACGAGTTTTGTCACAAGGGATGCTATTCCCATCTTGATATATGAGGATCCTTAAAGACACAGTCCAAGTAATAGGACAATCACATTCCGTAATGGGTGCCATATATGGCGTGTTGAATCCAAAACCATTTTGATTTGGGATCCCATCGGGATCAGTAGGTTGAATTTTGAGCATGAATTAGGATTTGGGATGGGCTTGGGATCCGGAATCAGGTTTGGATTTGGATTTATATGTTGTGTGGTTTTTCAATCACAAAAATATTATGATATGAAGGATAAAAGTACAGAAATCATATACACATGCAGTTGAGTTGACCTGAATTTAACCTGATCAGTAATGGGATGTGAGATCTGGGTCCATACCCAATTGAATTGTGTTGGGCACTTTGGAGAGAGAGTACAACCCATTGTTCATTGATTGAAACTGTCGATGTCATGGGCAGAGAGAGAGAGAGAGAGAGAGAGAGAGAGAGAGAGAGAGAGAGAGAGAGAGAGAGAGAGAGAGAGAGAGAGAGAGAGGACCCAATTGGAACGCGTTGGGTACTTTGCAAAGACAGAGAAAGGATCCACTGTTCATTGAAGGGCAAATCCTCAATTGCCTTTTTGTTTGTACAAGTAAGGCCTGCTGTTCACCGATCCAAACCCTTGTTATTGTGGGCCCTATCGTGTAAGGTCTAATTACCTAAAACCTGTTAGTGGAAAAATCCTAAGCATCCAATATGTAGCCAAAAGAAAAGGTTAAGAAGCAAAACACAACAATGGTTCTCACTTAACCAATAAAAGGTCACATGTTCTATGGGCTTTTGGTTTGTAAAAGTAGGGCCCATTGTTCATTGGTCAAAGCCGTTCATATTGTAAGCCACACGATGTAAGGTCCATGCACCCAAAATCTCTTAGATGGAAAGATCCTACGCTTTTCAATATGTGGCTAACAAAGGAAGGGTTAAAACATAAAAAAACAACAAGGGTTCCTATTCAACCAATAAATAGCCAAATCTTCTATATAGGCAGAATCTTCAAATCTAGATGGAAATTAGGTGTATAAGTCATCTATAAAAAGTTTCAAATCATTATCACCATCATCATTGAGGTTGGCTACATAAATCCCATTCTTCCATTCCACTCTATCAAGGGTCATAACTTTAGTTCGACCATAGGTCATCAAGTCTTTCCTTACTATCTCCACCCACACCCATGTTCTTTAGTTAGGCCATTCCCTTGCCCTTTTTGAGCCGTCAACATGTACCAACTCACTCTTAATTGGCGCGGTTCTTGGTCTCTGTTGCACATGACCAAACCATCTAATTCTATTTTCCCCCAGATAAAAACCATCATAAAGTTTCAAATATTCAATACAAAAAGAGAGAAAAATCACTACAATTCATGCACACCTTGATTGACACCTCCAATTACATTTCATTGCAGACACCTAGTAAGGACTCCATTCAATAAATGATCTAATCTAAAAAGCCACAAAAAAGGAATAAAAAATCAAGTCACCAACCAAATTTCCATGCACACCCCCATTCACACCTCCATTCAACACATGGTTTAATTGAAAAGTAAACGAAAAAACTACATAGATTTATTGTGGGGACCGTGGCTCACACATCCATGCACGCTTGCATTGGTACCTCCATGTATTCCAGTGTCCACGTATCGATTCACTCAGTTATTCAACGTTTATTGTCAAACAAACATAGTTCTAAATATCGGTATCATATTGGCTCGATATGATATGTGATATGAGGTCGTATCCAATGTTTTAAATATCGATGATATCGGCTGATATATCCCACGATATATCTTGTATCCCACCTGTGCGATACGTAACACATAGGTAGTGCCGATATATCCCACACGTTCGGTTCGGTGAGCATTTTCAATTTTCGATCCCTTTTTTATTGAAATTATGTTAAATCAGTGTCAAATGGTTACAAATTCATTGATTTTTCATGTTTTGCATGAGAAGTCATGGAGTTGGAGCTTTGATTTCAATATCCATTGCTTCTTCATGTTCTCCACGTTATTTATTTATTTATTTATTTTTATAGAAAATTTACTTCAACCAACTATCAATTGAGACTAGTTTCGAAGTATTTAGAACACGAGTATTTGATGAAATGATCATCACATACACTCTAATTTAGAAATTCGAGTGTAAGTGGTCTGATTTGGGGAAAATTGGAGAAATTTTGAAAATTCCTCAATTTCTCCCAAATTGCTTGCAATGTTGCTCTCCAAACATGAAATCAAGCATGTATGAGGGCCGATCTACTGATTTGTTAAGTCCTTGTCAATTTTCGAAAAATAAAAAGTCATATTTAATTAAAAATTAATTAAAAAAATATTAAAATATTAATTTTATTTCGAAAATTTCCTTCAACCAGTTGTCAATTGAGAATAATTTTGAAGTATTTAAGAGTGTTTGATGAAATGATCGTCTCATACATTTTAAATGTTATACATTCAATTTGAATATAATTGCATTAGTTTAGTCAGACAGCGCATGGCTTAGGACCCATACAAAGGAAACCTATTATGTGTACTTCTTTTTTGACATGTTATGATTTAAAAGTGTGGATTAAGGTCTTTTTAAAATCCTTGAAATTTCATTGAAAAATTCAACCATTTTCCCAATGTTCCCTCATGTTTCCCAAAAAGTGCGATAAATTACACGATACAAACGATATATTCCAAGCGATAACCGATACGTATCTGTATCCCAAGGGTGCGATACGTAACGCGATACTGATATTTCGAACACTAGTCGTATCAACCCGTTATGATTTTTTTCTTTGGTCATGTATTAGGCCGTATTGTCTCCAATATTTTTGTACCTGTATACAAGACCCAAAACTGACTTTAGAACTCTTCAACAAACGACTTTAGAGGCATTTTCGACAAGATTTGCATGAATTTGGAGGATCAAAGAAACCAATTTTGAGTGGATTCAAAGAATCGAAGCCTTGGGACCCAATTTTGAAAAAATTGTAAAAAGAGGTTAAAAATCTTTTTCTTTCGTTCTTTTTCTTGTTTATTCTTCTTGGAATCTATTCGAATAATCATCATAAGCCTAGATCTATTAAACTATACTAGATTTGATGAGACCCATGCCATCGAATGAGACCCATGTCGTCTCCAAGAATGGCCATAATCATGTATTTTTTCGCTGTCTTGTATTACCCATCAAAATTTTTAGCTTCCAAAAACCTAATAGACATTGTCAATAGAGAACTATCGCATCACTTCCACTTGTGAGCTATCAGATCAGGCGTCAACGGCTATCTTCGGATGAGATCTACCAATAGGAGTCGTCAGGGATTTGATGTGTTTGTTCGTTGTTAATTTCATCTCCGTGTTTGTTTTGACCATCCCATGTAAACATACCACCTAGATTTACAAAAGAAATCACAACAAGAGCTGTTTTTGCATTTTCGAAACTTTTATCATTCATATATGAATTATGATTTCTTTTATCGTTCACACATGAGTTATGGTCCAATACCAGAGAACCTACCAAGGTTGATTCTAGAGCTTGAGTAAAGGAAGGTTAATGTTCTGCAGAAAGCTGACCATAAAATGTTTCCAAACTAGCATTTAAAAAGCTGATGATGATGTACAATGTATGGTCCAAGTTGTCTTTTTTAGTAGAGGTACATCCAATCTAACAATTTTGAAAGGTGAAGTCATCTGCATAAAGATTCCTATAGTGATTGGAAAAGAATCTAAAACTACAAAATAAGAATGAAACCCAAGGTAATTAACAAATAAAATTTTAGCAATGAGTAAGAAAACAAACAACTTAACAAATTAGTTTTGCCCAGTATAATTTTTCCTTTGGCAATAGGATAGCCTCCTCATTGTATTGGAGAAGAGGCATTGTAAATGACAAGAAATTGACACACATACAATCATCATCATCATCATCATCACCATCTAAGCCCTATCCCAACAAATTGGGGTTGGCTACACGTTTTCTGCCATTCTACTCTATCAAGGGCCATAACTTCAGTTAGACATAGGTCATCAAGACTTTTCTTACTACCTCCAACCGTCCCTTTGGGCCTTCCCCTTGCCCTTTTAGAGCCTTCAACTTGTACGAACTCACTCCTAATCAATGTTTTAAATATCGATGATATCGGCCGTTATTTCTCATGATATATCTTGTATCTCACTTGCGCGATACAAAATGCATAGGTAGTGCCGATATATCCCACATGTTCGATCTGGTGAGCATTTTCAATTTCCGACCCTTTTTTTTTTTGTTGAAATATGTTAAATCAATGTCAAATGGTAACAAATCCATTAGTGGAGTTGGAGCTTTGATATCGATAGCCATTGGTTCTACATGTTTTTTGTTTTCAAAATTTTCTTTCAACCAGTTGTCATTGTCAATTGAGACTAATTTCAAAGTATTTAGGAGTATTTGATGACATAATCATCACATATACTCTAGTTTTGAAATTTGAGTGTAGGTGGTCTGATTTGGGAAAAATTAGGGAAAATTCGAAACTTCCCCAATTTCTCCCAAATTGCTTGCAGTGTTATTTATGTTATTTAGAATATCATGAACGCTTTAGATTTCTTTGATTAATTTTTATTTTGGTTTACTTCATCGCCAAGTAATAGGTTGTGCACATGACGCGAGTTTTAGGGTATATGTTTTTCTTATAAATAGGCACCCCTTGTAGTTCTTTTAGATTCATTGAAGTTTAATAAAAATTCTTACAAGTTTTTTTCTAATTTCTGAATTTCAGTTGTGGAAAAATTCAAGTGGGTGCGAAGCCCTCCCTTTTAGAAGGGCTAACTACCGTGGCGCGAAGCCACATCTATCCCCATCCACCCCTACCTTCATCCATCCATATCTCTCACCTTTTACAACCATCCTTGCTTCAAATTCATCAGTTTTTGCAACAGATCCTCTCCCTATAACCAGTTTTCAGAATCTGGCCCTGCAGGAGGGCTGAAACTTTAGCGGAGCACCACGCCCAGGCCGTTTGTCTGATCGACATGAGATTTTGGGGTTTTAAAGCCCAAGTTTGGCCGACCAGACCCAAGAGAGAGGTTCGTGGGCCTCATGCACGTGCGGTCAGTCATCAGCGCACGTGCGTCAAGCCCCCCCCGGGTTGTCCACGCACGTGAGTTAGTTCCAGGTTCTTTTTTCCTCTCTCATCGGATTTTCTTAACCCTAACCCAAGATTGTTCTAAATCCCCAATTTCTACCCCTTCTCTTACCCTAAGGTTCCTTGATTTGAAATTGGTGAATTCTTTGAATTAGGGATTGATTGTCATGCATGTGTGGATGATTTCTATTTCTCTTTTAGTATCGTTTGGTTCATAATTTTTATTGATCAAACCCTAACATGTGTAGGCTTGGACCCACATAGATTCCCCTTAATTGAATGTTTGGACTTTTGTGTGGGATATGAAATTTGTGTAATTGTTTCTGAACTAACGTGATCTTAAGCCTGAAATCTTGCACATCATATTAGAATTTCATGTCTTGCATCAGACCCTATACAAAGGAAACCTATTATGTGCACTTAAGGTCTTTTAAAAAATCTTTGAAATTTCATTGAAAATTTCAACCATTTTCCCTTTGTTTCCCCATGTTTCCCAAATAGTGCGATAAATTACCCAATACAAACGATATATACTGTGCAATAACCTATACATATCTGTATCCCAAGGTTGCAATACATAATACGATATTGATATTTTGAACATTGCTCCTAATCGATGCACTTAGATGAATAAAGACATTGGAACAGGCAACAAATGGAAATGTCAGCAAATGTCTTCTTTCCTTACCAAAGACAAATCAATGTTTTCCTCCAATTTCTGTTATACTGTGTAAAGTTTTGTCCATTGAATAGAAGTACCAAAAAATTGAATGTTTTGACAAGCATTGGAAGACATTCACACATATTGAGGACAGATTTAGTATTGGGAATTTCATTGTTTTGCGGCAAACAGTTATCCCCCAAAGAGTAAAGCATTACTATATAATGTGCCACATTATATGTACCTTTCCCAGCTTTTGATGCAAGATTTGTTACTTCCAGTTCCAAATTTGCAAGCCCCTGTAGTCGTGTACAAATGAATGCCTTTAGTGATGAAGTTTCAGATCAATACATTATTCGTAAAAGACAGAAGCTTGAAAGTAGTGACCACATATTTTGTGTTCTTCGATACATTATAGATTCTTTTCTCCACCTATGATATCATATTGTGTTTGACACAAGATGATGACAATACTAGTTCTGGGAACTGTAGGATATGTTGCACAAAACGTTTCCAGTGAATCTTATTGTGTTAGGTATGTTCCTTCTGAAATTCTGATAACCAAGTGCTGTACAAAATATATGTGAATGTGCATGGTAAAAGTTGTAAACATCAATGGTTTCTTAAATTTAACATGCTAGAGAGATTAGCAAACAATACCTTGTTTGATAAAATCAATAAAGAATTGGTTGATTATTTTGGGCAAAAATCTTTAAAAAAATAATATATTTTTTGAAATGTAAAACAATATATGAAAAGCATGTCACAGGTTTCCGCATATTTGGGTACTACGAATAATGTTGATAATATTCTTAATTTTTTTTTTTTTTTTTTTTTCACGTACTGTCAATTCAGGAGTTATCACGATGTAGCTACTTGGATTCAGTAGGTCATCTCTCCATGATTATTATATTGAGATGATTGATGTAACTTTAGTCAGATTAATCACCAGCGCTATCTGGCTTTGGAGATTTCTTAGATAGCTGATCAATGACACACTAATACTATGGAACAGTTAACAAATGTTGTAGACAGCTACAAATGCACTGATAAATAGCCCCATGATGATAGAGGGACATTTCGAAGCAGGTTTTAAATGCCCAAAGCTACATAGGTCAACCCATTACGTGATAGGAAGGGCCGATATGGGCCTGCATCAGCCAATAGGAGACTGATGAAGGCCATAATGTAGCTGTACCGTATTGTCAAGCATGAAACTTTAGCTCTAGAATAATTGTCTACCAGACAAAACTAGTCAAGTGACTGGATGCATGGCACTACTATCTACTCATTTAAAATTAGTCCATGAATGGGTTTGAAGTACAATGTGCTACACAATAAACTACTGCAAACATAATGGGTGGGCTTAGACTGAAATACCATAGTTTGCAAGCTTATATGACAAAAAAGGCATCCCTGTGAGATCATCATAGAACATTAATCATCTGTGAATACCTGTCGGGGAATTTCAAATACAAAGAGTTCATTCCACTTCACAATGCCCTCATCTAGGTCCTTGTTCTTAGAAATCAAAGGTTTAACACATCGAGTCCTTGCACTCTGTGGGAAAAGCTTTTGCTGATCTGATGGCTGGCTATCAACAACCAGTCGTAGAGCACAAAAGAATTCATGGCTATTGCCATCATCCAGGATAGGCAGTCCCTGTAAAAAGTAAAATGCGGTCATGTTTATTCTGAGATGTTAGACTATTATGAAGAGCTCAGAACATAAATTTTAGTTGTATATACAACCCTGGACTCAAATATCTGTATGGCAACATAGCATCGTGCTTCCCTTGAATCAGCCACAACATTTAACCTTTCTGAAAACCGGGGTGGTGGTAACCATGCAGAAACGCATTCTCCATGCTGTAACAGCTCAATTGTTTCAGAGTTTTGCTCAATTTTCATCAGATAGATGTCACAACCAAGTTTATTCTCTACAATCACTTTCTGGAAGTCGTCTTCTTCTAATGCAGAAAAAGTAGCATCATCTATACTTCTAAAATGACTATCAGCTTCCTGTCATGGTGGAACACTTGTTACATATCTCAATTATGTGCAAGAAACATAATGATCATGCTCAAAACCAATAAACTTTGAAGAATATGAAAACTTAAATGATGTCATTTACTTTTGTTGATTTCTGCTCAAGTTCTTCCTGTCTTCTCCACGAAATTATAGACTGTGAGAATGTTTCAAGATTTGCTGCGCTGATGTTGAGATTTAGAGTGCTTGTGGCAGCAATTCGCACTCGCTTCCCCACTCTTGACTGAAGATTTATGTCGGTCTCATATGTTTCAAACCTCCAGAAAATAAAATAACCCCCGCATCAGGAAATGTACTATGAGGTCATTAGGTTACTAACTAAGAAAGAAAAGCTCTTGCATAGATTGCAGATCTAAAGTAAAGTTGCTGACATAAAAAAGAAGAAGACAAATTGTAACAAGAAGATGCTACAGATATGTTACTTGAATATTCCATCAAATGGCTCCACAAGAGGCTCCCATGCCTCTAGCTGTGTGTTGAATGTGGATGCAGCAATTGAAGAGATCAATACTGCATTCATTGACTTCAGCTGACCATGAGTGGCAAGATTAATATTTGTAATAGTCGTGTCAAGTAATGGTGTCATCTGCAAAGTCCAAATAGATAATAAAATAAAAATGCTAGCCTATAATCAGTGAAATAGAAGATCTTCTTATCAAGATACATACCATTCCACCTGAGCTGTCCAGAACAGTGAGAGAGAAGCATTGTAACTTCATCTCAGCACTTACATTTTCACGTGTCTTAGGCTTCACATAATCACCTATACTATATGCCAAACGGTTTGATGGTTTCTTCAGATCCGATCGTGCAAGAAAAGTGCAGGCCTGCAGATAACCACCAAAAATTATAATATCCATCTGTTAACTGCACCGGGAAGGAAGCCAGAGTAGAACTAAACAGAATTTAGGAACAATCAAATAGAAATGTGGAGGCAGAAACCTAGTACTTATGAACCAGTAAAAATTGAATCATGAAGAATCCTTAAAAAAAATAAAATACTTTCAAGAGTTCACTACTAGAACTGCAATAACAGAACACCTAATTCAATATCGAAAAACTTTAGCAAGACCTGATTTTCAACTTTCCAGATGCTCCAGCAGTGTGAACCTTTTGAACTAGAAGACCTGGAAATTGGACCCTCAGAAATGTTTGCTTGAGTGACAAGATCCATCCTTGGACAGCAAAACAAATCCATGCGCGGTGCTTCATCTGTTCTGGATACTATGCACCCAAGAGAAGCATAACCAGGGGGGGCAATAGGATACCAGAAGAAAACTTCATCAAGACCTTTCCCAGCTATATGGGTTACTTTTGTGAACTGCACAGGTTTGGCAGAAATCCCAGAACTATCACATTTGAACACCAGGCCCAGAGCAGGTGGTTCTAAGCTGAAGTTGAAAAAAGAATGTAGCAGTAATATCATAAGAAGATGAGCGACTTAGGAAAATAAGAAAGTGAACAATAAAAAAGGAAAGAAATTAAATTGTCTAACCCTTCAATGATACAATCACCAAGTATGGAGAAACCGGGACGCGGTACTGGTCGCCATATTGAAACTGGTCTTCGGAGATCACAACCCTTGTCCCACCAAATTCTTTCAAAATGTGGTGTTGACATATAATAACTACTTGCTCTCGAGATTGATCTAATAACATCCCATCGAGAAGAACTACTATGGTTGCTTCCTTGCTGACTCATAAGGCCATTGTTGACAGATGGATCTGAGGTTTCATTGTCGGTGGAGGAAAGATGCAGGCTTGGATTTTTAAAAAGAATCTGGTGCAAGTCACAACCACTGATCTTTGGGGGGCACTCAACTGCTGTGTGCGCATAAAATGACCCAATTGCATTGTCGAAACGCCAGATACTAAATCCACTAGAAAACCTTCAACCATATAGGGGGAAAAAGAAGAAGAGAGCATCAGTTCAAGTGTTCAATGAACTGAAAGCACAACACTTTCTGCAAATGACCAGTGAAAATAATTGAATTGTGCCCTCATTCTACCTTTCACTGTTGACACCCAGGCTCGTGGGTACTGGGGTGCACACGGTCCGGTTTGGTCCGGTTCCGGGGTAAAACCGGAACCGAACCGTTCCTAACGGTTCTGGGATTTTCGGAACCGGAACCGAACCGTTAGCACACTAGAACCGAACCAGAACCGGACCGTGAAAACTGGTTTGGTTCCGGATCGGTTCCACGGTTCTAGGTTTTTCTCTTCTGCAATTCCGCCACCTAGGCGAGGGTCAAGCCGCCCTCTGGACACATTGGACGGTCCAGATCATGAAAAGGGATGATGGGTGGGGGCCACTGTCAAAACCCAATCCATGCACGTCCGTCCCTGGACGTTTTCACTGTTTGGATATTTTGAAAAAAAAAAATAGGTGGGCCTACTTCTGAAGGCATTCTCGAGATCTACTCCGCTCATCCTTCTTAGCAACGCGTAAGAAGAGGTGGGGACCACGGTTCCACGGTTCGGGTCGGTTCTACCTGCCCCTAAACCGGAACCGAACCGTATCCAACGTTTCTCGCAATTTGGAACCGGAACCGGAACCGGTGCTGTCCAGAACCGGACCAAACCGGACCGATCCAACGGTTCCGGTCCGGTTCCACGGTTCTACCGGTTAAATGTGCACCCCTAGTGGGTACAATGATTTAGGTGCTCCAAATTATGGGCCATGCAAAGCAACCATTTTTTTTTTTCTTGATACTATGGTCCGATTGTATAATTAAAACAAAGCATTGTGAAGGTTCCGTGCTATTTTGAGCAGCCAACTACCTGAGCATGACCTTCATGTTTGTGGGTGCTTCGCACCTAGCAATTTATTTGGAACTTCCCCTCCATGACCCTACTTTGCATGGTTGCTCACTGAGGCATGCAGGAAATAGTAGGGTTGGGGGTTATTATTGGGTAGGACCATGTTCGCTCGTGAGTGGGGACAATGTGAGCCTCCATTGCCTCAAAGATCCAAGAAAAGTATCGTATCCGTCACACATATGATGGGAGGATGAAGATAATGAATCTCTATCATATAGACAGTGAAATACCTGGGATTTGGTTGAATAGTAAAAATGCAGTCTGAAATTCCTGCAGATGTTACAAGATCAGAACGGATGCAATGAACAATGTGATTTGGAGGGGGGTCGCTTCCTATGTTCACCACACATCCTACTGTTGAGTAGCCCGCGGGTGCAATCGGAAGCCAAATTGAGCAATCATTATCACCGTCAGGTTGGTCTCCATTCCCTTCGAATCCTTGAAAGCTAGAGAACAAACCGATGAGCTGGAAACCAACAGGTCTCCGAATACGCCCATAGCTATTGCTGACTGCCATAACAGTCTGTGATGGAGGGACAGGCCTGCAAAAGCATTTAAATGATGGCTGAATTTTATGAACACTAACAGAAACTTCTATGTTTAGCGTGACTTGGTTAGAAGAAAATGCGTTGGATAAAGTTAGGTGTGAATCAGAAACTGAGATATAAAATTTTATAGAACAAATCAGCCAAAATATACATGGATCATCTTACCATATTTAAATTTACGTCTTTTGGAAATTATAAGTAAACCATTTCATAGGTACCAGAAATTTGTCATATAAACTATTGGTTTCCTTCCTACTCTTCAAATATTTTGGTTACTACAAGTTAATTAACAAACCGAAGTAAAATAATTCACCGCATGAAAAACCAAACATAACATATTTTTGTTGAAAGGTGAAGATTAATTTTATTAAGAGCAAAACAAAGCACGATGCAAAGGAGGAAGTAACAATCATGAAGCCCAGTAAGTTACAAACATAATTTAGGAACCTTGATTACTTATAAGGTCCTCAATCTAACAATTTAACCCCAACATACAGCCCTACCTTTGACTTTTAAGAAACCATTTCTGAGCAAGAAGCCTATTATTGAAGGTTCTGTTGTTCCTTTCCTCCTATATCGACCACAACATGGCTAACAAAAGTCGGCGTGCCAAAGGGTTGTTCTTTTCCTTTCGTGAACATCCCCAATAAGAAGCTCAAATGTATGCCAAAGGGTTGTTCTTTTCAGGTTAAACGTTGCTAAATCTTTTCGTAAATCCTGGTCACAGAATCACAGCGGACAAAAAAAGATCATCGACAGACTTTGCATCCTAAGACATATGACGCATCCATTTGTTAACATCATCTTGACCAACCAACCAAAAATCACCACCCTAGGAGGGCTAGGCAAATGCCACATGGAAAAATATTCCCCCTCCAACTTACCAAAACCACACCTCATGGTATGTATAAGGATTTGACAGAGAATATCCCAGAAGTACTGCATTTCCAACGTTGCTTGTCCACAATCTCGTGAACAAGCCAATCTTGAGCTTCATGAAGTCCTCCGTCTCCTCACCTAAAGAATTCCTTTGAAACGAAGTAGACCATATCACGACATCACCTATTTTACTGAAACACTGATCCATAGTCACTTCCTTGGCAATTGTAATGGATAACAACCTTGGGAAATAGAGGAGAAGAGGACTCTTGTCACACCATGGATCAACCCAAATCCAGTGCTATTCCCCACACCATACAACAAACCACTCAAAAAAGCATTTAAGTGCCTAACACCATCTTCCGGATTCCAGAAATTCTATATAACAACGATCTAGAAGTTAACCAACCTCTCTCTTGTGTGCCATACTACTTGGATGTCACTTCCTTCCACAACCCATTTTCTCTGATCCAAACCTCCACAACCATATCCCTAAAAAGAGCAAGGTTCATTATCAGAAGGTCAAGAATGCCCATGCAACTTGATCCCTTTGGAGAACAAACAACTTTATGTACAACTAAATACTAATTTTTCTTTTCTTCCATATAACCACTTCGCAATTTCTTGATGCGGTGACACATCTCTCAGGCACTTGAAAAGGGACATGAAGTAGACGGACATATCACACAACAGGGTTTTAATTAACGTAATATAACATCCAAGAAACAAGTACTTGCTTTTCCAGGCTAAAAATTTCCTCTTAGTTCTCTCAACCAAGGTGTGCCGTAACAGTCGTTACATAACAGTAACAGTAGCAAGGGTTATGCGTTACAAGGTTGTAATGCCTGTAACAGCTGTTACGGAAAAAATGACCCGTAATGACCCCCATAAAGGTCATTTAGTGTTTTTTATTTTTTTAAAGACCTCAATGGCAATGATGGTGGCTGTTATGACCACCGTTACCGTTACTAGTGTTGTCATATGCGATCGCAGAAGTGCTTATGTGATCGCATATGCCATTTTGGGAGCATATAACGCATGTGCCATAGTGGCATATGTGGTTTTATACCATGGCATATGAAATGGTTTATGCGATTATGCGATCACGCATGCGATTATGCCATGACTTATGTAATGAAAACATATAAATTTTTTGGGGGGTTGTGCGATGGCATATGTGATTATGCGATCACATATGTGCAGAAGCCCCTTAGGTTGTATATAATTGCTTATGCTATTTGACAACAATGACTGTTCCAGGATACCACTCTCAATTGCTTTGTACCACGAATACACAATGTTTTAAACAGCGGTAGCGTGTGGTGTAGTGTTCATCCCTCTAGAGCGTGTAGTGTAAGCAACACGTTACTTTTTATTTTTTAATTTAAAATAGAAAAAATATGATAAATAGTAAGGAAAAAAATATAAAAAGACCTAAAAAAATTTCAAGTATGAGAAAACAAGTTATTAATTATCATTTATCAAAAGCTAATCCACATATATAAATCAAATCAAATAATTATCACATCAATAACTTTCTAAGCAAATCACTTGGGCCACACCATAGAAAACAATGCATATCCACACCCACAAATAACCTATAGTGGGCCCCACGTGGGCTACACCATAGAAAACAATGCCTACCACCACCTCAAAAAAGAAAAGAAAATGAAAAAATTGCATACCAAGTACCAACCTTATCCTACAAATATCGCATGATAACCGACATTTTGAAAAGAAAAATATGAAAAAAAAAAACCCAAAATAACTAATAAATATTCATTCTAAATGAAAAGGAACTCGTTAAGGGAAAAGAACATATCTCTTGCAGGTTGAAGAAGAGATTTAATCAATCAAAGATCTGAAATTTGCAACTTCGTAGCCGTGTATGGATGCGGAAATGGGGAAATTTGATTTCTCCTTTGTTTCAGCTCTTCAAAATACAACAAATAGACTATCTTGTAGGCTATAATGATTGGCAAAAAAATCCCCTTCAATGGCCTTTTGGATCGATAGATTTGAAGAAGCGAATGAGTAGTTGCGTTGAAGGCTAGGGTTTGAAAGAGGGGTTTTCAAAAACCCTCTTTCGAAATCTTTTCTTTTGAGTTTTTAAGTTATCTTTATATTGTGAATTCAACACATGTTTTAATAAAGAAATCACCACTGTTTTAAGTTAAAAACAATAAAGCAATTTTGGTTTCAATGTTACATTTTCAGATTTTCTTATAATATGAGTTTTACACTATTTTACATACATAAAACTTCAAAAAAACTGTGCAATGTACTGTACGCACTATGCTACACGCTAAGTAGCTGTAGCGCTACACTACAACCCCTGTAGCATACGCAGCGCTACACTATGCCACGGGCACTATTTAATACACTGCAATTACTTCACCCGTTCTCCAATGCACAAAGGGAGCCCAAGGCATGTGGACGGAAGATTACAGTTTCTAATCGAGAATGACAACCAATTTTGACACCCCATCATCATCCAACTAAATGCCCAATAGCTCGCTTTTCCGCATGTTGATATTCTGGCCAAAAATAGCATTGAAACATCTAAGAATTCTTCCCACGTTACCAATTTGTTCGGCTTTAGTGTAACAATGTTTTGTAAATCTACAACATCATTCTACTAAGGGTTTGAACGATGATGACGAAAAGGGAAGGAGAAAATGGTTCTCCTTGGTGGATAGTGGATAGCTTTACATGGAGGAAGAAGCCCTTTGTTGTCCCATTAATAAGAATATAGACGCAAGCTGAGAATAGACATCCAACCATTTATTGCCTCCATTTGGCCACAAAGCCCATCGTCCAAAGCATGTACTGGAGAAAGTTACAATTTGCATAGTCGTACTCCAAATCATGTAATTTTCAATGGGACATTTTTAGCATTACCTTCATTGTAAATCAGGGTTGCCGATTCTTACATGCTCCCATGCAAGGCCTTCAAAATCGGTTACGTATCGGCCAATACGTAATGGTAACGGTTGATACTGTTACACTATACGGCCCCAAAATGGGGCACCTCTATTTTTTTGGGTATGTAACGGCTATTACGGGCCATAATTACAGTCACGTAACAACTATTATGCACAAGAAAAGAAAAAGAAGAAGAAGAAAATAAAAAGGGAAAAAAAGAAGAAAAAAAAACTGCTGTGGTTTGCGGTGCTGAAGCAGCAACTACTGCTCTTCTTTTTCTTCTTTCTTCCCGTGGCGTGAGCCTCTCTCTCTCTCTCTCTCTCTCTCTCTCTTTTCAATTCCCTCTTTTTCTTTTCAGTTTCCCTCTCTTAGAAAAAAACGAATGGACTATGTGGCTATTTCATAGCCACGCACTTATTATTATTTTTAAATGCTCTGCAACTTACACAACGCAGTGCACTTGCACTGTTTCGTTGCGTGGGGCCCACCTTGATTTCTGTGTAGTATATCCATGGGCCATCAGTTTTTCTGGTTCATTTTAGGGCACCCTCCCTGAAATGAAGGGATCCAAATCTCAATTGGATCACGCAGTTGGGATTGAATGCCCACTGTTAAAAACTTCCTAGGGCCCACAATAATGTTTATTTTCTATCGAACCTGTTGATAAGGTCACATAGACCTGGATGAAAGGAGAACACAAATAACGTCTTGATAAAAAAAGGTCCTAAGAAGTTTTTAATGGTGGGAATTCACTCCCTACTATGTCGTCCACCTGAGATTTGGATTTGCCTCATTTTTTGGCCCATGCCCTAAAATGAGTTGGCAAAAAGGATGGACCACATGGATATACAACAAATGCATCGAGGTGGGCCCCACATTTAAGGCGATACTCACTAGTGGTCAACCTGAGATTTAGATCTACCTAAACTTTTAGACCATGCCTTAAAATGAGTTGGCAAAACAGATTGATGGCATGGATATAGACCGACTAGTGGTCCACCTGAGATCGTGATCTACCTCATTTTTTTTTACCATGTCCTTAAATGAGTTGGTAAAACAGATGGACAACATGGATATATAATACATAATCGAGTGGGCCACGTACATGGACCTAAAAATTTATACATGGTGTATATATCAAGTCAAAATTAGCCGATTAAATATTGGGACCATTATTGCTAAGTCACAATCCCAAAATTAAATTGTTTGAACAATTTTCACCATTAATTTGCAGACACTTGTTTGTTTTGAAATGGGACCATTTGATATTTTTCATTCTTCATTGTCCAATAAATGTCCACTAATCCATAAGTGGGAAAAGTGCCAATAGATTGTATTAATTTAAGGCTAATTTGGAGCATCGAATGGTCCCAAAATCAGCCCCGAATTGGCAGCATTATTTACCCAATTTTAATTTTAATTTTTTAGATCTGGGGGGGGGGGGGGGGGGGGGGGGAATGAGATCAAATTGTTAAGTATAAGAATTACATAATAGGATACAAAAGTCCCTAAACTCTATATATTAAAATGAAATATATGCGAGTGGCGAGGTATGTAACGTACCAATACTATATATAATAGTAAAACCTGAAAATATAAGATGTCTTGTTATTACATTCATTATAGTAAATTTAAATCGATATTATATAGTTACAAAATTCAATATAAAAGGTTTACAATCAATTTCTGGTTGTCAGGTTCACCCGATATAACATTCTCACCAAAGATTGGACCGTTACCCTACCATAAACATGTTTAAAATTATAAAGAATGCATATTTGGAATATTTATAATTTTTTTGAATATATTTCTAGATTTTTTTGGAGCAAAAAATAAACAATAAAAAAATTGACCGATATAGGGGCACATCACCTGTTACTCCGATTCAGCATATCCTTAATGGTGGACACCGTTACCACTACGGAAAACCTTGATCCCATGACTTTCCACCATTAGTAGCTGAGTGAATCACCAACTCAGGTGACCAAGGTATCCTCTATTGTTCAATTGACACCTCTCCAATTCCTTATTGTGTCTGCTCAAGTGTCAATTGGGTTGTGGATTATAGTTCTTAACGTTTGCCATATCACACCCTTGGAGTATGGAAATATATCGGTGTTGCATGGGAAATATCTCATGTATCAGGGAGTGTATCGCTGTTTGAGGGAAATAGTAAGGCAGCGTTGATATAATGATGATATTTATCAGCGAAACTTTAGGAGATGCTAAAAGAGACATGATTATATACTTAAAACTCAAAATATTACAAAAAACAAGCATGCATAACAAGTTTCCACTGTATAGGGGCCTAAACTACGCACTGGCTAAGTGTAGTTATATCCAACACGAGTTCATATCAATCAAATGTCCTAAAATAGGAGTAATAAAATACAAAAATACAACCATAAACTAAAGAGAACAATTAAAAAAAATTATTTTAAAAATTGATTAATAAATATTTAAATAACTAATATTTATATAGAAGTATAACTATTATGCTTTTTATCAGGAATTGAGCAAGTGTAGAAAGCTTGTTATGCTTTTCAACAAAAGAAAATTAGGATGGAATCTAATTAGAAATATGAAGAGGGTTTCAGGTATCCCTTCTGGTGTAGTTCTACGTATGCCTGAAGAGAATCTAGTTTATAGGAAAGGACCTTGAATTTTGGAATTGCAATCATTTTTTTATTCATCAAGAACATAAAACAACGTAGCCATCATAGCTGATTTATGACCTAAATGTATAGAAAATAGGACGGATGGTTGTTTTATGTAAAAGAAAGAGGTTATTAAGTTTGTAACCAGAATGAGAAAATTTATGCAAGTTTCAAGATTTATATTATAGGATGCTTAGTGAGCAGTGTTGAAAGTATCAATATCGCTACAAGTTTCGCTAGTCGGGGATACGAAAACAATATCGATATGGTCGATAATCTCATCGACAACTGGAAATGTGGGGAAACATGGGGAAAATGGTGGATTTTTATCAGTGAAACTTCAAGAGATGCTAAAATACACATATTTGCATATTTATTAAGAAAAATTGCTAAAAAGAATGCATACATAATAAGTTTCCATTTAATGGGGGCCTAAAAGCATGTGTTGTCGTAAGAAACCAATCCAACCATCCTTACCATCCTATCTATCCATTCAACCATCCATCCAAATATCTATCAATATTTGACAATATCGACAACACGATAGTTTGCTGAGAAATCATTGATATCTGGAAAGGAAACAAAAGATCGTGGTCGCAATATCGCTCATGTTGCTATAGTGATAATATTGCGATATGATAGATATTATCATCAACAATTTGAACACTGCATATAGCCATGCACCCATAAAAAAAAATTTGAAATGCAAAGTTCTTTAATAAACAGATTGTTAGAGATATCAATACATTGGCGATGTTATCAAAACATCACTCATAAAATGGCGATACAAGCGATACTTGAGTTTACACAGTTGAAAATATTGGTGATACATTAGCGATACATCACCGATACCAGGAATTTCTGAGAGTATTGGTGTCATCGGTATCGCTACTAGTGTTATTAGCAGTGCCGAGCTGGAGATAGAGGCAAAATCGGGGATATTTCGATAATATTAGAGCTACTCCGAACAATGTTTGTAAGTGAATGAAAATTTTATTTTATTTATGTTAATTTTGAATTCTACTTTTTTGAAGAGATTAGTTTTCTCCATCTCTTCACACGGCTTTTTTGTGTTTAAACCCACCCTTGGTTGCCTCACAGTGATACAGGAAACAACCTAAGTCTGGAACATTTAGAGAGGGTCACATATGAAACAAATCCAAGAAAATCTACTTAGTCAGCTACTCAAAGATTTACCAAAGCCAACACACGAGAGAATGGGGATCATACTGCCTTCAATATTGATCTTTACTTCTTTTACATTCAACAATTGTACGATTTACTAAATTAAGTTAGCTTTGCAAGTCGAAGTTTACACTATTGGTCATTACTCGTAGAGAAGCTCAAAGGCTCTAGAGCCATGTGAAACATATTTATGAATTCAAATTTCAAAATTATTGTGCACCTTTCTGAAACATAAATGAAAAAAAAAAAAAATCACTTGCATTTCTGAAATGCAACTGAAGCTTGGACTAATAATATTTTATAATTTCTCTTTACTTTTTAGTAAATTTGCTTTAACTATATAAAAAAAACATTTATTCTTATCTTAAACCACGCTTCCAAATTGAAACCAAGGTGTTTGACACCAACTTTATATTTCATTTCCAATGTGCTTCTCATGTACGATTCCTCAGTCATTTCAAGAATTGTTCCAATTGTCAATTTATTTTCCCTTTAATTTGGAAATGAGTCTCCCTCTTCTATTTCAAGCTTTGTTTCTAGAAATTCACCTCCCTTTCGAGTAAATACATTCACATTTCAGACCTGAACTTGGACTTTATGTATTTGACAGTTCTAAAACATCATGCTGCTAACAAGAGAAAAGTCTGCTTAATTAGTCTCTCAAGACATGGAGGCAGTTATTGCAGGGTAGTATTAAGGAGCTTCCAGCCTTGAGATCAATTCATTTTGTTCACATTTCATTTCTTTGTGCTTGAATACCAAAGATTTACAACATAAGGTGCTAGTAGAATTCAGGCAAACTTTTTTTCTTTTTGAGGGGCATCATAGAGTTTTTTTGTGGGTTAGCTTGTTAGTACACACCCATGTCAGTACACACACCCCATGTTAGCCACCCCTGCTAGGGATCGATACCCATGTCAGTACACACACCCCATCATAGAGTATATTTCAATCACTAGATTGGAAGATATCACTCACAGAAATCATATCACAGTATCAAGCATGTAGAAACATCCATATGAGAACTACGGAATTTTCTAAGGATGAAAAATTAAACTAAGAGAATGCCAACCAATGGATAACTATAATAGAAAATATATATGAAAAAGGAGAGAATAGATAGAATATTTAAGACTTATTACTAATCTTATTTCTTCTATTGAGGGGTAATATTGATGAGTAAATTGCCCAGATGAACTATATAACATTTTCTTAGACTAGTCCAAATGCCCTTTTACGCATTTTATTCTCTAACTGGAATTGTACAATCAACATTACACATTTAATAAGTTTGGCAGTAGAAAATGCCTATATCTGATGAATTATAATCCATGATTCAAGAAATAGCATGCACATACCAGATTTCAAGGAAGAAAAAGGTTAAGAAAAATACTAAAGCACCAGAAAAATTTGTTTCTGCAGTTAGTAATTTAAGTTTCTACCTTGGTGTCACACAGTCACCTAATATAGCATAGTTTGATGGAGCTCGAGGTCTCCAAAAGGTGAGGTTGTAACCAGACCCATTTTCTGCAGCCACAGGTTAGCAACCGAAGTGCAGCTCAGATATAGGCAAAAGTAATCTGTTTGCAAAATCTCATTTGGTACAACAAGTTTGGGAAGACCTTTTTGTGATACCCAAAGTCGATCAAAGTTGGTGCAAGAAGCCAGTGGATTGGCATTTCCAAATTGTAATGCTTCAGCTGCTTGATTTTGCAAGTGTAGTACTAAAGAAATAACACTCAAGGAAAGGTGGATACATATATCAGAGGACATCACAGATATGTTCGTCTTATCATTAACAGAAGTGTATCCACCTGATATATCCACTGGATCAAGAATAACCAGACCTGAACCAGCCTCAACAGTGAGATCCTTCACAAGGGCCCTTACCCATGTATCGTTTTCTTTTGCAGCATACCTGATGAAAACAAGCGCAAATATAATTTGGTGTGAAAACTTATTCCTTCTAAGTAGAAAGCAGAGTGACAGATCTTTGAGAGGATGAATAAAAGAATCTTGCATTAGGGCTCTAACTATTTGGCATCACATCACCATTTTTTTAATGAACTCCTTCGTTGTACTTGTACCATATGTGTAAAATTCTTGTTACATTTGTTCTTATCCTGTAACAGCTGCAGACTATCTAATATTAGGTTGTATGATCTATATTTAAGAACTCTCAACTTTGGGAGAGTCAATCAATAATACAGATTCAATCGTTTGAAATCTTCTTATTTCTCTTTTCTGTGAGATTTCAATCTTCTAGCAACAATTGTAGCCAAATGATCTAGATTCATGACAAGCTGATCCAGATTCATGATGAGCTGATCCAGATTCATGATGGGAAGATTTTATAATTGATCGATCTAAATTTACAAATGTTCCCCTTCTTTTTTTGTGTCAATATTGATGTCTGTATGGTGAAACTGAGTATCAACAGTGAGCTAGTCAATAGAGAACATTGTCGCATTATTGTCTGTTTGTGAACTGCTATAGATTTAGACATCAGCTTGTGAATCTGGAAGATGGATGCATCCCATCACTCTAACCCGCCTGTATGGAATGTTCAAATAACCACCACTAAGTTACCTGGTAGCAAATTATTTACAGTAGGCCCAAAATTTTGAAGTTATTTCTAGGGAACAGAGGTAAACTTGATTATATCTATAGGGATGCGCTGGCAGAATATGGTGCGAAGTCGAAGTTCTGGAGGAAAGAAAATGATCAGATTATGGGCTGGCGATAGGCAACAGGTGAAAGGCTTGGGAAAGAAGCATACCCAGACCATCATTTTGTATAGGCAACCTTTACCAGTCACCTACTTGCATGTTTATTTTATTATCATGCAATAAAGCAATCAATTAATAAAAAATGAAAACAAAGATGAGCATTAGTAGTATAAATGAGAACACAGAGACAATTCCTAAACATTCCTCCAGGAGCATATTTTCAAAATTCCCAAAGCTATGCCCATCAATTGAAAATGAACTTTTTAAATGCTGATATTACAGGAGCAATTATCCAAATTCCCCACACTTGAACACATGCATTAACAAGTTCATCAACCTAATCACACGTTCCTTAGAAAATTTACATCAATAAACTAATTAACTGGACGATCAGGTTAGAAAGATAAATTGCTAGAAGGGTGCCCTATAACGACCAGATTTTTTTCGACAACTAGACACCAAGATCTTACATAAGTAGGTGCCACACGAGTGGGTCAGGGATCTCAAGCATCCTCTAACAAACCTATAGTTTTCTGATTCAGGATGCCATACATGTGAGGCCCTTTCTTTGGTGATACACACCATTGATCTGATGAGCCCCACAATGAATGGGGGACGCCTAAATTTCTAGTTAGGAAGATACAATGCCTTCAATATTTGGTCTTTATTTTAGTCGAATGTAGATGTTTTCTTTTTCTTCTTCTACTTAGTCCAATGAATGAAAGGTTGGGATCCTTAAATCCAGGAATCCCTACTCATGTTGGGTCTCATCACAACTTAGGTCCCCATTCACCAAATCATGAGACCTAAAGGAATATATTATGACACAAAAATTCTTTGTAGAAACCCCCACCTTGAACCATGAGAGAGAGAGAAGAAAGAGAAAATCCATTGGGCTCCTATCACCTCATATATGAAACAAATACAAATGGACAAAAAGGAGGGAAGAACGAATAAAGCTTATGTCACAGACCAGGGAAAGCACAAGAAACACACACTCACCCTCGAGTAACTCAGCAGATAGGAATGAAACATCAAAACTGAATAAAGTAGAAACAAATCGACTCCGTAAAGGGGGGGGGGGGGGAATCAACTGAATAACTAAATAGTTGCACGTGGTTTCATACAAGCAAGGTGAATACTCACATAAAGCTCAGATCTAGTTTAGCACGGAGGAGCTTTTCACCATGTAAGAAATCATCAGAGGACAGCTTTGTACTATCATAGAAGGTAAACTCCGGAGACACAACCTGCAAAATGCTCAGTGATGTATTCACGTGCAGCTAACAATGGATATAATCTTGAATAAGTTTCCAATAATATGAAAAATTTGTAAAGCAATTTTTGCATCTTGAAACATTTCACCAAATTAAAGAGGTGAAAATGACATTAGCAACTTCAGTACAGAACAATGATTGCCTAACGTGGATAGCACCCAAGCTTTTCATATCGCAGATGCAACCTCTTTATGGACTCGCGCTCCCACTCCTCTTTCCTAACTGTCCATACTTTTGAACAGTTTCAAAAAAGACGTTTCCTAGCTCTTGTACCTGAATTTATTGCAGCTTCCCTTCACAATTAGTGCAACCATAGGTCAAGGTTGAGGGTTTCAATGTGTCTATACATGTACAATCTACACACCATCCAACAACACATGCTTCTCTTTCTTTAATTGCATAAATCTCAAGATCATAGATTGAATACCCCAACCCTCGTCAACTGCCTATATTGAAGCAGAATGGACCATTAAAGGAAAACTTGGTAAAAGGGGTAAAACTTCACTTTTTTTTTGCTTTATCTTCTTTTTTGTTGTATTTCAATGTAATGAGCCCTCATTCACCAAATCATGCTTGAATCATGTCTGATTACGGCTTATTTGGTTGACTTTCAATAGGTCCAACCAATAGACAACATTCTTATAGAAAATGCTATATACATGTCCAACTATATATATATATATATATATAAAGAAAGTTTCTTAAATATCTCATTTTCCCCCCTTTTGATATTTTTCCTTGATTCTTTGACTTTACAAATTTTTAGACCAATATAGGCTGATACTAATATGCCAAACCTGTATGATATCATTTTTCAACCAGGATCATATGCCCCCAATACGACATTTAGAACTATGAGATAGAGGTTTCTTGGACTTTGTGTTTTTTTTTTTTTTAATAACAAAAAAAAAAAAAAAAAAAAAGAAGAAGGAAAGAAAAAAGAAAGAAAGAGAATGAAGAAATATAAAGAAGAGGAGCTTTCCATAAGAATAAAAAAATTAAATAGTTGAAATTCCCTAATATTTATTAGTTTGAGGTTGAGAATAATTGTAAAAGTAGAAACAATTGAGAGAATGAGAGGAAACAACAATTTAAAAAGAATAAAAAGTTTAAAAAGAATAAAAAGACAATAGTATACTCTATTGAAGAAAAGAAGGGACTTTAGGATTCCTCAAGGTTCTTGTATTTTCCTTTCAAAGATTCTTTTATTTTATTTTTTTGCTGCTTTAGTTTTCAAGCCTTCTCTTCCATTTTCTTTGAAAAATTTCCACTTCTTTGCAAGCAAGGTTTAACTCATCCAAGGTTTAACTAATGATTTTATCTAAATTCCTTCAACGTTTGGCGATACAATGGGAAAATAGAGAATAACATCCTAGTGTGATTTTACCCTATCAATGAGTAAAACAAACGCAATGACTAAACAACTGAAAGGACCTTTGATAAGAATTTATGGGGAGAGAATTCGACAGGAAAATGCTATGATGATGACGATGATGGTAGTTGATTAAGAATAAGTAACATATATGAGCACATAATTGTCCCATTACTTCTAAAACGATTTTGAATGAGCCTGTTTCTCATAAATAAACATTACATTATTCAATCGTATCTCCTGGGTCAATCGAGTCATTATCTTGTTCACTTCAATCTGAGTCTTTGATGTCATTCAACTTGATGGGTCCCTAAATTACATTTATTTGGGGGCATAGCAATCAAAATTGAATAGCAATGGTAAGAATAGAAGGTCGAGGTAGAGAAAGTGAGAAATTTAAATAAAAATTTCAGTAAGAAGAGATGGGATAATTATAACCACCACCGCTCTAGCTTCTAAAAATTGTAAACACCTCCCAATTGGTTTGTAGATTCCCCCACCAAAGAAAGATATTTTTATTTATTTATTAAAAATAATTTTAACCTTCAAGTAAGTGATTGTTTTGCCCTTGTCTTTAGATTGAAAAAGGTAATTATGCCCTTCCAAGCATGCATCTTAGGTGGGCCAACACGTGGTTGGGCGTCTGATGTGGCCCTACACGTGGTTGGGCATCCAAGGTGAGTCCCACACGTGGCTGTGTCCAAGGTTAAAGGGGAGGATGTGCATCCAAGGTGGGGCCCACTAGCGGCCATACATCCAAGGTTAAAGGGGTGGATGTGTGTCCAAGGTGGAGCACCATTTGTAATGTTGTATGCTCACCGTGTGAACCATGAAAATGGTATTGTCGTGGCAGGGCCCATCATCCAAAATTGGACACATCCTGGGGTAGTGGGGTCCATATTTGGCTTTGCGTCCAAGGTGGACCACCATTTGTATTGCTGTTGGAGGTGGGGGTCACCATTTGAACCATGAAATTGGGTATTTCTGTCTAAGGTGGGGCCTTGGGAATGTGTGGTGTACTCAGGATATTCAATTTATACAAGCGAGGCCCATGGGTCAATGATCCACACCATTGGTTTGCTTGCCCTCACTATGGATGTGCCATGCCCAAGAAATCTCACTCATTTGCAGTTCTCGTGCCATATAAGAACAAACCCATAGTCACATATGAAATAGCTGATGGGAAAAATTTAGGAATGCTTTTCCCCCAGGATCTGTTGCAGGAAAGGGCTAATGTGCAACTACGAGTTGTCAATTATATCATTTATGGAAATGGCAAACCAATTCGAGGACTTTATCACACAAGTATTCAATTAGTTCGGACTTCTTTAGTATTGAATTGGGACCAAGACCGAAATGGTTCTATAAAAGAGGTTCATGCTTCCTTTGTTGAAGTAGGGGCAAATGATCTGATTTGAGATTTTATCAAAATTGATTTGGTGAAGTCCCCTATTTCGTATATCGGAAAAAGGAATGAAACGACAGGTTCAGGATTGACAAACCCATCACCTAACAAAATATAAGTGCACAAGCTTGTGTATGGGTATTGATAAATAAAGGATGACATGACATTACAATGATAAGCATCATGATGCGATTGTCATACCTACTGTACCATTATTTTGGGCCTACCTTATTTCGCCACAGCCATCCATTTCTCATTGATCAACAAACAACGCATTACACCGAAGGTAAGTAATTAACAATAACCATCCACTATTAACTGTGGAAAGAAAAAGGCTAAGGATGCCCAACTTGTTGCCCATTCTGCACCACCCTTGGTGATCAAAACGTTGATCGAGAAGATTCCACCGAAGATGGGCCACGTGGAAGAAAATCATCAGAGATCTTGTCTCAGTAAAAAGGATGGTGAGGAGTGATGCTCAAGTCTACACACATGCCTCAATAACTTAACATTGAATGGATGGTGTGGATCTCTAAAATAATGAACTTTTTTTTTTCTTGGTGGTGAATATATGGTGGGACTATCTATGTGAACAGTTGGATCAGAACATGGTAGGGCAGAAGCGACAAGCCTTGATGGGTGGGCCTTCGCAAGCATTCTTTCTCCAAAACAAGATGGGGATTACCAAAATGGGCATTTTTGTCTTTTAGAAAAGGGAATTTTACAAAGAATTACCTAATTAATAACGCATTTACATTCCAGTACCTTTTTAAAAAAGGTTTTGAAATAGCTACCTCATTAATCTATATTACTATCATTCCACTACCTTATGTTATTGCTGGATTGGTGAGCATGTGAGCAAATGGGTCGGCAACTTGGGTGAGGCCCACCACAATGTTTATGTAAAATCCATCACGACCACAAGGTGCTTCACCTCAAGTTAAGATATGGGCCAAAAAATCACCACCATCCGTAATTCATGTGGACCACATGATTGGAAATAGTGTACTAGGCATCAGTCACCCTCAAAACTGTATCCATTGGTATGGACCACTTGAATCATGAATGGGCACGAATTTAAGGCCCTAGACCTAAATTTTGTGTGGCATCTAATGATTAGAGTGGATTTCATATAATCATCACGGTGGGCTCTGTGAAAATCAAGGATGGACGTCTCTCTCGCAACTGTTTTCTTTGTGGTCTACCTAAACCACATGTTAGCCTAATTTTGTTGGCTCTGTTCGTAACTAGGATAATGCATCTGCTGGTCAGAGTAGATTTTACATAATAGCATAGTGGGCCCCACAAAAAATTGTGCTTGTGTCCCTCTCCAACTATACACAAAGAAGTCTTCCAAGAAAGGGAAAGAATTGCACAAGACGCTGCTCTTGATTTCGACAAGCCCACCATGATATTTCTTTAAGATCCACTCCGACCATTAGATATTTAGTATGATATTAGTATTATAAAAAAATAATTAGGCCGACTTGTGGCTCAGGTGGGCCACAACAAAGAAAATAGTTGGCAGAGAGATGTCCAAACCTGATTTTTACCAAGTCAACCACGATAATTATATGAAATCCACTCCAATCATTAGATTCCACACAAACATTTAGGCCCGTGCCTCACAAATCATCCCCTTCGGTGATTTACGTGGGCCACACTTATGGAAATAATTGGAGAGTGAGCATTGTCCCGTACACTGTTTCCAATCATGTAGTCTACCGGAATCACGAATGGAGCTGATTTTTGGGTTCTTGACCTAAAATGGCATAACTCGCTTGGTGGTTGGGGTGAATTTTACATAAATATCATGGTGAGGCCCACCCGAGCCACCCACCCATTCTCTCGCACAACGACAATCATGAAAGGTAGTGGAATGATAATCATATCGATTAATGTGGTAGCTTTTTGAAAAGCTTTTTGAGAAAGGTATCAAAATGTAAATTCCATATTAATTGGGTAGTTATTGTAAAATTCCCTATAGAAAAACATGCATAACGGATCTGGATGCAAATAGATGGGAGGTGTTTACAATATTCGAAAGTAGAGGCGAGGTGTTTACAATTATCCCCAAGAAAATTTAAATGATTGACATTCCCTTCATTACATAGTATCTAGATATTCAAGGTAGAGAAACTAGAAAAAGAAGAGATAATGTTAGAGAGAATGAGAGGAAGCAACAATTTTAAAAATATAAAAAAGACAATAGTCAACTGTATTGAAGAAAAGAAGGGACTTCAGGATTCTTCAAGCTTCCAGCAGTTTCCTTAGAAGTTTCTTTGATATATTTTTTTCTTGCTTAGATTTTTCAAGATTTCTCTTCTATTTTCTTTGAAAATTTCTTACTCGCTCACAAATTGGGTTTCAAGCATTCCAAGGTTTAGCTAATGGCTTTCTTTAAAACTTTTAACGTTCAACAATGCAATGGATAATAGAAAACAATGTCTTGTAGGGTCATTTACTCTATCAATGAGTAAAACAAATGTAAGGACCACTGACACGAATTTTGGCCAAATCTGATTCAATGGGAGAAGGTTATGATGATGGTGGTGGATAAAGACAAAGTAAAATATAAGAGCATATAATTGCTGCTTCACTTTGAAAACAATTTTGAATGAGCGTTTGTTCACGTACATAAACATTACATCTTTCAACCGAGTCTCTTGAGTTTTTCTTTTTCATTTTCCTTTTTTTTTTTTTTCCCACCCACTGAAAGAGTCAATCAAGTCATTATCATGTTTGCTAAACTCTTAAGTTTTTTATGTGATTCAACTTGATAGGTTCCTTGATTACATTTGTTTACGTGCATAACAACACAACTAAATAACAATAGTTAACAATTCATGGCGAGAAATATCTTTCCTTGAACGACATCCCGGTTCTTAGACAGAAGATAAAGCCTACATTCTCCTTGCCATTTTCAATAAAAAATATTCATATTCATGATCTATGGAGCAATTATGAGAAAATGTACTATTAATGCACATCTTTCGAAGATGAAACTACTATGTCAGCATATTGTACATCAAATGGTGTCCATATACTCACATACAATCATTGTTCCAAGTATCCCCGATATTATCGAAATATCCTCGATATTATCTATATCTCCAGCTCGGCAATACTGGTAACACTCGTAGCGATACTGATAACACTAGTAGTATCAGGAATTCTAGGAATTGGCAATGTATTGCTAAGTATCGCCAATATTTTTTACTATGTAAATTCCAGGTGTTGCTTGTATCGCCAATATTTTTTACTGCATAAATTCTACTTGTAACTTGTATCGCCAGTGTATGGGTCATATTTTGATTATATCGCCAATGTATCGATATCACTAAAAATCTGTTTATTAAAAAAAAATCCAATTCAATTTTTTTTACGAGCACATGGTTGTATATAGTGTTCAATTTGTCGCAATAATATTGATAATATTGCGATATTATTGTTATTGCAACATGGGCGATATCAAGACCACAATATTTCGTTTCCTTT